>CM060668.1:35670945-35780945 GCA_030686955.1 Odontamblyopus rebecca
GGTGGACAGGTGCAGGTGGACAGGAGCAGGTGGACAAGTGCAGGTGGACAGGTGCAGGTGGACAGGAGCAGGTGGACTGGAGCAGGCGGACAGGAGCAGGTGGACAGGTGCAGGTGGACAGGTGCAGGTGGACAGGAGCAGGTGGACAGGTGCAGGTGGACAGGTGCAGGTGGACAGGTGCAGGTGGACAGGTGCAGGTGGACAGGTGCAGGCGGAAGATTGGAGGAGTAGATCAAACCGTTTAGATGCTACTGTCTGGTTTTGAACAGATAAACTTGCGATGAAACTTGTGTTGAACTGAAAATAATCTTGACTGGTCATAGTGAAGAGGAGGAGGACGGAGAGGCTGAGGAGGCTGGTGGTTCTGCTGCTGCGGGGGTTGTATTCCTGGTTTCTTTTTGGAGAAGATGTGCGTAAGAGTTGAATAGTTTGTGTGATTTGGTTTCCTCAATGGCTCTTGTGTTAATTACAGCTGTCTGAACGATCACAGGATTTATTATGCTAATGTATTCTACTCTGCACACTCAGGAGGGAGAAGGCTGTCACTCCTCCATGCTCCTTCTCTTTCTTCTCTTTCTTTCCTCTTACCTTCCTGCTCTCCTCTCCTCTATGTACACTTCCTCTTTCTCCCTCTTGCTGTCTCTCTCTTATCTTCTTTCCTTCTCTCTATACCCTTCTGCCTTTGTCCTGTCACTCTCTCGTTCCCTCTCTCCGTCCTTCCCGCTCCTCTGTGTGTGAGCGCTTTACAGTGATGAAGTCATTACTTTGTTGAGTGAATTCTAATGACTTCTTAAAGCACATTTTAATGAGATGTACATTAGCAGAGAGGCGGATCAGGCTGGCGGGGTCTGGAGGGGAGGGGAGCATGTCGGAAACTACAGGGAGGAAAAGTGTTTGGAAAATCACGGAACGTTATGACATTAAGTTACAGATATGAACTCGAGTACGCATCAGCTTAGCACAGCCCTTTAAAGAATTATGAAGGATTTTATCATTTACCTTTTCAGCTCTTGCCTCAGTGCACAACTTTTAGCCAAATATAGACAAAAATAAAAGTATGTTGTTTTTTTTCTTTTTGTGATAATACTAATAAAGTCTTATACTTATAATGCCCTTTATAGGCTTTTTTCAAGCCTCCCAAAGCGCTACACTGTCCTCATTATTCGGCAAAAAACTAAATCTAGTCAAGTTCAGATCACTTGAATTAAGAAAGTTTTATTGTGATTTGAATAAATTTCACTTGAAAAGTAAAATGATCTGCCAGTGGAACAATTTTTTTACTTAAAATATGAAAATACGTCTGCTACGCTTAAAATAAAGAAAACAACAACTTTTTGCATTTAAAATAAAAAACAAAATCAAATGTTGCTTGAATTAAGAAAAAACACTGGCAGATAATTAGAATCTGCTCAAATAAAGTCAAATGTTCTTAATTTAAGTCATTTGAACGTACCTAGATGAGGCTCCAATCTGCACCATCTGCCCCTCTCACCACCACTCATTCAAACAAGACTCTCATACTAGTCAAGGTGGGTGAAGTGGCTTGCCAAAGGGCACAACCACAGAACTTGGTTAGTGGGAATCGATTCTCCACCACTGCAATAACCACTGAGCCACTATCACCCTGTTTGTGGTTATTTATTGCACTGAAAAACCTGTGTCGTTACTCGGACCGCGCCTGCATCTCCTGCTGGTTTCCATGGAAATGCTGTTTCTTTGGGTGTAATATTCCATTTATATCTATATAGAGAATGTTCCGAAGTTTGGTTTTAACTTTAACTCTTTCCATGGACACATGCAGGAGACCTACTACTGCCAGAAAGTTTCAATTGTACCTTTAAAGATACAGTGATATAGTTCTGTGTAAGTGCAGCACCTCATCAAGAGACTGAAAATCAAATACAAATTAATATTAATTCTAGTATTGAAACTAGATCCTCATTGGAGCAGGTATTGTACTGAAGAAGTCATATTGACAGGACAGAAATGAGCCGACCCTGAATGTGTTCAGAATGATCTTGAGCTGTATCACTGAAAATCACATTCTATTGTCTGAAGAAAAGAGTTTTTTATTCTGACTGTGATATCACTATTGTGTATCAAGTATTTTCAAAATCGATGTTAGTAACACTGCTCCCTGATTGGCTGCAGGGTAGTGACCGTTCAGATTAAACCAACTGGATTTGAGCATTGCGGCACAAACCGTTCTATTACCTTTTCATTTGACCTTTCCACCTTCCACCATCTCCACATCAGCTGAAGGACGCGGAGCTGCAATCCCCAAACATCTCACTCCCTCCCGGCTTCAAAGCTCCAGTCACACCCCCGGCACTCCCCCGATATCTCCCCCAGAAAGCGGCGGCGTCCCGGGCTGACTCGTCTCCGTATCCGGCCTCTTATCTGGAGGAGTGACAGTGCTATTTACTACCGGGAGCGGTGAACGCGGCGATGGGGATGGGAATCAGGCCGAGATGGTATCGAGGGGGCGGGACGGGGAGAAGGCGACGGCTCCATTCAGATGTCAACGGGAATATTCAGGATGAGCAGGAGGACGGAGGGAAATAACCAAGAAATACATAGTCAAAAGAGTGAGATAGTGTTGTACGGGTGTAATAGAAGTTCTTCAAGACGTGGAGATGGTGGAGAGGAGGAGATGGAGAGGCTGAGGAGGCTGGCGTTTCTGCTGCTGGTGCATGGAGAAGTTGGCTTTGCTCAGGTGACAGCGACAGGAGGGTGGAACGAGGTCGGAAATTAAAAATTTAAAAGCACAAAATGAAGAATTATCTCCAACTTGCATTTATTTTAAATACTTTTAGTTTTCTTGTATCACTGAACACAACATTAAAACATAAACCATGTATTTTTATTTATTTATTTGTTAGGCTTTATTTTATTATTATTATTATTATTATTATTATTATTATTATTATTATTATTATTATTATTATTATTATTATGTATATATTATTATATTATATTGTTATTATTTATTTATTTTAGGTTTAGGTTTATTTTTGAGCAACTTGCAGGTTCCATTTAAATAAAACTTCACAAATATAAACTTATGTCACATAACTCTGCAGTTCCTTTTGCTCAAAATGGAGCAGGTGGAAGTATAAACTTATCTTTTCCTGCTCCATATTTTTATTATAAACTAAATTAAAATGTGCTTCCCGTGTTGCGTAATAGAGCCTCACATCCCAGTTTTCTCCTTTTTAGTTTATTTATCAGTTTTGACACATTTATTTTAATTTTGCTCTACACCAGATGTCTATGTCATGATACTAGCACCACATTTATTTTTTATTTATTTGTCCAGTCCATATTTTTCGTAACAGACATCTTACAGTAAAAAAAAAAGTGGAAAAAGTGTTCTTTGTCTCAGGTACAAAAAGTAAAATTTAGTTCTAAATGATACGATATGTTTTCCTTATTTGAGAGACTCGTGATAGAAATGAGAGGCTGTGTTTGGACCGGACCAGGTTTGGACTCTCGTTTGACACACTTCATGGTCTGTATTCAAACTGACTCACCAGACGATCACTACAGTACAACACAATACTGTACCTGAACTGTAGCTTCGTAGCACATCCCCACAGAGCCGTCCACGTCTGAAGCACTATTATAAAAGGCGGCGGTGCCCACAGCCCATAATAGTCCATCTGACACAGTCCACATCACGTCCCCTCTCAGCGCTCACATTCTAATAGCTCTGTACACCGCCGGACACAAAAGAGCCCCACACAAAACCACTTTATAGCTGGGAGCCTCTCTGCCTCTGCTCCCGACAATGCTACAATCAGAGGGCCCGGTGTGAGGGTCTAGCCTAGGGGCCCCTATTGTAATCTCCACATGAGTTTTTTGGCCCCTGACCCTAGAGGATATCAGAGGAGAGAGAGTGGAGTAATGAGTGAGAATGGAGAGCCACATATTCACATGAGACATATTACAGTAGGATAGTGATGCCCCGTGGCGCGCTGCAGTGCTTATGTGTTTTTGAGAGCTCTGCGAAATGGAGGCTGGACTTCCACCTCCTCGGGCCAAACAGAAGACGATTCAGTCTAATGCCTTTACGTGACTGAGAGCGTGGACTGGAGGACGAATGGAGGGAAAAGTGCACGTTTATTTGATTGCTTTGTTCCTCGAGTCACACGTGTAGGAGTAAAATGGTAGAAATGGTGAGCACGCCGACCATAGCTGTGTCTGCTGAAGCATGTTCATCCATACGACACCATGATAATGTAATTAATAGTGTTAAGGTGCTTTTGTAGCCACAGCTGCCCTGGCCAGTGTCCACCACACACACACACATGCACTCACACACACACTACATTCATGCTGGTCAAAGTGGGTGAAGAATATTGCCCAAGGACACGTTGGCAGGTTGCACGAGAGCCACTGCTGTTGCACTTGGTGTCCCCAGTGGTCTTCCATCCAAGTACTGATGATGTGACAGGATCAGGCTTTGTCAAGAAGGTACCATGACCCCACCATGGATCTATAAGAAGAGCGATAAATAAGAGCTGGATAAGACACGCCCCCTCTGTCCTCAAGCCAGATTGATTAGTTGCCACTCCATAGCTCTGGCATGCATCATCCAGCTTGCTAGCTCCTCTCTGGCAGCAAGTGCTTTGATTGGTCAGAGCTGCGCATTTCTCACATCACACATGCATTAGTCAGGCCCGGCCCTAACCATTTTGACACCCTAGGCAAGATTTCAGGTGGCGCCCCTTGGATTGCAAAAAAATTTAAAAAATACTGCCAAAGTACAGATACTCACAAGAAATCAAACAGTTCATAGTGACGATGTTTTAGACAGTGGAGGATTTTATGCCCATCGCCGATTTTTGCGCTCGGCACCCCCTAGTGGAGCGGCGGCGCCCTTAGCATTTGCCTATGTTGCCTAATGGGGGGGCCGGCCCTGGCATTAGTAACATTATAACAGTGACATTATAACAAACTCTAGTTATGAACAGGCCTGTACTGTCAGAATCTTCTCACATTTTGCTTTGTCAGTTTGTACAAAGATCCTCTCTGCTGTCTGATGCATGTTTGGGCGAGTCTCTCTGCCCATAGATTCATAGATTCGTTGTCGTTTGTGCTGACAAAGTCATATGATCGTACCCTGACCACTCAGACTGCGGTGCTGATGTTGTGCTGACAGGAGCAGAGCCGACAGGAGCAGGGCCGACAGGAGCAGGGCTGTATCAGATTGTCACAGGCACAAGCACAGAGCAGTGAAATATGATCATGCACGTTTCCAGTTATGAAAAATGCGACAGGCTTTTCCTATAAATGTCTCATATTATGGTTATGGTCATTTTTGTAACCACAAACTACAATGGACTTTTCCCAAGTGTATTAAAAGTTGCATTTGTTGATAAGGAATTATTATTATAACCACAATGTCACAAATATAGTGTCTTTATACTCATATTTATGCCAGATGCCCTTCCTTACGTTATGTACATGTTAAATAGATCCTATAGATGTCATACAGCAACAACTACTGATGGAGCTATTTGCTAAAACATTTTGTGCAAAGGTGAACTCACATATGCATATTTTTGAGGCAATAAAACTGCCTGTTAAGAAGTTGAGGATAATTAAGGCTTAATTAGTACTTAATTAATTAATACTCTAACTCTGAACCCACTAATTAAGTAATTACCAAGCCTTGATATTTCTTAATAAACATTTTTTAAAATAATTAGAAACACACGGAAAAAAAACAGCGGAAGTTGAAGTTCGTCAGTCTCCTTATGCTTTCAGAGCATCGTTAATTACTAGTTTATAAGCATTTTTGCACAAGAACAGAGCGGGGTTTTGCCATCACAGTATTGCTAACAGCAATTAGCATGCTGCGACACACTTCCTGATTCTCTAACAAAACAAAAATCTAAACAAAATGTATGAGATATTTGGACCTCAAGGGCTTGTTTACAGGCCTTAGTTATTCATTTATATGTGCATTTATTTATACATACATAAATGAAATACATACAAAAAAAGAAAACATGAAGATAATGATTTTTATTTACTTATTTATTTTACACTAGCTTGCCCTATTTGGTATCATTTTATTTGTTTTAAGTTACAGTAACTATTATACCTCCCTCTTATTTGACTGCACTCATTTCTAACCATCTGTGCGTCAGAACCTCTTGTTCTTGGCTCTGATTCCTTCGCATTAGTCGAACCCCTGGGCTGGTTTAAGTCAAATTTGCACTTTTCAGTTCCACTTTTGAATCGCTTGCCAACTTTTCCAAATCTGCAAATGCACCACGCCTGCCCCCCCGCCTGCGTCTCCTCCGCTCACATCAGCCCGGCCTGTGATACCGGCAAACACATAAATAATACAACACGGAGTTCATCTTTTTGGTCGGGGTTTGCCTGCGGAGGATTGACAGATGTAGAGGGGCGGGGGGGTGACAGGGTGTATAAATATTAATACGGCAAAGTTTATGGAAGTCGGCGGGAGGGCGAGGTGTGCGCGGTGATCAGGTTCCAGCGGGATAGGGTGAGGCATCTGTTCGCTGTGGCCTAAAGGGTTAAACAGCATTTGAGAGCATGCTTGTACAAAAGACTTCATTTGAACATTTGAGATCATACTAAATATTTCATAATGTTTTGTTTTTTCTTAAAAAAAAGGTTAAACAGACGTACACAATACAGGTAACAAGATATTAAGAAAACATTTGTATAAAAGCGCAAAAAAACAATCAGTATTCTCATTTTGACCTTTTGAAGAGCTGCTTATATCTTTACTGGAGACTCATTTTTGCACGAATATATGAGAAAAAAATACCCCAGATGCCCTTCCTTCCCTGTCCAGTCACACTTTAAGACTCCAGATGTGTTGGAGTTCTGGTGCTGATGTCAAACCATAACAAACTCATTTTAACTTGAATAATGGACACTAGAATGGTTAACACTTCCACTGGTAATGTTTACTGTGATTGTGTCATTGGGTAAGACACTCAGTCATCACTGATTATGCACTGAGCGTTAAAGAAGACATTTTGATTAGTTGTAAGTAGTTGCACTTTACTTACTTGTACTTGCCGCACTAAAGCTCAATATTGATCCAAAACCACTTCATAACAGAAGCAGGTCCACTGGCTTCAGTTCATTATTTACAGAAAAGGGCCTTGAGAATTATTACCAACAGTTATTAGAGAGAGACATCCAATCCAGTATTTGTTGAACAAGTGTTGAAAATGTGTGATATCGTTGACTTAAGTATCCTCAAGGTCCTATTCAAAGTCCTATTCAAAGATGGTTTGAGATGAGAACAAGACACTGCATTTTAAAAGGATTTGGACACATGGATCAATGGAACTCCAACTCTTTAAGATAATGATGAAGGAACATGGTTATAATGCCATTAAAATCTCATAAAAGTCCATTTTGCATAACCTTATCTGCTTCACAACATCTATCCATGTAATGGGTTTTGGAGTGATGAGAAATTAGGACAGTTGCCATGGCGCTTGCATTCAAAACAAAATAGCCTATTATAGCTTCAGAACAGAAATAAGTCCTCCGCTGATGAAAACAATCCTCTCGAACCCGTTACTTACCTGTATGTGCGTTTTTGTCCCTTTAATTTGACCAATCGAAAACTGCAAACGGCAACACAACATTAGCATTCCCCCCGTCTCCGGTCCACTTATTCCGATAGCGCTCCGGTGCACGCTGTTGCAAACGGCGGGCGCTGGATTCGATTAGCCAGCGTGTTGCTTTTGTGCGGCCCCGTTTGTAATTCAAAAGGACGCCCGTTAGATTCCCACGGGGCCGATCAGCACCAAGCGGAAAAAGGAGCAATTAAATGTGAAAACAACGGGTGAGCCGTGAGCGGGCGGGCTGTGGTTTGGACCAGCAGGAGGCGAGCGCTGATGCTGATACACGCCGAGGTGGTGGTGGTGAGCGTGGCTGTGGGGGGACAGGTGTAAGTATGGGAGCAGGGTTGATGAGAGGTTGGAGTTCTACTTAATGTATTGTGCAACTTTGATAGTGTTTTTCGAATGGTGTTTGCGTAGATACTGTGAAAAAGGCTGTACTACTGGTCCAAAATTTCGCCAAGCTTTCTCTTTCAATGTTTGCCTCTTTCTTCATTTTATAGAAGTGTACTGCTCTGCAAAGGCAAAAGACCTCAACTCGCCAGAGTGTGAAACTGAGAAAAATGATTTCAAAGTTTCTGTTTTGTCCAGACAAAAGTATAATAGGCAGGACAGCTGACAACTGGTTGCTATAATGAGGAAACATTTGTATGCAAAAAATACTGAGCTCACAATTGACCATTGACCTTTATTTGGCAGTGACTGTACTATGGCAAAAATAAGGAGCCGTACAAAGACAAAAGGCAAAAGTGTGAGTATGTACCATAGACTGTATATATGAATGCACATAGCTTCTCTAGTTGTTTTCCAGAGCATTGTTCATTCACTCACTCTGTGGCATAAGCTTCTGTTGTAGCCACAGCTGCCCTGGGGCAGACTGAAGTGAACAGAAGTGAAGCTCCAAATCGGCAACATCGGCCCCACAACAGTTTTTGTGTCTGGTGCCCCCTGTGGCTCTTGATTTTCCCAGTGATCTCCCATCCAAGTACAGATCCGGCTTTGACAAACACTGGAATATTGTGGCTCTTCTCTCTGGACCTGCTGCTGTGGCCTCGTCATTTCAGTCTTAAATATTCGTATTAACCTGCTCTACATGATCCTGAATTATTCATTTTGCTATTCTTTAAATGACCAATCAGACGCCTTCATTCCCTGAGGTCACTCCCCCTAGCATTAGTGACAGGTTTGATTGACAGCTAGTGTATTTGCTCCTGTAACTGTTAGCAACGGGAGCTTCATTTGACTGGAGCTGGTCACTGTGGTGGTGTCACCCTCACTCAGTCCACTTCTTTCTACATCTATGGTAGGTTTACAGCAGAGCTGTCAGGACCTCCACATCCACATCACCCACTTTATTTGCACCACGTATGATGATGCAAAAAGACCTGCCAAAACACAAACTAAAATGATGCAGTATTTGCTGCTGAGCGGTGGAGGTGTGACAGTTATTGGTTGCATCATATTTTCTCTATGGAGCCTCAGAGCTGTGTGTGATGAAAGGTCCCCTACAGCCCCCAGCACACCCCCTCAGACCCCCCACAAACATCCCCGCTCCCCCTGTACAGACCCCCCCCTCCAGGACCCCGCCCCCATACAGACCCCCCCTCCAGGACCCCCACCGTGTGCTTGCTGTTCTCCACATGTGAGTGACACGGGCCCCGGGCCCCGCTCTGCCTCTGTTTGCTCTGTCTCCTCTGGGACTAGTGTTAGCATTAGCGACAATTAGCTTAAACTCACACAGGCCGGTGGTCACGCACACGGAGCCAGGGGCCTCTTGTGATTCTGAAGATAGATCATTACATAACTGCACCTGACGCGTTACAGTAGTGACAGGTGCAGATGTGGAAGTGGTGTGGAGGATGTTCTTGAATGGACGGGTTAATGATAGTGTGTCCTTTGGCCTCTTCTTTTAGAATTACTAAAACAATCTGATGATCTTATCTGAATTTTGTCATTTGTAGCGTGCACAGAAACAGTGGTTCTGTATATGGACATTACATTTGCATACCATACTGTGTAGGACTGGTATCATACAGAAGTTGCTGATACGATACATAGGCCACAGTAAGATACATATTTCGATACATAGGCTACAGTACGATATATACCTCGATACATAGGCCATGATATGATATATACCTCGATACAGTGCACTTTCGTTTCACTAAGATTCGATACGATATATTTCAAATCAATTTGATACGACTGAATAAAAATAACTTCCTCGTCAAACTGTTGTGTCCCACTGTATTTGTATTTCTTTTTCTTGTCCAGTGTGATGTGAGCTATAAGAAATGAATGCAGTGATCATGTAGTTGTTGGCATGTTCGCTCATTTTGGTGATAATTGCTCAACACAGGATCTTAGGCCAGACTTTTCACCCACACTGCCTGGTGATGTTTGGAGGGTAACGCTGACCCGGCCTGGCACCGGCCTTCACATTCACAAACGCCACAGCATCTAGAACCTGAACGTTAGCCCAGTTTACTGACGGCCCTCTCCCTCTGTCTCTGTGTCCTCTCAGTGCTCCGGGACGACTTCCGGCAGAACCCCACAGATGCAGTGGTAGCAGCGGGAGAACCAGCCATCCTGGAGTGTGTGCCCCCTAGAGGCCACCCCGAGCCTACCATCTACTGGAGGAAAGACAAGAGCCGCATCGACGACAAGGACGACCGCATCACTGTACGTCCCTGCTGACACCTCAACCTGAACTGTTAGAATTATTTGGAGCAGTGGTGGAGTTAGTGATTTGGGGGCCCAATGCGAAGTTGTTCTGGGGCCTCACTATAATGCATTGCTTTTTTTTTGTTAGTTTTTGTATATATATATATATATATATATATATATATATATATATATATATATATATATATATATATATATATATATATATATATATTTATATTTATATTTATTTATTTATTTATTGATTGATTGTTATTGGGACATGCACATCTCTATTTATATGAAATATGGTGGATTAGAAACTTGGTCGACTACGAGATAACCAGAGCTGAAAGTAGTTTTATTTTTTTGCTGGTATAATTACATTTTTTGTAATTACATATGATTATTATTATTTTTCTTATGATTCTTGTTTAAAAGTAAACTACTCTCATTTAATGTCATATTGAGAGAAAATCAAATTACTCTGAGGCCTCAGCCATTAGTGGCACTGAGGGCAACTGGTTGGGGGCCCCTGCAGGTTTGGGGGCCCTAGGCAGCCGCCTACTTTTGCCTAATGGTAACGGCGCCTCTGATTGGGAGGAATTCTATTGTGTTTTTGCATTTAGGATTATAAATATATCATAACAGCTACACTAGCTGTTGTGAATAGAAATGCAGTATATACATACATACATATTCTGTAGAAGAAGAATAAAAAGCAGACAGAAAACGCCTCTCTGTGTTGCAGATCCGTGGAGGGAAGCTGATGATCTCCAACAGCAGGAAGAGCGACGCCGGCATGTACATCTGCGTGGCCACCAACATGGTGGGCGAGAGGGACAGTGAGACGGCCCAGGTCACTGTGTTTGGTAAGGACGGGGCTTTATGTGAGGGCAGAGCACGGGGCAGGGCAGGATCTGTTTGTATTTAAATGCACTATGGAACTTTTCTGCTGCATCCACACCTGCCTATCCACCACCACCTCTCCATGGAGATAGGCAGAGTTTAGCTTTGCCTAGAAAGTTCCACAGTATAGCATTTATCTTGCATTTATTCAGTTCTATTTTTTTTATTATCATAGTAGTAGTAGTAGTAGTAGTAGTAGTAGTAGTAGCCTTTATTTGTCAATTTCTTCACATGTACAAGACATACAAAGCAATCGAAACTGGACCTGTCACCCTGTCCGTACATTACATCATACTAACAAACTAAAGAAATACAAAAAACATTTATTGGTAGTAAGTACACTGCTCCATGAGTGTAGGTATTGGAACCCACATCGTGCATAACAGTTTTTCCCTCGCAGAGCGACCCACCTTCCTGAAGAGGCCCATCAACCAGGTGGTGCTGGAGGAGGAGTCCGTGGAGTTCAGGTGTCTGGTCCAGGGAGACCCTCAGCCCAACGTCAGGTGGAGGAAGGACGATGTGGATGTGCCCCGTGGGAGGTAAGGCCTGAGAATACTCTAAAGTGTGTGGACCAGTGAGGGGAGCTAGAGGCCACTCTAGGAGGGGCTAAAACATTTTAGAAATAAATATAATAATAAGAAAAGACATTTGTTGGGTTATGGCCTGCGGCTCACACTTAATGCACAGACACGAGGATCTGATTGGTCAGAATTCTCTCAGACTCTGAATGGAGCCGGTGCTGTTTTCAGATCAGCCCGAGCAGCTCAGTCGTGCACTCAGAAACTCTGAAAATTAAGAAACTAACAGATTAGGATATATTTTCTTGTGATTTATGTTATTTATAGTCAACATTTATGTAATATTTATAGACATACACCCAACTAGGGTGTGTACAGACCTGTGTGTGAACAGACTACAGCTGCTGTGGCAGCACAGACAAAACCTGCACACTGCTGATACATGTGCCTGTGATTTTGAATGAAGATTTCTGGAGATAACACAGTGGATACAGTTATCATCTTTTTGTTCTACATTTCAGACATCTCCGGTTTCCATTTGTGCTGCGTTCAAAAGAGTGAATTATTGTGAACTCAAATCATTCTTTCTGCTCTGATCTCAGTTAATACAAATCAAAGAGGTTTGTGTGAGCGGCAGCAGAATGGTTCCCACGCACGCCTTTGTCTCCACTTTGAAAAGTGAAAAAGTGACTGGGACTAAACGCTAAAATGGCAGAATGACAGGCGCACAAAGATCTCTTTTGTAAAGATTATTCCATCCATGGAAAAGTAGACGAGTGTGTGCGATTAACTTTATTTTTCACATTTTAGAAGAAGATGGCAAAGGGAGAGTGGTGCAGTGGGTTAGGTGATTTGGTTTGACTAAAGCTCCTGGGCCCCGTGTCCAGACTCTTCACCTCTGCCCAGGTTCAGCCAGAGTCATGTGGGATTATGAATAAAGAAGCCTCATCATCACCACACACACACGCATGAACACACACACACACGCACGCACACACACACACACACACACACACGTACACATGCACACACACAACAAAACGTCATGGCAACAGCTTCCATAAGACTCAACGTAAACGAGTTGTTAGTGATGTGTTATATATGTTCCCTGTAGTGTCGGTGTGGGCTATGTGCTGGACAGATGTTAGTGATGTGTTATATATATGTTCTCTATAGTGTCGGTGTGGGCTATGTGCTGGACTGACACCTCCGTTGTGCTGACCGTCCAGTTTGTGTGATTTCTGTGCCTCTGGACTCAGCACAAACCCTCCTGTTGTCTCCATTAGGGAGGCGGACCAGTGATGCATGGGCTGGGACAAGCGTGCAAGGGACGGGGGGCGTGCACGTGGGTGTATGAGCGTGCACGGGACAGGGGTGTGCATGTGGGGGGTTAGTAGGAAATAAAGTTGATTTTCTTCAGACAGTCGAGAGATGACTTCAAAACCATGAATAAATATGAAACAATAATAAACCTGCTAACTGATAATAACTGATTAATAAACTGCAATTCAGACAAATATTCTTTATTCCTTGTTAATAAACATGGTATTTATTGGGTCCGTGTACAGTATCCCAAGTAAAGCATATGTATATATATATAGTCCTTCCTTGGATCTGCTGCAACCACTCATCCAGTTTGGGGGTCACGGCCCCGAGTGCTCCAATTCACCTTCCATTCTCTTTCACCTTCCAGGCCCTCTCCAGCTCTTCTTTGAGTCCCTGGTATTTCTCTAGTTTCTCGTGTTCCTTTTTCCTGACATTGCCATCGCTCGGTATTGCAATGTCCACCACCACGGCTTTGTTCTCTCGCTTATCCAGAACCACGATGTCTGGTTGGTCCATCACCATTCTGTCAGTCTGTATTTGGAAGTTCCACAGGATCTTGGCTCATTCTCCACAACCTTTGGAGGCGTTTCCCACCTTGATCCTGGGGTTTCCAGCCCATCCTCTGCACAGATGTTTCTGTACACTATGCCCACTACTTGGTTATGTCGCTCCATGTACGCTTTCCCTGCCAGCATCTTACACCCTGCAGTTATGTGCTGGACTGTCTCAGGTACTTCTGTGCACAACCTACACCTTGGGTCTTGTCTGGTGTGGTAGATCTGGGCCTCTATTTCTCGGGTGCTCAAGACTCCTGTGCAGCCAGGATGAGTGCATGCGTGCTGTCCTTCAGACCAGCCCTCTCCAGCCATTGGTAGGATTTCTTGATATCAGCCCCTTCAGTTATGTTCCGGTGGTTCGCCCCGTGTAGGGGTTTGTCCTGCCATGATGGTCCCTCCAGCACCTCTTCCTCTGCGCCCCACTGTCTGAGACATTCTCTGAGCGTCATCAGTCTGGGCCTTGTCACTGATGTACTTGTGGAGCTTGGATGTTTCATCTTGGACAGTGGTTCCCACACTCACTAGTCCTCGGCCTCCTTCCTTCCGGCTCGTGCACAGTGTCAGGGTGCTGGACTTGGGATCAGGGCTCTACAGTGCGCCCATTTCACTCACATTTGCGAGCAAATATTTCGGCGTGCGAACGAGGAAAACAAAACAGGTGCATCTGTGCGAGTGCTTCTGCAGCCACAGTGAGGAGAGCTGCACACAGACGCAACGTGATGAGTTAAACATTCTACATGTATCAAACATTAGGGGCAAACTCACACTAGGACTGTGGAACCTGCCCAAGCCTGGATCGCCCCTAAAGCGCGGCACGCAGGCCCAATGTGAGCGCAACCGAACCTTGCACGGGCACGACACCTCCGACCGTGCCCGACCCAGCATACGAGCTCCGCGTGTGCAGTGATATCACTCATACGAACAAACTCCGCTTCAAAACACACCCAAGTCCACCTTAAATGAGGAGCACGCACCGCAGCAGGACCCACACCTGTCCCACCACTCAGCAGACACCCCCGTGCCGCTGGACTTCCTTCTCCAACAAAGCGAGAGCTTTGTCTTGGTCTTGTCTCAGACTCGAGCGCATTTGGACTTGCTCTTGTCACGGACTCAATGTCTGAATACTGAGTGCGGTCATATTTCATGACAGCCGCTGCTGTCGGCACTAAACTCATACGGGTGTGCGGGGCCTGTGCGCTGGAGCCCATGGACACTGTGCGGCATCGCCAGCGCGCGGCTTGTCCACCACAGCGCGCACCTAGTGTACCAGCGTGCATCACAGGGCAGGTTAAACAACCCACCTGTCCATCCACCTCCCGTCAGTGCGCCGCTCCTCACCTTTTCATGCTCTCCCCTCCCCACCTTGAGCGCACAGAGGCTCCTCCTCAATGAGCGCTGATTAGAAGAGCAGGACGAAACGCGAAGAAAAACTGTGCTACGGCACAGAGCAGGCAACATGTGGGCTGAAGTTTGCCTAAGAAAATGCCAAATCTGTCACAATGTGCGTTTGGTGCAGAGGCTAAATACCACTGTAAAACCAGTAAGAGAATGTAACTCCAGTTAGGAATTTGAAAATACAGGTTTAAAAATCCTGCACACTTTTACACTTTGAAGCAGTTTTGTGTAAAGTGCTGTGGAAGTTCTCTTAAAGAAGAGGTTCTCAAACTGTGGGTGAGGGTCCAAAAAGGGGGGCAATGTTTAAGTGCAGTACAGTTTATGTGGCTTATTTTAAGTCTAAATGAATATTAATCAGATAAAATGGAGATAGATTTATAAAAACATTGTGATCATGCAGGAAAAGTACAGTCATAATTCTTCTGTTTTTTGTATAAAATTCAAATTCTGTGCTGAAATAAATGTTAAAAATGAAAACCTACCTGTGCCCCCTTTTTTTTTTCTGTGCTTCTAAAATGTTTAACTTAGGGGCACGTGTAGAGCCCTGCTTGGGATGGAACCCTCCATGCAGGTCAGGAGCTTTTGTGTCTTAACATCCGTGGTCTGTATCTCCTCCTTTGGCCAGTGCATGATTCCTGCTGGGTCTGATCACTGGCAGGGCGTAGCTGTTTATTGCCTGCGCCTTGTTCTTGAGCTGCTTCTTAGGACCTGCTGTACTCTTTGCAGGTATTTGGCTGTCACCGCTTTCCTTGTTGCCTCGTCAAGGAGCCATTTGCCTGTGGGATACCAAGGTACTTGTAACTGTCCTCAATGTCTGTTATTGTTCCCTCTGGGAGTGAGACCCCCTCTGTGTGGACTACCTTCCCTCTCTTTGTCACCATCCTACTACATTTCTCGAGCCCGAATGACATTCTAATGTCTGTGCTGTAGATCCTGGTGGTGTGGATCAGAGTCGATGTCTCGCTCACTCTTAGCGTACAGCTTGATGTCATCCATGTAGAGGAGGTGACTGATGGTGGCCCCGTTTCTGAGTCGGTATCCATAGCCAGTGTGGTCGATTATTTGGCTGAGGGGGTTCAGACCTATGCAGAACAGCAGTGGGGACAGTGCGTCTCCTTGGTATATGCCACATGTGATGGTCACTTGTGCAAGTGGCTTGCCATTGGCTTCAAGGGTGGTTTTCCACAACCGCATCGAGTTTGCAATGAATGCCCATAGAGTCCTGTTGATATTGTACAGCTCCAGGAGTTAGTGTTTGGCTCCCCTGGTGTTTTTGCCGATGCCCTTCTGTGCTGCGCTCATGTATTGATCCATGTGCTTATCTTAGCCGCGATGATGCCTGATATGAGCTTCCATGTTGTGGAGAGACAGGTTATTGGCCGATAGTTGGATGGGACTGTACCCTTTGCGGGATCCTTCAGGATCAGGATCGTACGCCCTTGGGTTAGCCATTCAGGATGAGTCCCATCCCTTAGCAGCTGGTTCATTTGTGCTGCTAGGCGCTCGTGGAGAGCAGTGAGCTTCTTTAGCCTGTATGTGTGGATCATGTCAGGGCCTGGTGCTGTCAAACTTTTTATGCCTGAAACAATGAGCTTATATATATATATATATATATATATATATAGTATAGCATACTATAGTAGTAGCGGGCATAGTGTACAGAAACATCTGTGCAGAGTACGGGCTGGAGACCCCAGGATCAAGGTGGGAAACACCTCCAAAGGTGGTGGAGAATGAGCGGGCCAAGATCCTGTGGGACTTCCAAATACAGACTGACAGAATGGTGATGGCGAACCAACCAGACATCGTGGTTCTGGATAAGCGGGAAAATCAAGCCGTGGTGGTGGACATTGCAATACCGAGCGATGGCAATGTCAGGAAAAAGGAACACGAGAAACTAGAGAAATACCAGGGGCTCAAAGAAGAGCTGGAGAGAGCCTGGAAGGTGAAAGCATCGGTGGTGCCTGTGGTGATCGGAGCACTCGGGGCCGTGACCCCCAAACTAGAGGAGTGGTTGCAGCAGATCCCAGGAAGGACAACAGACATCTCAGTCCAGAAAAGTGCAGTACTGGGAACAGCAAAGATACTGCGCAGAACTCTCAAGCTCCCAGGCCTCTGGTAGAGGACCCGAGCTGATGAGGGTGAGAGAGACCAACCACCGTGGAAGGTGAAAAATGCGTTTTATATATTATATATTATATATTATATATTATATATATATTATATATTATATATATATTATATATTATATATATAGTATTAATTCTGTAGCATTAGGATCTTTTCCCGCTGGTTATCTTTTGTTATCTTGAAATGATAAAGTCATTTACTACATTCAAATTAAGTCAGTTTTACAGTCTCATCCCAAATCTCTGAGTCAGATCTGATTAGCTTTAGTCTGTTATGAACCTCTGAGTGCCCTAGTGTCTCATGGTTCAGATATCTCCTGGTCTCTAAACTTAGCTCCTGTTTGGATCCGTCACACTCGTCTCTTTGCTCCTGTGTCATTGTTGAATAATAGATGAGTTTCTGAGCTCAGTCTGGATTTGTCAGACTGAAAGTGCTGCTCTAGTCCTCAGCTCTTTTTCAGAAAACACTCTGCTCTGTCTGCTGAAGACAGCTGTTTGTATGACAATGTACAACAAAACAATACACCCTGAAAACGAAATGTTGACCGTGATAAAGGAGCACTGTGGAACTTTTCTGAAGGAGGGTGCACACCACCTGTTCTGTTTGTCCTGTATGTCCCACAGTATTAACCCTACACAGCAGGAGGTTCACAAACTCACCAGAATCCACATAACGGTCATGTGTTGTCTGATCTCTCCCAGCCTGAGGAAGTGAGTTCAGTCTGGAAGGAGCCACTATGACATTCCACTTATTCATCTCCATGACCACAAGCAGGTGCCATCACCAGGCCAAATAACAGGTCAGATCTTGGAGAGACAGAGTCCTTAGTCCTGGTTTAGTCCTGCATGTTTTCTTCTCTTGGTAAATAAAGAATTTGATATCTAGTAAAGCTACTTATTCTATTTTAAACACAAATATGTATTTTATTTCTGTCATGAAAAAACTGGTGGAAGCAACTTTCCTTTATTTTCTGGACTATGGTGATACCTACGATCTGCAGCTTCCTCCTCCACTCTGCACAAACTCAACTCTGTATCTGCATCACTGAGGCTCATCACCAGTGCTCAGTCTCACTGCACTG
Organism: Odontamblyopus rebecca; assembly: GCA_030686955.1. Taxonomy (NCBI): domain Eukaryota; kingdom Metazoa; phylum Chordata; class Actinopteri; order Gobiiformes; family Gobiidae; genus Odontamblyopus; species Odontamblyopus rebecca. Next base: position 35,689,148 of record CM060668.1, read on the forward strand.
CACTCGTTAGGGTTTAGTTGGCTGGACATCGCTAACCATTCACACTGGTGAATATGTATGTACAAAGCCACACTGGGGAACCTTCCTGTGTACCTTAGTACTCTCCTTAATGTGAGCTCAGGTAGTTCCCGGCTTCGCTCCTCCTCACAGTTCCTCTTCACTGTCCTTCTGTGCCTCTCTGAGCTGGGAACATCTGCCTTTTCCTCCAGCTCCATGGTCTCAAAATCATTTACAGAAAGATCTTAGGGCCCTGTCATACCTTGACGATTTAGACAGCATATGCCAACATACCATTTCCATAAAACGCTGTCATAAGCTGAACTTTTGATGTTTTTTTTTTAATTTTAATTTTTTTATTTTGGGCGTATACATAGCGTATTCATAACGAGTTGGATGTATACAAAATGTATTAGTAACTTATATAGAACGTTTTGATAACTTATAGCTAACTTATACCAACTAACGCTTTTCCGACGTGCCATATTTTACGTCTCTGTCTATGGTGCTGAATGCAGCAGACTGATCAATAGGTGGGTTGGTGTAGAGCAGCGGGATCTGGCTGCAGACCACAGGCTGTAAAGCTGTGAGCGCGATGGCTTCAGCTGTTTCCTGTCTACAGCAAAACTACTCAATTTGAGATTCTCAAGTGTTCAAAGATCAGAGCTCTGCACTTCCAGTTTAGATACAAGACAAAACTGTGTGATTATTATTTGTGAAATGTGGAGCAATACTTCAGATTTAGGATTTTTAAAGCAGAAAAGAGGAGATCAAGTCCACAGGAAGTAGAGTCACTGTGGCTGATCTGCAGCTTCACACACACGTAAACAAACACACGTGTTACTCTCGCCTTTTTACTTTTAATGGGATTAATATCGCGGTTTTGTGGATGTCATTATTTGTGGAGGACAAACTCTATGGATAATGAAGGTGAGTAAGTCTTTTTTATTGAGCTGGCGCAATGGATTGATTGGTTATTTAGACTATGTGGCTTTTTCCACAGATTCAGTTTCCAATTCCCCTAAACGTTGCCAACACGCCATTATACGGTCGCTATACGTTAGAAACACGTTCAGTAAGTTCTGTGATCGTCTGGAACATGTCAAATATGTCTGCACACGTCAATATGCGCTGGAGGTAAATTCGGTATAAGTTACACACAGGTTAAAAGTGCGTTAATCATAAGTTATGGGTACGCTACACATTATCTCAACATATTTGGACTTATGAGTGATTTTTAATTCATCACGTATGCAGGACTTATGAGCACACGCTGACATACGGCGAGACATTTTAAGCATGCTGAAAATTTTTCAGCGACCTTGCCGTATGTGGACGTACACCAGCATGTTTCAGCGTGTTTCAGTGTGCTCCAGCGTGCTCATAACTTATACAAAACTCACCTATAACTTATCGGACGTACGACGGCGTATTTGCCAAATTTTTCATATGTCGACAATACGCTGGCTAAATTGTCAAGGTGTGAGAGCCACTTTAAGTCGGAATCTCTGGTGCTACTCTGGTGAGTCGTAAAAAGTGACCAAAACGTGTGTATGTTTTTCTTGAGAGATGCAAATGGTTTTATAATGTGATTGTTTTGTATTGAAAAAGAGATTCTGAACCTCAATGGGACGTCCTGGTTAAATAAAGATAAAATATAATCAATATAATTAAAATACATTATGACCATTTACAACAGGGGTGTCAAACTCATTTTGGTCCGGGGGCCGTATGCAAACTACTTTGATCCCAAAGGGGCCGGATCAGAAAACTCAGTTCTCTCTTCAAGTTATTGTATTTTTCTCCATCTCTCGTAGTGGTGTTTAAGATTATATTCCTCGAGCAACGCCACTTGTTCCAAACACACCGAGCACAGATTTCCCATTCACCTCTGTCAACAAATAAGAATTAGACTATTTTTCTTGGGAAATCCTGAACTCAGCATCTGCTTTTCTCATTTTTTGACATTTTGCTGATGAGGGTCACGGTCGACAGTCAAAACGATCGTCCTTTAAGAGCGTTTGGAAAGAGGAAAGTCTTCATTTGTGCTGCTCTGGTGGGAGTCGCAACGTACAGAAACGCCGGAGACGCTGCTATGCTAAACGGTGCAGAAAATTAACAGAAAAATCTGAAAATTTTAAGTATTTTAATAGAAAAATCAGCCGAGGGCCAAATTAAGGGTCTTGGAGGGCCGGATCTGGCCCCCGGGCCGCATGTTTGACACATGTGATTTACAATAACAAGAACATTCTGAACTTGGTCCTGAGCAGAACTCTGACTTTGGACCACGTGTAGTCTAGTTTTAGTCCTGGTTTAGTTCTACTTTAGTCCTCACATTCACAGTAAGTAAACTTCTCAAACAACACCACCGTCTAGTCCTGTTTATGCGGCGCACAAATGTGATTTTCACTGCAGACGAAAACATAAACCAGCAGAAAGTCATGTCATGATTGCAGGACAAGGTTACATAACGGCAGTAAAATGAAGCGAGCGTAATGTTAAGTCAGAAGTCGCCGTGTTTGGTCTGCAGTGGTGTTTATGATGGAGGCCTGATGGAGACGGTAATGGCTTCTACCGACTGCATTCTAAACACTCCCGTCAGATTTGATGTCCTCACTCACATTACCGCGGCACTTCTCTAAGGCTGAATATATTACAGCACGCCATAGATTTTTCATTCACTCCTGACAATTACGAGAGCGGTAAACAACTTCTCTTCATGTAATAATGGAATGTGAGGGATGAAATATTAAAGAGCGCGTGTTAAGCAGAATGGATTTTTGGGGCTTTCTACCGTGTTATAACGTTATTCCCTCATCAGAAACGTGCCTGAAGAGAACGTAGATTTCTCCCGTGTCCTATTCAAACCCTCCTCATGGTTGCTGTAAGATTTAGTACAAGGCTCCGCCCACAAGCCAACACTGACTTGACAAACCCCATGCAATGTGTGGTTTTCGTTAAAGGTGCTATGTGTAACTTTTTGGTAGTGTTCTTGTTTTTTCCATGGAAATGTCATTGCTCTGATTTGAATGTTCCACAGTATGACATTAAGGCATAGATCTACCTTACATTTATTCAATTACAGACGGTTTTATAGCTCAAAAATACTTTTATTTACATAAGGAAAACATTAATCTCAAAGATTCACTGCAATTCAGATTCAGCTACAAGCTCCTGTCCTGCAGTCCTCAGGCAGTTACAGGGACATTAAAGAGACGAACATTTCAAATAAAAAATAAAAAAAAAAACTTCTAAAATACTCCAAATTCAGTGTTACCAATTTCCTTTATAATGTGACCATACCGGTGTGTCAAAGTCTGATCCCCTCAGATCTCAGAAGTTCAGCAGGGCCTGGTCAGGACTTGGATGGGAGACACTGGGAAAATCAGGTGCCACAGGGGGGCGCCAGTCACGAAAACTGTTGTTGTTGTGTCCTTAAGCAAGACACTTCACCCACATTGCCTAGTATGAAAGTGGTGTGTGTGTGTGTGTTGGTGGTGGTCTGAGGGGCCGATGGTGAAGATTGGAGCCTCACTTCTGTCAGTCTGCCCCAGGGCAGCTGTGGCTACAGGAAGAGCTTAGTTTGGAGTATGGAGTGAATGAATAAATAATAATAATCCTGTGTAAATAATCCAATCCAATCCACTTTATTTATATAGCACATTTCATAAACTGAAAGAGTTTCCAAAGTGCTGCACAAAACCATCATTTAAAATAAACAAATAACTACAGAAACTGTTTAAAATAAACAAGTAATCAAATGCCCTACCAGAGTGCAGACAAATAAATATACCATAAAATAATAAAAACAATAAAAGATAAAAACACTAAAAAAAATAAAAATAATAAAAAATAAATACTCTAAGAACAATAAAATAATAAAAAACCCTAAAATATAATAAAAGACACAGAGGACCACACAACTCACGCAGTGTTAAAAGCCAGAGAATAAAAGTGGGTCTTAAGACGAGACTTAAAACACTCCACTGTGGGAGCTGCTCGGACGTGGGGGGGCAGGGCGTTCCACAGTTTAGGACCAACCACAGAAAAAGCCCTGTCCCCTCTGGATTTAAGTCTCGTCTTAGGCACCACGAGCTGGAGCTGCCCTCAGACCTCAGAGCGCCGGAGTGTAGATTTGGATGAGGTCCGAGATGTAATCCGGGGCCAGTCCATTCAAAGCTTTAAAAACAAACAATAAAATTTTAAAATCAATTCTAAAATGAACAGGAAGCCAGTGCAAAGACGCAAGAATTGGAGTGATGTGCTCACGTTTTTAATTCCTGTTAAAAGTCGTGCCGCAGAGCTCTAGACTAACTGTAAGCGTGAAAGAGCATTTTGTGATATGCCAGTATAAAGAGCATTACAGTAGTCCAGACACGAAGAAATAAAAGCGTGAACGACTTGTTCAAAGTGCTTAAAACTTAAAAACGGCTTAACTCTGGATAAAAGGCGAAGATGATAAAAGCCTGATTTAACGACTGTGTTGATCTGCTTGCTGAGTTTAAAATCCCTGTCCATGGTGACGCCAAGGTTGGTGGCGAAGGGATGAACATTATCTTTAAAGGGGCCCAAGTCCAATGAGGGATCAGTGGGCCCAAAGAGCACAATTTCAGTTTTCCCTTCATTTAAACAGAGAAAATTTTGGGCCAACCAAACCTTGACGTCACCAAGGCAGTTCAACAAGGGAGTCAAATAATGTAAAAATAATGCTCTGTAAAGCGTCTTTGTGACATACGTCTGTGAAAAAGTGCTATAAAAATAAACACTTACTTTAAAATGTACAAATTCATCAGAATTATTATCCTCTAAAATACACTCCACAGACCTGACCTGTAACTTGGTTTTGTCTCCATGATGATAGAAAGGTATTTGACAGACCCACCAGCAGAAAAGTCACAGTGTTAGAGCGCTCTGAAGGGGGAGTGACGACATGGGGAGCAAAGGAAACACAGAACTGAAGCTAATTGCACATTTCATATACAGGGCTGTGCAAAATGATTGAAATAACAATATATTGTTTTGTTTAATGTGGTGACTCAGTATCGATATCATGGGCTGCTGTATCGATATATCACCATGTATCGATATTTTTGGTATATTTTACTAAATTATTTTGTTACAGCTACAGTTTTGTTGCTTGTTTAGATGAAGGAAACTATTTTACGCGACACATTTGACATTTTCACTATTTTGAGGATTAAAATAAGTGTTTCATATGAACTTTGCACAAGAAGTGGGTTTAATAACGACTTTCAGTGTCACAGCAATAATTTAGCCTCAATTTCATTGAATCGTATCAAATCGTTTTGAAATATATCGTATTGAGTGGAAAGCTCACTGTATCGCAGTCTGTATCATATCAGCAACTTCTTAATGATACCGGCCTTATTTATGCCGCATTGTCAAAAGAATAAAAGGTAACACGGTCATGGATATTGTTGTGTGTTCGCACTTCACACTCCACAGAGTTGGTTTAACCCGTCTTCAATTCCTTCTCTTCTCTATCATAGGTATGAGATCAAGTACGACAAAGACGACTACGTGCTGAAGGTGAAGAGGGCGTCTATCGGGGACGAGGGCGTGTTCAGCTGCGTGGCCGAGAACCGAGTGGGCAAGCTGGAGGCGGCGGCGACCCTCACCGTCAGAGGTCAGAGCTCATATACGTGTCAGATCTGTGTTCATGCGAGTTCTATCGCCATCACGTGTCCCTCATGTTCACCCCTGCACCTCAAACACCGCTCAGACTGTTGAGAACGTCAGGAGAAAACGGAGAACAGAAGCAGGAAAGAGCTTTATTCTATCACGAATGCCGTGTGTTTTATTTCATTCAAACATGTTTCACACACAAACCCTGCACATTTACGCTGAGTTCTTCTCTCAAACTGAAAACACTCTGTTCCACCTTGTGATGTCATGTGGTAATACAGGAAGTGTTCCACTGTGTTTTTAAACTCCAGGGGTCTCCAACCTGTTGCTCAGGAGCTCCCAATAGCCCTCTACCCTCTTCCAAGTAGCTCACCAAGGGATTTCTGAATTACACGTATTGTGCTGAATACGTCCAATTTGTGAAACACTTTAAATTTGGGACCTCAGATTAAGAGCTCGTTAATAGTAAAATGCATAATAAGTGCTTAATTACATACCTGTTAGGATTTATAAAGTACTTTCAATGCATTTTTGTCTAAGGTTGTATTTTGGAGGTAGTAATCCATTTAAAAGGGATAGTCTGGAATTTTGGACACTTTTTGAAATCTTCTATCCAGTCCTTGTATTTGCAGAGGTTGCTGGTGCTAGGCTAGTGCATGTCACTGGCCATAGTTGTCCTGTCACTAAAAACAGTCTGACCCACTCCACAGACCCGAGGCAAAACTATTAGAACTCCAGACTGTCCATGTGAACGTCTGTGTCCAGACAATAATGTCTGAAATAAAACTATCCTTGCATCGAATGAATTGTTGCATGCTGAGGGACTATTTTCTCATATATCCGTTCGCCGCTGTCGAGCTTCTATCAGGAAGTACAACTCACTGCTGCTGCTCAGACAGAAATCCTTCAAATGCAACAGTTGGTTTAACTTCTAAAATTCTCTCTGGACACAGACGTTCACAGGGACAGTCTGGAGTTCTAATCGTTTTTCCTCAGGTCTGTGGAGTGGGTAAGAGTGTTTTTCGTGACAGGACAACTATGTCCAGTAACATGCACTAGCCTAGCACCAGCAACCTCTGCAAATACAAGGACTGGAGGGAAGAATTCAAAAAGTGTCTCCACACGTCTGGAACACTCTGGATCAACAGGAAATGAGGAACTATGTCCCACCTGTCCCTTTAACTATTTTCTGGGGATTACAATAGATGTTTTTGTGCATACACTGAAATCTTAATAAGCATTAATAAGTGTTTAATTACCACTTAGTTAGCAATGAATACGTGGTCCGTGGCACCTATATTTACTCTAAACTAGTAGCTCTCTGGCATTTTCATTTAGTAAAAGTAGCTCACTGGAGGAAAAAGGTTGGAGACCCCTGCCATATGCCGTGTATCATTTGGATCATTTCAGGCCTGGAATTGCCATTTTCTCCTCAACTAAAGGTTAAAGGAGGTGTTAATTTGAAAACTGCCACTCACAAGGTGGTGCAGAGGATTTGGAACTTTGGAGATGCAGACAGACTAATAATAAAGGGTTACTCAAACGTGTGAATGGAGTAAAACACAACTCCAGATCTGTTTTAATGAGGCAACAACATTCTCACATGACTTGAAGCTCACAGGAGTCCAGCACGCCGCGCTTTGTTGTGATGATGTTTATGGCGACATCAGTCCCCATTGGGCACCACAGTTTTCTAACACAGAAGTCAGCACACTTGTTACCTTTATGAAGTCATTTTAGATGAATAATGCAATTTAAAATGACCAAATTATCTTTGATGATCCACAAGTGTCAGAGATTAGAACTATAGAGCACAAGTATTTATTCAATTCAGTGCAATTCGGCAAAACAGCCGCAGAGATACAGCAGGAGGGGGTTAGTGACAGGTTCTGTAAGAGAGTGTGGAGTCAGTCCGCATTATTCCCCCCGCCCAGTTTTGTCTGGAAATGCTCCTAAACTGAGCTTCTTTGCGGCGCCACTTCCGGTTAAATGGTGATTGCATTCATGTCAATGGAGAATTTGGGAAACGTTTTGCATCGTAAATCTGACATAAAATTGATTTATTTGCTTATACTGCAAAAAGCTTGGCCAAAATGTAAGATCTAAACACTTAAATTTATGAGAAAATGACTTAAAAGTAGTGAAATGATCTGTCCGTGCCGAATGAATAATAATAATAATAATAATAGATTTGATTTATTAGGTGCCTTTCTGGACACCCAAGGTCGCCTTACAACAACATAAATACATTAAATATGATTAATCCATACAGTTAAAGTGGGACACTAATGAAGCAGTCTCAGAACGAGTAAGTAGATCATAAATCTGAAAAAAGGATAAATAACCTGATATAAGTTTTAAAATCTTGGCCAGATCAGAGAAATTTGCAGTGTAAAATGTTAAATTTTCATGTGCACCAACAAGTAATAATAATAATAATAATAATAATAATAATGCATCAGTTTTATATAGCGCTTTTCAGGACACTCAAAGACGCTTTACAGAGCATTATTCATTCACTCCAGACCCGGTGGTGGTAAGATACTATTGTAGCCAAAGCTGCCCTGGGGCAGACTGACGGAAGCGAGGCTGCCAATCTGCGCCATCGGCCCCTCCGACCACCACCACCATTCACACACACACCACTTTCATACTAGGCAATGTGGGTGATGTGTCTTGCCTAAGGACACAACGACAGTTTTTGCAACTGGCGCCCCCCTGTGGCACCTGGAATTCCTTGTGGTCTCCCATCCAAGTACTAACCAGGCCCGGCCCTGCTTAGCTTCTGAGATCTGACGGGTTCAGGCTTTGACGAAGTAAACGCTGCACTGAATCTCTGAGGCTTTAAAACGCTTTATTGTCCATACAATACCCCATACAAAATAATACAATCCGAACACTGCAAATTTCTCTGATCTTATATTATTTTATCTTGTTTTCAGATTTCTGATCTACTCACTGGTTCTGAGACGCTTCATTCTAGTCTAGAGGTCGTTTATTTGAAGAGAACTCATCCAGTAAAATGATCTCGCAGTGTGGACAGCAAATTCCGGAACAGCCCACTAACATTTAGAGTCTGATTAGAGTTGACAACCTTTCGTGCAATGGGTCACAAGAGAAGTACATTAAAAGTGCACTGAATAACTTTTTCTGGTGGAGGGTCCGTCACCTGCTTCTGAGATGTTGCCTGGGATGTTCCACAGAATGGCATCGCGCTGATTTATCTCTACGGAGACAGACAGTTGCCACAGGGCCAAGTAACACGTCAGATCTGTGGAGAGGAGAGCCCACACTGCACATTTCTTTGATCTGGCCAAGATTTTAAAACTTCTATCAGGTTATTCATCTTGTTTTCAGATTTATTATCTACTCACTAGTTCTGAGACTGCTTCATTCTAGTCTAGAATCTTGAAGAGAACTTGTCAGGTAAAATGTTCGAGCTGCGTTGATGGATAATTTCACTCCATTTCCTGATAGATTTAAGTGTTTAGATCTGAAGCTTTGTAGCAGTACACTCACAGTAAGAGTTTTTAGGTTGATAAAAACAAAATTATGGAGTAAATGCAAGATGCTTTACTGGAATATTACAAACAAAGCAATAATATCTCCATGGAAACAAGCAGGTGGCGGACACTTTTCCAGAAAAAAATACACAATACACCTTTAAACTGCCATTAAATTGAGTCAACCGTCTCCCTTGATCCTCACACTCTAGTTCAGTCTATGAATCTATTTATTTATTTACGTCCACAAATCCATGTCCCCCATTGGCCCGCAGAAGCCCCGCCCCTCCTCCCCCCTTCTGCACGCGCTCAGTCAGCAAAGCCATTTCACAGCCTAGTGGTGCAGACCGCCGACGGCCCACCTGCGCACGCCCGGGGGTTAATCAAAACATTTAAGACATCATTTCACTTCTTTTCAACACGGATTTTCCCATTAAAGCTGAGTGTTTGTGCTCTCTGCGGAGCGGCGACACGGCGCACGGGCCAGGGGAGGGCATCAGGTGTGTTTATACAGAGCAGGAATGGGACATGGGTTTGTGAAAGTGCACAAGCCACACGGTCATGTTTGAATGTAGCGGAACAGACGTCGGGCAAATAGAAGAAAGCTTGAAGTTACATAGAACAAAAGGTACAGAATCTATGGACGGCCACTAGGGGGAGTAGAGAGGTTTATTAGCTGATCAGATGGAGTCCACAAAAAATCTTGTTCTTGTCTGTGTCGAATGTATGTATCAAACTCCTACATGCTTTAGAACGTTTACCCTGAGCCTTCATAGACTGTATATGGAAATGGATATAGCTATCCTGCTAGCTACTACGTTCTAAACAGGACGTGAGCATGGGCCCGATTCAGCTCCATCAACTTTGGCTTTGATTCACTTTTTATTTAGTCATTTTGGTCTTCAAATGTTCATAATAACCCGCTCTACACGGTCCCAGGGTTTTTATTTCACTATTTTGTCCCTAAATCAAGATATGAACTTTAACTGACCAATCAGGCTCCATCTTTGCCCGAGGTCACCCTCACTCGCATTAGCTACAGCTTTAATTGACAGCTTTCTTAAGTGCCTGCACCTCTCGTTCGACAGTGGGCCTGTGCCTTCAACTATCTTGCTTTAAATTAGCTCTTTGGTTGCTGTGAAAAACTCACTCCAAATTACTATTATTATTCATTTTGCTCCAGATTAGCCACTATAACTGCCAGCCTCAGTGAGCTTCATTTGACTGGAGCCAGACGCTGCGGGTGACATCACACTCCTTTAGTCTGCTGCTTTATAAGAGGGCACTCACACTAGGACTATGTGGGTTCTAAGTTCCACACTCACCCCTGCACATCCGGACCATCCCACGGCCCTGTTTGTTTACACAGCAGAGCTATCACTTTAGTGGAGAAAATAAGTCCAGCGGTATGAAATATCTCTTAAATATTGAGGCAGATATGAGTCCTATAAAAAATAGTGAGGAGGAGTGAGAACAGCCGGAGAGGAGAGGCTGCAGAACTTCTGTCGCTGTCTACAGTCCTTATTGAAGGTGCACACAGCTTTGGCATATGTTCCTCATATGAGTGACATCAGCGCACACACAGGTCTTGTAAAGTGAAGTCCTGTGTGTGCGTGTGCATGAGCACCTCCTCCAACCAGGTCAAAGTCCCGACCGTGCTGTGCCTGGGCACGGTTCGATTTCGCCCACGCTGGAGAAACGTACCACGCTTTAGGGGCGATCTGTGCTTGGTGCTAGTGGGAATGCGCCCTATCGCCGCCTGTGAGCCCCTCCACATGCTAGCTATAGCGTGTTTGTTAGCTTTAGCCTGTTTATTAGCTTTAGCGCGTTCTCTCATTCATTCACTCTGCTTCTCTTTGGTTGAGTTCATGTGATTCTTAATTTGCCTTTTGTGTTTTTTATGTTGTGTGTGTCCATCACCTGTGTGTCCATGTGTTCAGCTCGACCTGTGGGTAAGTACCATCCTCTGCTCGCTCATGCATGCTCTCCCTCTCCCTCCATCCATCCCTTTCTCTCTCCAGCTCTCTCCCCTCTCTCCATTGACCTCCTCTCCTTTACTATCTCTTCTTTCCTCTTCTTTCTCTTTCTCTCTCAACACCCATCTCCTTTCTCTCTTTCTCTTCCCAACCCTCTTTCTCTCTTTCTTTACAGTCTCTCTCCTTCCACTCCCTCTCTCCTTTGTCTCCTATATTCCTGCATTTGCATTTTCCCTCACTCTTTTTTCTCTTTCACCTTTTTTCTTCCTCTGTTTAGCCCCTCTCTCTGTCTCCCTCCATCTCTCTCTCTCCTTTCTCTACTTTTCCTCTCTGTTTCACTCCCTCGCTCTTTTTTCTCTCTTTTCCCCACTCTGCCTTCTTCACTCTGTCTTTGTCTTTGCACTTTAATTTTCTGTCTTTTTCTTGACTTTCTCATTCTTTCTCTCACTTCTCTTTACGGTTCCCTTTAGCTGTCTCCCTCTCTTTCTTTTCACTTTTACATTGTCTCTTTTTCCTGTTATTCATTACTTCTCTCTCCTTCTCCCTCTCGCTCTTCTCTCTCTCTTCTCTCTCTCTTTCCTTTCTCTCTTCTGTTTGTTCTGCCTCCACTCGTGTGCGTCCTCCTGACTTATGTTATATATGTTATATATATGTTTTATATACATGATGCTTTTTTATCCATGGTGCTGTATATGTTGTATCTTGTGTTGTGTAGAAAGTGCCTCTTTCTTTCTGCCTTATATATCTATATATATATATATATATATATATATATATATATATATATATCTATATATATATATATATATATATATATATATATATATATATATATATAGATATATATATATATATATATATATAGATATACACACACCTGCTGCTGTATATGTCGTATCTTGTGTAGAAAGTAAAGTGCCTCTTGTCTTGAGTGTGTCTGTTGTTTGACTCAGAGACACAGACATCCCAGAATCCTCAGGCATGTTTGCTTTGGCTGAGAACAGGACATGACATGATTGCATATATGTGTTTATATGTGTTTGAATAAGCAGCTATATTCATGGGATGTGTCCATTTAAAGCAGCACTGTGTAACTTTTCTCGTGGAGGGTGAGCCGTCTGATTGTGTCTGTGAAATTGATTCTTGTGCAGTTTGAATTGGTGAACTGGAAGTGAGTGGTGATATGGATGAGCAAAGATGAACCTGGTGGTGAAGAGGAAGGGCTGGCGAGGCTGAGGAGGCTGGTGCTTCTGCTGCTGCAGATGAAGGAGAGTCAGAGATGGAATATGGCAGAGAGGAGGGGAGAGAGAGCGTGTCAATATGAATGTCTGAATGTCATTTGTTTTGTGAAAAATGCTAAAATTTCAGTTTCGAATCTTCAACACTGCTGCAATGGCCAAAAAGGAAAAAAAGTGAGGAAGTTTTTCAAAATGTCGTTAAGCCCTTAACGCTGAATGTCACAAATCTGCAACAAATCGTTTGGATCATGATATAAGCCGAGACAACTGCATTCCAGTGCCATTAGTGCAGACGCAGAACCTTCCTGGGAACCTTTGGCAAACACTTGTTTCTAGTTGTCGCAAATTTGCAACATACACAATTTTCTATTTATTTTTTATTTGTTTTTTGCTCTAGTCAAATGAATAATCTCAACTTAATTTACCATCTACTGAAAGGCAAAAACACAAACAACATCAAAAACAGACCTGGATTTGTGTTTTGTTTCATTCACACATGTTTGAGTAACTTTATTATTAGTCTGTTTACATCTTCAAAGTACAAAATGCTCCGTTCCACCTCGTGATGTCATGAAGCGTGGAGTAATAGTTTTCACGTGAACAGCTCCTTTTACCTTTAGTTCAGTCGAGATCGGCAACTCCAGGGTTTAAATGATCCAAATGATTCTAGTGAAGGTGTGTGGAGTTTAAAAACACAGTGGATCCCTTCCTGTGTTACCGTGTGACATCACAAGGTGGAACAGAGTGTTTTCAGTTTCAGAGAAGAACTCGGCCTAAATATCTGCAGGATTTGAGTGTTAAACATGTGTGAATGAAACAAAAAAAACGCAACTCCAGGTCATGATGAGGAAATTGCATTATTACATACAGTAGATCAGAAAATTTTTATGATTTTATCCGTATCAATACTAAACTGTGATTGGCTGAGGTGACGAAACAAAGGAGCACAGAGTAAATACATTCTTTGAACAGGTAATAGTCAAAAACAACATCCACAACTTTTATTGTAAAAACTACCCCAAAGATGGCGTTTTTTTCTCTCTTTTTTCAGTAGAACCATTTTGACAGCAGGGCCTCGCTTGCCAAACCGCGGTCGCCACGGTAACAATTGTCAGCCATGTCAGATTTGGGGAGGAAATTACCCATTCTGCACAACACTGCTGGAGGAGGCGGTAATAGGAAAAGACTGGTGAATAAAATATGATTGAGCGTGATTTAAGAACGCAGAGGAGCCGAGAGGAGCTGTCCATTTTCTCCTCCGACTCACAGGCTCTAATGGCCCAGCTGCTCCTATGAATTATGAATTATGAACGTGTGGTGATGATGTGATGTCACGGAGGGGACGGGAGGAGAGAGGACGTGTCACGCCGGATCACAACAAACTGCTACTGAGACAGCGCTAAACAGAGGAGGAGAGAGGAGGAGACGAGAGAGGAGGTGAGAGGAGAGGGGAGGAGAGACGAGGAGAGAGGAGAAGAGACAAAGAGAGACGAGGAGAGAGGAGAAGAGACGAGGAGAGAGGAGGAGAGAGGAGGTGAGAGGAGGAAAGAGGAGGAGAGAGGAGAAGAGACAAAGAGAGACGAGGAGAGAGGAGAAGAGACGAGGAGAGAGGAGGAGAGAGGAGGAGACGAGAGAGGAGGTGAGAGGAGGAGAGAGGAGGAGAGACAAGGAGAGAGGAGGAGAGACGAGGAGAGAGGAGAAGAGACAAAGAGAGACGAGGAGATAGGAGAAGAGATGAGGAAAGAGGAGGAGAGAGGAGAAGAGACGAGGAGAGAGGAGGAGAGAGGAGGAGACGAGAGAGGTGGTGAGAGGAGGTGAGAGGAGGAAAGACGAGGAGAGACGAGGAGAGAGGAGAAGAGACGAGGAGAGAGGAGGAGGGAGGAGGAGGAGAGAGGAGGAGAGACGAGGAGAGAGGAGAAGAGACAAAGAGAGACGAGGAGAGAGGAGAAGAGACGAGGAGAGAGGAGGAGACGAGGAGAGAGGAGGAGACGAGGAGAGAGGAGGAGAGAGGAGGAGAATAGGTGGAGAGACAAGGGGAGAGGAGCGGAGAGGGGAAGAGAAGAGGGCAGAGAGAAGGAGAGAGTGAGAGAGATGAGGGGAGGAGAGGGGAAGAGAGGAGGAGAGGGGAGGAGAGGAGGCGAAAAGGGGAGAGATAAGGGAAGGGGAGAAGGAAAGAGGGGAGCAGAGAAGAGGAGAGCAGGTTATTCCACTTGAATGTATGTGTTAGGGTCATGGAGCTCAGAGCTAAAAGCCTTTTCCCCGTTACCAAAGTGCAACTGTACAACTCACTCTACATATTTCTACTCATCAGGTCAATACTATAGTTCCTTCATTCTATTTGTAATTGTAGGATCCATTTACCAAATTAAAAAGTCAAACATTTTTTAACCTTTTCTGGTGGAATATTCCACATTATGGCATTAAATTGTTTTAAAAATCCCATGATGCACAAGAGAACAGACTTCTGGTCTGGTGGTGTCAGCAGATTCCAAACACTAATGAGACACTGTGGAACTAACGAGAAATAACCAAAGAAAAGTCGCATAGCTCTTCACTTTTAACACTGACACACTTTTAAATGAGCTGGAATTTGAACCTACAACCTCAACACAAACTCTGGCCACTTACAGACGGGGGGTTGTGCTGAATGGAATTGGAGCACCATGTTATACCTGCTAATATGTGTATATACTCGTATAGAACTAGTGCAGCGCTTTAAGGCTCTCAGAGCTTTACATCAATGAACCTCTTACACACATTTATACAGCAGTCAGTGGATCTGACCGCTCACCAATGATGCTTATGTCAAAACAGGATTTGAACCACCAACCTTTGGATTAGAGGACGAAAACTAGTTATAATGTTGTTCCCTTGAGTAATCTAGTGATCTATTTGAACCCTCCTCGTGTTATGTTGTATATATATATATATATATATATATGTATATGTGTGTGTGTGTGTGTGTATATGTATATATGTATATATATATATATATATATATATATATACATATATATACACATATATATACATATACACACACACACACACACACACACACACACATATATATAATTTTCACATACCACATATAACAAAAGAAAAAAAAACACTAGATGAAAAAGTAGGTGCCAGAAGAGACAATAAAACCCCAAAAGGACACATACACATACCGGTATTAAAGCCTCTACCTTCCGAATACATTAAAACTGAACACTGTAGCTGTGCATTACTAAAAGATGACAGTTCCACACCTTAGATTAAAGACATTTGATTAATATATGGATTAAAACACAATGAAATATTCACAATTGAATGAGTTTCAAACATTATCATGAAACATCAAACATTTCTTCAAACTCTTTTTAAACATTTCTGATCTGCCGTGTCTCACCAGATGTTAGTTGTATGATTCTGTGCAAGGCTCCACCCACGAGCCTACATTACCCACGTTCCCACACGACTCTAAAATATACACAAACATGATACAAAACTGTACATGGCAAATTCTGAAGCCATGTGCAGTAGTTTCATTAGACGAGTAAAAGGAAACGTGCTGATCTAAATGTGATGTGTTACAGTTAATACCCCATAGGACTAAAACACTCACTCTTTAAAGCTGTGGTGACGGGATGAGGACAGACTTTCCATTTGATAAGCAACATTCCAAGTTACAGTCACACAATATTACATCATTTCATATTTTTGTCCTCACATGTATAAATAGAACTCTAATATCTTGGCTCGTCGTTCTATAAATCATCACCACATAAGAAGCACTACACAAACCCTCACGATAGACCCAATGCAGTGCACGTTTGGAAAACATGGCACTCTCTCCTCTCCATCCCTCCATCCCTCTCTCCATCCCCGTACCGAGGCGTGATTTAGGAGCCCGTCTCCCACTCCAACGCTGTGGGACAAATCCAGAGCTCCGCGAGGCTGTAAATCTGGAGCCATCTGCCCCTCTCCCACTGTGGATCTTTGTCAAACACACACCTCCACCACGGCCAGACGCCGGGATTATGAGCAGGAGCGCAGCCAAAACGGACGCCACACCAGTGCTGTCGGGATACGCACATTTCACACTGGATACGAAGGAATAGACTGATTCGAATGCCACAATAACTGTCTTTCTTTAGGCGACAAAATGTGTTTTCATTTGTGATAGTCGTCAACCAGTGTGTGTGAGGGTTCTTCTGAACATGAGCAGGCAGTGGGCTCCATGAGCCTCTGATTGATGTCACCATTTGGCCAAATTTGGTCCTGCGTCGTTGTGTGTTACAGTCTCCCCTGATCAATGCTCTTGTGCTAACTCGGTTACTCTTTTTTTTTACTGATAAAATCCATTAATGGTGGAGGAGCGAGTCCATTCAAAACTTGAAAAATAAGGCAAGCATCCATAAATATCTAATAACTTTCAATATCCAAAATTTTACACTTACTGTATTTTCTGGATTATAAATCGCTCCGGATTATAAATTGCATCAGCCAAAAAATGCACAATGAAGACAGACAAAACATATATAAGTCACATTTTTTGGGGTAAATTTATTTGATCAAATAACAACAGGAACAGACATTTCATCTTAAAGGTGAGTTATAGTAACAACAGTAGAACAGAGAAGAACAGGCTGAACATGTGTCTGGTGTGTTCACGTCACATATGAACAGTTATTCACAAAAGTAGAACAAAAACAACAGAACAAGTTTACCAAACTCTCCATCTCACTCCAAATCACCAAATCCCCTGAATTCTTCATCCTCGGTGTCACTTCTGAGCAACTCCACCAGCTCCAGATAAATCCAGCTTTTAGCCGCGATGAGCTTTTGTTTTCTTCACTGCAGTTTGAGTTTCCTCCACTTTTCTCCATCAAACACAAGTTTCACTCACTCCAAACTTTCTTTCTGGATTTCACTGAGCAAACAGGTCCGAGCTGCAGGAGGAAGAGCCTGAGGCGGAGCAGATACTGGTACACAAGTCTAGAGCGCCCCCTCATGGCCTCAGTGTGAAAATAATCAGCATGTAAAATTACAGATTTCATATATAAGTCACACCTGAGTATAAGTCACCCAAACCATAAACAAGTGCGACTTATGGTCTGAAAAATACGGTACTTAAGATATTACAAGAGTGAGACTGTGGAGGCTTTTTGTCCAGAGTCTTCAATGTTTTTTTGATCTTCAGGACAGCCTCTGATGTATGAGACCATGTGGTACAGCAGGAAGACCTGTGGCTGAATATCATGGCAGGCATATAAGCCTTTGCTGATTCTGCTGTCAGATAAGGTTTAATTTAATTATTTGCAATATTTTTTTATAATTTTTTTTTTACATGCTGCTTAAAATTTAGATTAGAGTCAAAAACTACCCTAAGATATTTAAATTGTTGAAAAAAATGTCATATTTGCCTGGCTGTCAACTGGACAAATGGCTTTTGGGGTTTTTGTTGAGTGAAGACAGCTCAAGCTGCTTCTTCAGTTGTGGTCAGACTCTGGTGGACACGGCCTCATTTCTGCCTGAAGGGAAGACTAACTATAGCTGAAACTTAACTGACTCGGGCACCGTTCTCATTTAGTGCAGTTCAAAAGAACAAGCTAACAAGTGTGTTAGTTTCAGAGTAGTTCCAGTGTAGTTAGCTCCTCCTTCGTGCAGATATAAGGCAGTGTCCTTCAGCCTCCGACCAGAACTGAAGAAGCAGTTTGGATGACCTGAGAAATGGCTTCACCCCCCAAGTTACAGATCTGAATCTTTCTTTTGCTGGACTGAGGGAGTGCACAGACATTTGCCTGGTTGTTTGTTACCTCATGCAGTTGAACTCCTCTCCTCTGTGCATAATATAAATCAGGCTGTGCTGTTCCACCCTGCAGATATCAGAGAACATCCAGCCTTCTCCTCACGTCTTATTGGAATCTGGGAGCATGGATCCACGACTCCTCAGATGTAGTACTCTAATTTGATGAATGGGTTTATATCGGATTAAGACAGTCCTCTGCTTTTCCCTGTGTGCGTGTAAACGGAGCGAGCGCCATGACGACCAGACGCTGGATTACAAACAGGAGCAGAGCCAAAATGGCCGCTCCTCCAGCCAGCTGCCTCGTCTGGGCTCAGACTGGTGAAGGAGCCAGCACTGACTACTACATCACAGGGATGTGACAGTTACAGTCCTCAGAAAAGTGTTGGTCAGAATGACAGATGAGCATTAGACATGTGTTACATCTGATCATGTCGTTTCAGTCAAACATGTTCAGAGTCTGTGCGTTAATACAGAAGGTGCATCTGCATGGTCCAAATGTCTTCTGGTTTTGTGACATGAATGTGAATAGAGCCCTTTCCTTATATCTTGCATCACAGGTCGTGTCTTCTGTTTGTATCTAAAATCTAGAATGTAGTAAACATAAAGAACATAATACCATGTGTCCAAACCTTTCCATCTCTGTACATATTGAAAATATCGCTTCATGTTATAGAATTCTTTTGTAAATGGTTTGATAAGTTGTAGAGTGTTTAGGTTTTGACCGTGTTATTACACACGTAGATACTCAGTGTGTGTATAATGGTTGTTTAGCTGTAAAAGTGTGTGTTGGACCAGTGTTCTGGTGCCGTCAGGTCACATTTCTCCTCTGTCCTCCCTCTGCATTATCTGGATGTTTGCTTCATATCTGCTCCAACATGCCGCGGGTCAGCAGCAGCGCACACACTGCATTGACAGGCATAGAGCAAACAAGGAGAGGTCAGAGGTCAGAGAGGGAACCAGCAGAGGTCATAGGTCAGACATGGCCCAATGTGGACTTTTATGGCTTGTGATAATGGTGTTGGGAGTGAGGAGATGTGTCCATGAGGAAGAATGCATTAAAACCGAACTTATATTTCCTGTTCCATCGGCTGGAGGGGTTACAGTGTTTACTCACTTTAAAACATGGAGAAAAACAGTTTGCAGTGGTCCACAGTTCTTCCTCACTCACCTTATACATTCAGATCGTCCTTATTCTTCACCAAGATGAGTTTAGAAGAGCTTTGCACAACATTCAAACAACAGAGCGGAGTTTTGGTGTTAAGATAATACTGTTTTTTTTTTTTTTTTTCTTACTTTGTATTTTTAAAATAATACTAATATATATTTTTAAACTCTTAAATGTTACTTATAAATAACAAAGATAATTCTAACAACAATCTATCAATCTAAACATCTTCTGGACGTGCAGGTCATGTCTTTATTGTGTCTGTCAGACCAGTTCTGGACTAAATGACGTGCAGATTATGTTCAGTATTTGGACGTCTCACTCTGACCTCACCTGGACGTCTCACTCTGACCTCACCTGGACGTCTCACTCTGACCTCACCTGGACGTCTCACTCTGACCTCACCTGGACGTCTCACTCTGACCTCACCTGGACGTCTCACTCTGACCTCACCTGGACGTCTCACTCTGACCTCACCTGGACGTCACTCTGCAGTTAAACATTTGAACCAAGGACAAGAGGACTTTTAGATGTCATGGGGACGTCTAACACAGGCGCAGGAAAATGATGTTATTAATGAATATTATACTTATTTATATTTATGTCAAATATCAATATTGTTGTTATCAATAATATTGGTTAATATTAATTTGGATTATTTGTGATCAAACATGTATTATGAATTATTTATTTGAGTACATTATATTTTGTTATCTGTTTAATTCACTCATTTAGGTATTTATGTCTGTTTATTTGGAAATGCAATTTGTGGATAATTACAGCCTGGTCATTCAAAAATGATGATGATAATTCTATGGTCCTATTATGAGTTCAACCATAAAACGGTCTAAGAGGGCAGCACTGTGAGGAGGCAGTGCAGCGCCGTTGGTGAAGCACGGTGGCTGAGTGGCAACACTCAGGCCTCACAGCAAGAAGGTTGCGGGTTCGATCTCCGGGTCGCCCGGGCCTTTCTGTGTGGAGTTTGCATGTTCCTCCCCGTGTCTGGGTTTCCTCCGGGTGCTCCGGTTTCCCCCATCAACCCAAAACATTCAGCACCAGAACTAACATCAAGGACCATGACGTCCACCCTCCTGTGGGCTCACCACCCACAGACGGGTTCATAGGGGGGGTCAGGTGCTATGAGTATTGGGCAGCAAGCTGCCCCTGCGACCCAGCTGGGTTAAGCGGGAGAAGATGGATGGATAGGTTAAAGTATTTGAGTAAACACACTGTTAAAGGTGCTCTAACAGATTTTTCCCCCATGTATTTAAGCACAATGTGTCTTGTCCCAGTTCAGATTTATTGTAGCAGCTCAAAATAAGTCACTGTGCACTTTCTGCATCTTATTATACAGTGCTTTATTGTCTGAGTATCAGGAAGTATCAACTAGCATGCACAACTAGCATGCTAGTTGTTAGCATCATGGTGACAACAAACTGCTCCACTCTGGTCTCTGAATGTTCTGAAAAGTGCTTATAAGTCATTGTGGTGAATAATGAGGACGCTCTGAATCCATAAGGTAAACGAGGAAGAACTCTGGACCTCTGCAAACTGTTTCAAATGAATTAGTTTTGTTTTTCTCAGTCTTAAGACAGTAAAACTCAAGTACGGTGGCTTTAACTTCACAAATCATATGTTTTCAGACCTTCATAAGCTTCAGTCTCTCTTTTTGTTGTGTTAAAATCAGTTTTTGAATGGATTTGGCTTGTATGTGGGCCGGGCATGTGGTGTTTCTGCATACGCCGCTGTGACATCATTCATCTGGCCCCTCCCACCTGGATGAATGCATACGTTGTTACCATGGCGACCCTCCCTCCGGTATCACCCGTGTCCAGAGCCGATTCCGACAGAGACGCACATGGACCGCGTTTTATTTCTCAAAAAAAACTTCTTCAAATCTCTACACTCCCTGATTCTTCTGCTCAGTCCTGTTCACACATGAGACACTGGAACATTCAGATAATAAGAACTATTTTCACATTTTATTTATCAGTTTGCGGTTCAGATTTTAAACCTGTCTATGATATATGCTTTAATATTTGAGAGATGAGCTGCTAAACTAACACAAGAATAAGAATGAGGAGATCAAATATGAGATATACTGTACCTAAAACATCTGACATCAAGATCTGGAGATGGTCTCATGGATTAACCCCAAGACAGTGAAGAATGAGTTAAATGAAGCTGAAGAACTTCCTGATGGAGCAGTATTGACGTAGATGAGGTTGTATCTTTTAAATAAGTATCAGTATATGGATTTTTTTTTTTATTATGACAATTCAGTTTATTTCAAAATCTTTAAGCTTCCTGTTTTATGCTCCATTTTGAGGACTTTTTTAAAAACTAACTACTACTACTACTACTTTAAACTGTAAGTTACACATATCCCAGTTTTAAGTATGTGTTTTTGTCTTTTTCGTTCTTTTCTTCTAATGTTGTTACAGATTTGCTCAAGATGTGATACTTTTTTGTTTTGTTTTTTTCACTGAAATAGATGTGGCATTTGAAAACACAGAACAATTTTTTGCTTACAACATTTTATTTTTTTCCCCAAATGGCACTTATTGGTCTTTGCAAATGAACTATTCAGTTGTTAATCGCTACGGCAACAGTCCTAATTTCCCATCATTCTGAAAAGTCTGACATGCTCTCATCTGTGCACAAACAGAAAACGAGAGGATTCTGGGAGTTTTAGACTTTGAAGACAAGTTTTGAGGAATGAGATTGTTCTGTATGTATGTCCGGCTGCATGGAGGCTCTGGCTACTGCCCCCTGCTGTTACCCTGTGGTACTGCTGCCTATTTGCCTGCTGTCCTGACCCTGCTTCTTCTCTCTGGATCTTTCTTCGTTTCACTGGTCTAACCTCCTCCTCGTGCTCCTCTCTGGTCTAACCTCCTCTCCCCTCTCCCCTCCAGCCGCCCCGCAGTTTGTGGTTCGTCCCCGGGACCAGATCGTGGCTCAGGGACGCACCGCCACCTTCCCCTGTGAGACCAAAGGGAACCCCCAACCCGCAGTGTTCTGGCAGAAGGAGGGCAGCCAGGTAAGACCTGCTCACTCACTACTTCTTTCTGTAGAAGAACCCACAGGGACATTTTATCGCTGAAATTACTACACAACATTTTGAATCCTTATGCTTATGATGATTATGGATGTAACAATAACCTGAATATGGTGATACCGTATCGTCAAAGGTGGAGGCCATCACAATATATCGAATTACAAGTGGCATAGACTGCTGTTCAAAACAGTGACTAATCCAAATCTGTGCATTTATAACAGGTCTGAATGACCCTCCAGACCTTTGTTCAGGTCAAGGTAGAGCTCAAAAACATTCAGTAAAAAGTGCTACTTGTAGTATGGGCCAATTCACCTGGAAACCTGAGGGCCAAAACAATTAGTCTGAAGGCCACATTTGGCCCCCAGGCCATAGTTTGGACATGCCTGGCTTAAATTCATAGTTTTGGTAATTTTAATGTCTTCTGTCTTCTGTAAAGCCCTTTCTTAGAAAGTCATTGTTGAACTCCATGACGAGAAACAGGAAGCAGTGATAAACTCTCCTTTGTTCAGTCGACTCCATAAAACTAGTTTTCCCATTTTATTATCTTTCATCTTTAACAGAAATTCAAAAGAACAAATGGTCAGACCATCTTGTCTTGTCTCGTTCTTGTGGACTCTCGTATCTCGTCTCATCTTGTGGAAATTGTGTCTCGTCCCGTCTCTACTATTAGCAGTTAATACCCCATGAAAGTAAAATAGCCCTCTTTAAACACTATTCAAAACACATTGTCTGCTTTACCTGAAATATCCCAAAGTACGGCATTAAAGTCCATGAAGAAACCAAATAGGAAATTTATCTCCAAAACCAGAATTCCTCCCCCACCTTTGATCTCCACTGAAAACCCTTCACTCTCCACATCGCCCGTTCATCTCCCCGTGCACCTGCCCCTGCCCCCCCCGCACCCCGCCTGGACCTGCCTGGACCTGCCCCCCATCAGATACGCCTCGACCCAGATCACCCCGCACCCACACGTCGCCCGCGGACGCACTAAACACTGGATCCAACAGCTGTGGCAACACTGAGCTCGGCGAATGACCTTTAGTGCGGCAGCGTTGAGTCAGGAGGAATGTGCTGTTTAGACGGGGAGATGATCGCCGCTAAATGCCACTTATTGTTACTGCACATGAAAAGGTTTGGAGCAGGCAGAGGCACGTTTTATTTTGCCGTAAACATGCGGCGCGACGTCAAAGTGCTATTAAAGGTGAGCTAATGTTCCGAGCGTGTCTTTGTGCGAAGGTCGAGGCCGGGCTGACAGCGCAACTAGTGGATGTGAACTGTACTGCAGTTAACTTTTGTATAATATAATAATAATAATAATAATAATAATAATAATAATAATAATAATAATAATACATTTTATTTGTTAGGCGCCTTTCAAGGCTATCAAGATCGCCGTACATCAAGGACATTAAAATAGTACAGTACAAAATAAAACTGTGTAAAATTAATGAAAAAATACATTTAAAAAACAAATACAGATCAAAAGACAGTGCAGTTATGGTCAGAGTGGTCAGAGTGAGAAGGCCTTTCTAAACAGATGAGTTTTGAGTTTAGATTTGAAGTGTGAGAGTGAGTGTGTGTTGTGCAGGTCATGGGGGAGGTCAGACAGGTATGGAGGGCCCAGGTTGTGAATCGCTTTGTATGTGAGGAGTATGATTTTGTCGTGTATGCGGTGTGTGATGTGGAGCCAGTGGAGCTGTTGCAGGACAGGTGCGATGTGGTGATGGGAGGGTGTGTGTGTGATAGTGCGGGCGGCTGAGTTTTGGACCAGTTGGAGTTTATGGAGTGATTTTTGTGGGAGTCCGAACAGGAGAGAGTTGCAGTCGTCTATACGGGAAGTGACCAGGCTGTGGATGAGGACGGCGGTGGTGTGTGGGGTGAGTGAGGGACGGAGGCGGTGGATGTTTCTGAGGTGGAAGTAGGCGGACCGGGTGATGTTGTTGATATGGGAGGTGAAGGAAAGTGTGCTGTCGAGGATGACACCCAGACTCTTTACCTGAGGGGAGGGGGAGATAGAGGAGCCGTCGATGGATATGGAAAAAGGATTTCTTTTGTTTAGGGTGAATTTGGTGCCGATGAGGAGGAGTTCTGTTTTATTGCCGTTAAGTTTGATGAAGTTTGAGGTGAACCAGGTTTGTGTTTCTGTGAGGCAGTCTGTCAGGGAGGAGGGTGGAAGTGTGGAGTTGGGTTTACTGGAGATGTAGAGCTGGGTGTCATCCGCGTAACAGTGAAAGTGAATGTGGTGTTTTCTAAAGATGGAACCAAGGGGGAGAAGACAGATTAAAAAGAGCAGAGGACCGAGGACAGAACCCTGAGGAACACCTGATGTGACAGGGGAGGGGTGTGAGGTGAATGACTTGAGCTGAATAAACTGGGACTGGTCTGAGAGGTCGGAGTGGAACCAGGAGAGGGGAGGACCAGAGATGCCAATGGAGGAAAGTCTGTCGAGGAGGATGGAGTGTGAAATGGTGTCAAATGCTGCACTGAGGTCTAACAGGAGGAGGATGGAGTGTGAACCAGAGTCAGCAGAGAGGAGGAGGTCGTTAGTGATTTTCAGAGGGGCAGTTTCAGTGCTACGGAGGGGACGGAAGCCAGATTGACATTGTTCGTAGATGTTATTGGAGGAGAGATGGGTGTGGAGCTGGGCACACTTATTAATGCGTCTTAAGATTTCAGTGTATGCACAAAAACATCTATTGTAATCCCCACTACTGTGATGGGAAGAAAACTGTTCATGGCTTAATACGTGCAAATTCCGGCATTTGGCAAAAAAATCACTGAAAGTACTTTTTACTTTTAGCTAGTTACTAATATGTGTTCCCTGAACTACAGCAAAAAATATAGCTAGCATTTTATAATTACACCACAATTCATGTTAATAAAGCATAAACAAAGAGGTAATTCATGATGAACAACAAACAGTTAAGGTACAGAAATGTGTCCTCTGCATCTGAACCATCCTGCAGTGCAGCACCCAGGGGCCCATCTCCAGATCCTGAGCTAGTTTTAGCTGGAGGGTTAACCCTAGACACAGGGAGAACATGCACAATCTGCACAGAACACATCCTCACACACACATGTCTGTCCATGAACATTATCTCTGCCAATCAAATACAGGCATAAATATTATCCTCAAGTTCTTGAGTTTAATTCCCTTTAAACTGTACAGTTCTGTGCACATTGAACAGTAAAATAGAAGAAAATAGAAGAATAACAGAAAAGCTCAAACAAAAGTCTGAGGCAGCTCAATAGGTTGAGTCATCACATCCAGTCCTTAAGCTCGGCATCACAGCAGTGTCCAGAGAGAATCAGGGACAATATATATGTATTTTATATTAGTACAGTGAATTTTGCCAACCCAGAACCCTTCAGTAAGGCAGTGGATCACATGTGGCAGGGCCACGACATCTGACGAGAACAAGTTAAGATGAGATTTTATCAGTTTTTTTTATTGAAATGAGTTTAAGGTGGGAGACTGTTATACCTGCCTTTGACTGCACCTGTTGATTTAAAACTATTACTGTTTAAAAAAAAGCAATTACTTTAATGTTTGAATTATTAAATACCTAAAATACATTTGATTTCAGATATAGCCCAAAATAAAAGTGATTATTTAAATTGAGATGATTTTTTTCACCCCACAATCGAGCAACTTTACAACAAACAGACGTTTAGAGATATTTGAGAAAACAACAAACATAAAAAATAACATAAGAAACACATAATTTCTCCTCATTTTCCTGAACACAAGAGTTTAGTCAGATATCTGTGTGCGGCGTGTCATATCTGTAGATGATCTGGGTTTGGAGTTTCCGACACGTGTCCTTGCTCTTAATAGCACCGTCTCCTCTGACTTTAAAAGCTGCCTTGGTTTCATTTGTTTGACTGAAAACATATTACCGTAATTAAACGCAGTAATTAAACCCCGGAATGGGTCCTTTTTGTCTGCGCCACTCCGGGATAATGGACATCTCCTCCGCCTGATACGTGTCGCCTGATATGTGTCTGCTAATTAGAAAAACAACATAATGCGCTACATTAAAGTCGTTAGCGCTAATCAAGCGGGGGCTAATGTATCTGCTCCCCGCGGGAACATTTGAGGGACAAAGTGAACAAAGAGAGAGGAGAGGAACACACCGAACATGCGTCTATGTGTGTGATGAATGTGTGTTTGTGCGCATACATGAGCCCACCACTGCTGATAGACGCTGCGCTTTATTGTGTTCTTACTAAAGACAATACAGCAGCGTGTCGTGGGTTCTATGACAAAAGCAGTGTGTCCGTTGGGAAACTGGATATTCACGGGGTTTAGAGCGGTGAAAAATGGCAATTCAGAACAGAATATATACTTAAAATGAATAAACATGAATTTTGTCAAGAAATCGATTAAGTTAAAGGTGCTAAAGTACACAAAATGTATTCTTGTGAGCTTTAAAACATGTTAGAGTGTTGTTATCTCATCAAAAACATATCTGGACTTGTGCTTTGTTCCACCTTGTGATGTTGTGGTAGTTTTCACAGTAGTTAGTATCTGAATTTTACCTTTTGTACATGGCAGTTTCAGGGCTGAAATGATCCAGATGGTTTTAGTGATGGTGGATGGAGTTTAAAAACACAGTGGAGTACTCCCTGTATCACCACATGACATCAGAAAGTGTAAAAAAGGTGTATAAATACTGTAAAATACCACATAAGAGTCGGGTTCTAATTACCCGCCAGGTCCCCTTTAAATGCCGGGTGCAGGTGAATATTCTGATAAATTACCGTCGATTCCAAATAAACAGCGAATCTAATGTTTGTGCTGAAGACAAGTCGTGCTGTAATAACAGGAGCGGGACTGATGCTCGCGTCGTCTCTACACAAACCAAACTGAAACCACATGGCTCATTTGCATAAACTATAAGCGCTGAAAAAAAACAGCTGGCTCCTCCTGATGCGGTGGATGGACGTTCTCGCTCTGCTGCTCCACACTCGTCTGCGTCTGTCGTTTGTTTAATGACTTTCTGTAATTCAGGCGTTGCTTGTGGGGAAACTAGATATTTTGTTGGAACATTTCAAATGACCTCTCCTACGTCATAGAAAGTCGCCTAAATTCTAGTCATACCGGTTAAAAGAATTTAAGTTCCAGATTTTCCCAGTTTTGCTGAGCAAGATTTTTCTGAGGAAGGAATTAATCAGAATCAGAATCAGAATTACTTTTACTCATCCCCGAGGGGAAATTTTCTTTGTTACAGATGCAACCGACCAAGAGCATGTACATCGAACAAGTTACAAAATAAGCTAAATACAATAAGATAAAAGATAAAATAGCTCTCTCTGGGAAACTATTTACATCAGTGACATATTTATGACTATATACATGTGTGAGCAGGGAATAGGATGAAAAGGATTGAGTAGTTTGTGATTTAAAGTGCAGCGTTCAACAGTTTGATGGCGACAGGCAGGAAAGATTTCCTGTGTCTCTCAGTGGAGCAGCAGCAGCCGCAGTCTGTGGCTGAAAGAGCTCCTCTGATTGGCCAGCACCTTGTGGAGGGGGTGGGAGGGAGAGTCCAGGATAGTCCAGATTTTGTCCAGTATTCTCCTGTCCAACACCACCGCCAGAGAGTCCAGCTCCTCCCCCACAACATGTCCAGCCTTCCTAATGATCTTCTCGAGTCTATTAGTGTCCCTCAGGCGCAGACTGCTGCCCCAGCAGACTACAGCGTACATGATGGCACTGGCCACCATAGACTCATAGAACATCCTGAGCATTGTCCTGCAGATTAATTGCCCCAAATTGCCGCCTGGTCTCAAATAAATGCCTGGTCTGTTAAGTGACTGAAATACATAAACGCCCCGGCGACTATTTGGTATTTTATGGTCTGCAGGTTTGTGTGTTAAACATGTGTGAATGAAACAAAATACAACTCCAGATCTAAACAAGACGTAGCCCCGACTGAAAAGTGTAAAAACGGGCTAAGGTACAAACCCGAGACACACTGACTGAATATTTTCAAAGTCCTTCACTACATCGAAGGAGCATTTCAACCAGAAAGATGGTCTTTGTCAACTGCAGGTGTGTTTGTGAAGAGGACACTGCATAAGAACAGAGATGAGAAAAACAGCTTAATATGGGCCCTTTAAACAGACCGAGTGGCTGTAGCCAAGTAAAGAATTATTAAATGATAGTTTTGCCAAAGGATTCAGTATCAGTGATTGAATGTAATTTCCCGTTTAAATTTGGATTGGATCAGATCTGAATGATGACTTCTTAAAGTATTCTGCAAAATCAACTTTTTGGAGCTTTCTACAATGTTATAACACAATTCCCTCCTCACAAACACGTCTGTAGAGGTTTTAAACGTCCTCCATACGTGTTTGAGTGTTTATCGCACTATCGGCAGTGAGATTCTGCCCAAAGCTCTGCCCACAAGCCTTCAATTCTCCACAAACAGACAAAAGCACACCAAGCAATACACTACAACTTCACAAACCTGACGTGATGTGCAGTAGTTTCATTAGCAGGATGCACACTGATTTGTGTTGTGATAGCGCTCTGAAGGGGGAGTGACTTAATGTAGAGCAAAGGGAAGTGTCTCAGAGCATACCCCCCCGTAAAATAAAATAAAATAAAAAATTTGAATGCATGAGCCAAATTGTCATTTATTTATTATGTATTTATTCATTCCCAAAATGTTCCACAGTATGGCTTTAAACTCAAATGACTCTGACAAATGGAAATACATTCTAGTGAGTCTTTTTTATTTGAGTCTTTTATATTTTATCCATCCATCCATCCATCCATCTTCTTCCGCTTATCCGGGGCCGGGTCGCGGGGGCAGCAGTCTAAGCAGGGGCTCCCAAGCTTCCTTCTCCCCAGCCACTTCCTCCAGCTCCTCCGGACGGACCCCGAGGCGTTCCCAGGCCAGCCGAGAGACATAGTCCCTCCAGCGTGTCCTGGGTCTTCTGGGGCCTCCTACCGGTGGGACATGCCCGGAACACCTCCCGAGGGAGGCGTCCAGGAGGCATCCAGACCAGATGCCCGAGCCACCTCAGCTGGCTCCTCTCGACGTGGAGGAGCAGCGACTCTACTCCGAGCTCCTCCCGTGTGACCGAGCTCCTCACCCTATCTCTAAGGGAGCGCCCGGCCACTCTGCGGAGGAAACTCATTTCGGCCGCTTGTATCCGCGATCTCGTTCTTTCGGTCATTACCCAGAGCTCATGACCATAGGTGAGGGGAGGAACGTAGATTGACCGGTAAATCGAGAGCTTCGCCTTTCGGCTCAGCTCCCTCTTCACCACAACGGTCCGATACAGCGACTGCATCACTGCCGACGCCGCACCGATCCGCCTGTCAATCTCACGCTCCATCCTCCCCTCACTCGTGAACAAGACCCCGAGATACTATATTTTATGTGAAAGAAATCATGACAATTACAACTTGTAGGAGTTGATCCCACCAGATTTACGCCATCATATCCTGCTGCCTCCATGTTCTCAGATGTTCTCAGATGTTCTTAGTTTAGGCTCCAAATGCAGTAATAAGTGTGTTGAAATGTTTATGATGGATATAAATATAGCGGGATATTACTGATTGAGTCATATGTTGTCACGGGTTAAAAGACGTGGCACAATATTATTCCATCCACTCCATTTCCTGAGCTCTCTGCCACGTTATAACTCATGTCCTCATCTGACCTCTGCCTCCTCCACAGAACCTGCTCTTCCCGAACCAGCCTCCTCAGCCCAACAGTCGTTTTTCTGTGTCTCCCGGAGGAGATCTGACCATATCCAGTGTCCAGCGCTCGGACGCCGGCTTCTACATCTGCCAGGCCCTCACCGTGGCGGGGTCCATCCTGGCCAAGGCCCAGCTGGAGGTCACAGACGGTGAGGAGCACTCATGGGCTGTTTGTGAACGGTTCCTTAACGTGGATTGTTGGCACCGATTCTTTGCCTTTCTAGTTTGTATGCCTTTGTACACGGGTTAACTCTGAACCAACACAAGAATCAGCACAGGAGCAGAACATGAGTGAGAGCTGTGTGCTAAAAACAGATCTGGCATGTTTTAAATGATTAGTATTGTACTGAAACTTTGAAGCTTATTTTTTCTATTGCACATTGTTCCAAAGAGTTAACTCACCTCCACTCTCAGGTTTAACAAATCAAGGTGAATCAAAGCTGAGCCAGTTTCTCTGTGATTATTTTGTAAGTAACCAGCCAGTCTTTTGAACGGCTCTTTTAAAGGAACAGATCCAGAAGGTGGATTGGATTGGATTTCATAAAAGAGCCAAAAGTCATGTTACTAGTGAGAAAGGCACAGGTCACTCTCTGTTTTCAATCTCACACAGTTCAGTCTGTTTGAAGCTCCTGCAATATTGTGACACGATCAGTTAGGAATGTCTATATTTGGTCCTCACACAAAACAGTTTGAAGAAGCTTCCAACAGGAAATCCATAACAAAATCAATGTACTTTTTTACCTTTATTTACCCAGGAAAGTCCCATTGAGATCACTAATCTCTTTTTCAAGGGACTCCTGCCACGCACACACCACTTTCACACTAGGCAATGTGGGTGAAGTGTCTTGCCTGAGGACACAACAACAGTTTTTGCCACTGGCGCCCCCCTGTGGCACCTGGAATTCCCTGTGGTCTCCCATCCAAGTACTAACCTACTTTTTTACAAATGCTTTATACAGTCCATCCTCACATTCAATATCACAGCCTGGTTTGGTTCACTCAGTCTCACTCATCGCAACACACACAACAGAATCGTTAAAATCAGCAGTAAACTCATAGGACAGCAGCAAGAGTCACTCACCACCATCTACAATGACAGAGTCTTGAGAAAGGGCACACAGATCTCCACAGACTCACACACTCTTCACTCACTCTACAGTCTGTTACCATCAGGACGGAGGTTCAGGTCCCTCTCACTTAAAACTAAGAGGGCCACGGCCAGTTTTATTCCCTCCTCCATTCGCCTGTTAAATGGCTGATGAAGCCACATGGTAAAGCTAATCTGCATTGGGGAAGTGAGAGGTGCTGTTATGGATGTATCTTTTATTGATCTATTTATTATTATGCATTTGATGAATGTGCTTTTTATTAATGTTTGTGTGGAGTCTTCACTTGTGCTGGTGCTCTGTCTGCAAACGAAGTTCCTAATGGATAAATAAAGTTATTTGAATTGAATTGAATTGAATAACCAGGCCTGGCCCTGCTGAGCTTCTGAGATCTGACGGGTTCAGGCTTTTTGGCATATCCTCCTGGGACCCGAAGAAAAAAAGTGCATTGCAATATATATATATATTTGTAATTTTCCATCTATTTGGAGGTAAATGAACACCTTAACGTTTAGATTTTGTTTTGTTTTATTTTTAATGTTATAACATGTTCTCTGTAACGGATGCCAGGGACATTTTGCTGTTAAATTCATGTGACATTAACAACCGAACAAAAACTTTTTGATGACCAACATCTCTGACAAACTTCTACTTCTACAGTTGCCTTCAAAAGTTTTTAGACTCCCTTTTTATATCTTCTTTTTTATCATAGTGCAGCCACAATCTAACTTCTATTGAATGATTTTTTTTTTTATCCTGGACATGATCGTACCCTATAATCCCCCAGCTCTATTTAGGTAGAGGAATCTAGCACCCAAATTAAGAGTCTATGTCAAAACACTTAAAAGATCGACTGGTTAAGTCAATGTGCACTATAAAGGACCCAAATTAATGGGCTGGGTCTCAGGAGGATCTATAGGCCTACATGTATAGCAGACATCAGTGTTGTCACGATAGAAACATTTCTCAACTCAATTTTGATACTAAGTAATAGACTCAAACTGTTTCTGATACCTCGATGAGAATAAAAAGTCTCTTTCTTTATGCAGTTTACTGTGATTTTACACATTAAATCATAGCACTTTCTCTTCTATTTCCATGTGTACTTATATCTGTGTAATCCCTAAATGGTCCAGAGGTTTTTCGCACCTGTTTTCGATACTTTTGACAACTCAACACTGAATTTGAGACCTTAAAAGTTCTCACGCAGCTCATAATTCAGAAGCCTTCAGAAGTTTCCGGTGTCCTTGGTCCTTCTTCCCATCTCCAGCACCACGTCCTTCAGCATTTTACAAAAGCGATTCTTCCCTCTTTACACTTTTAAATCACATCTTTCCTTTTACGAGCTCTCGCACTCAACGCCCACACTCCCTAATTCCATTTCTCCTCTCACAAGTGCCAGAACCTCAAGCTCCGCTCTGTCCCTGACCTCCAAGCGCTGGCTGTTTTTCTCGCCGCACAATTTAATTAAAATTTCCTACATTTTTTGGCATGGCGGCTGGAATAAAGCAGCGGTCGCCCTTGTATTTTTTATATATTTTTTTTATTCACGATGGAGAGAATGTCCGAACAGAGGGAGGGGAAAGAGTGATTGAGTGGAGCGGTGACAGGAGATGAAATATGGGCCGCGCTGGTGTTGGGAGGGCATCTAATACTTTATGGGGGTTTACACACATCCATACACAGGGAGTAGGTCCAACGTGACACAACATTGACTCTTGTGAGCTTCACGTCACGTTATCACGTTACCTAATGCTGTCTTCTTCTTTCACATGCTCGAGAAATCCTTTATTTTTCGTGTGTCTACATCTTCAAAGCTCAAAATGCTCCGTTCCACCTTGTGATGTCACGAAGTGGTAGCTTAACAGCTCCTTTTAACCTTAGTTCTATTAAGATCGGCAATTTCAGAGCTAAAATTAAGAAAATGATTGAGTTTAAAAACACAGTGGAGCACTTCCTGTATTACCTCATGACATCACAAGGTGGGACGGAGTGTTTTCTGTTTGAGAGAAGAGCTCAGTCTAAATGTGCATTAGAACATCAAAAAAGAGAAGAACATAGGCCCTTTAAACAAAACGGAACCTGACATTATTGTTTTGGTTGCTGCAGTAGTATTGGTAGTACTATTGGTTTACAGTAGTAGTCATGGTCCTAGTCATAGTGGTATTAGTAATAGTGGTGCTGCAGAAGTAGTAGTAATAGTATTGTTAGTAGTAGTAATGGTAGTGTTAGTTGTGGTGGTACACATGTAGTTATGGTAGTAACGGTAGTAATAGTCATAGTAGTAGTGGTAATGGTCATAACTACAGAGGTAATGGTAGTCGACATGTTGTAGATATGGTAGTAGTAATAGCAATAATAGTAGTAGTAGTAGTACTAGTAGCAGTAGTACTGGTAATAGTCATAGACATGTTATAGTTATGGTAATAGTAATTGTGGTAATTGTTCTTGTAGTATTGATAGTAGTAATAGTAGTAGTAGTAGTAGAAATAGTGTTTGCAGTAGTAGTAGTAGTAGTAGTACTAGTAGTAGTAGCAGCAGTAGTAGTAATAGTGGTAGTAGTTGTAGTAGTAGTAGTAGTAGTAGTAGTAGTAGCAGTAGTAGTAGTAGCAGCAGCAGTAGTACTGGTAATAGTTGTGGTAATTGTTCTTGTAGTATTCATAGTAGTAATAGTAGTAGTAGTAGTAGAAATAGTGTTTGCAGTAGTAATAGTAGTAGTAGTAGTAGTAGTAGTAGTAGTAGTAGTAGTACTAGTAGTAGCAGCAGCAGTAGTAGTAATAGTGGTTGCAGTAGTAGTAGCAGCAGTAGTAGTAGTAGTACTAGTAGTAGTAGCAGCAGTAGTAGTAATAGTGGTAGTAGTAGCAGCAGCAGTAGTAGTAATAGTGGTTGCAGTAGTAGTAGCAGCAGTAGTAGTAATAGTGGTAGTAGTTGTAGTAGTAGTAGTAGTAGTAGTAGTAGTAGTAGTAGTAGCAGCAGCAGTAGTACTGGTAATAGTCGTGGTAATTGTTCTTGTAGTATTTGTAGTAGTAGTAGTAGTAGTAGTAGTAGTAGTAGTAGTAATAGTGGTAGTAGTAATAATAGTAGTAGTAGTAGTAGTAGTAGTAGTACAGCAACAAGTGATTTTAGTAAAATCTAAAATCACTTGTTGCTGCTAATTATCATTACAAACTTGGAATAAATAGCTTCTGCACTGGTAGTAATAGTACTTATAAATCTAATAGTAGTAGTAGGGCGGGCCAGTCCTTAGGCAAGGCACATCACCCACATTGCCTAGTATGAAAATGCTGTGTGCGTGAGTGTTGGTGGTGGTCGGAGGGGCCGATGGTGCAGATTGGAGCCTCACTTCTGTCAGTCTGCCCCAGGGCAGCTGTGGCTACAACAGTAGTTTACCACCACTGGGTCTGGAGTGAATGAATAATACTCTGTAAAGCGTCTTTGAGTGTCCAGAAAAGCGCTGTATAAAACTGATGCATTATTATTAGTAGTAGTTGTAGTAGTAGTAGTAGTAGTAGTAGTAGTAGTAGTAGTAGTAGTAGTAGTAGTAATAGCAGTAGAGGCTAAACGTGAGTAAATGGAGTAAAGTGTACTAAAATACTGTCCTCAGAAGACAGTAACAGGTGTTTGGGAGTTACTACATACATCGTTGAAATGTTTGGTTTATGTTTAGTCCATGTTTGTGGTGAGCTGTGGTGCTCGGCCTGTCTGTGGACGGAGGGAGTGCAGGGGCCAGCCGGAGATTAGGGTCACACCTGCCATCGTCGCCTGGGTGATTTACTGCCCCCGGGTCCCTCTCGTCAGTCCGG
The DNA here is from genome assembly GCA_030686955.1 of Odontamblyopus rebecca. Classification (NCBI taxonomy): domain Eukaryota; kingdom Metazoa; phylum Chordata; class Actinopteri; order Gobiiformes; family Gobiidae; genus Odontamblyopus; species Odontamblyopus rebecca. Next base: position 35,724,154 of record CM060668.1, read on the forward strand.
GGTTCAAGGACACGTGCAATCAGAAATACTCTATCTTCTTCTCAGTCAAGGCCAGTGCCCAGACCTCACCACCACCACCCCGCCACCGCAACCACCACCGCAACCACCACCGCAACCACCCCTACAACCACCCCCATCCCCCTCACATCACCCCCTCCCCGCCTCGATCTGTCAGTCTGAGCTGCTGTCAGGAGCAGACAGGTGCAGGGCTGGTGTAGCTTACAACAGCACATCAGTGTCCCGGGTATGATCGGGTTTTTTGAGTGTCCCGGTTCGGTCCTGGTGCATGTAGACGCAGTATCCCGGCAACAGTCGAGTGTGAATGGATCCAAAAGACAAACACTTTTCAGTCTTTTCATCACAACAGAAGCCAAATAAATAAAGTGAACAACATAAATAAAGTGAAATTGAATTAAAGTTAAATAAAGAACTGTGCTAAACCTGCACACGTACAATCTGCACACGTACAATCTGCACACGTACGATCTGCACACGTACGATCTGCACACGTAAAATCTGCACACGTATGATGTCTGAAAACACGAACATCTCCAACGTGACATGCACACAGAACAGACTCACCATCAGCAGAACATCCCTCTGTCACAGAAAGAACACTCATATTCCACTGAGTCGTGTCCTTTAGGTGGATAGACAGTTTTAACTTTAGGTTCTGTAAGACGTAAACACATGTGCCAAAGCTGCATGAAACACATTCTAATTCCACACAGGCTGATGTGGCTCTACAGTGATTATGGTTTATATGTTGCAGAGCTGAGTTTATTTATGCAGATGATCATTTTAATATAAATATGTTAATGATTAAGCAATAATTGATTGTTAATTCTCCCGACGATCGATTAAGACAATTTTATCAAATGCCCATCTCTAGTAGTAATAGTAGTACTGATAGTAGTAGTAGTAATAGTAGTAGTAGTAATAGTAGTAATAGTAGTAGTAGTAGTAGTAGTAGTAGTAGTAGTAATCGTAGTAGTAGTAGTAGTAGTAGTAGTAGTAGTAGTAGTAGTAGTAGTAGTAGTAGTAGTAGTAGTAGTAGTAGTAGTAGTAGTAGTAGTATTAGTAGTAGTAGTAGTAGTAGTAGTAGTTGTAGTAGTATTTTGTCTAGGGAACTGTGGTCAAATAATAAGATAAAAATACAAGTTGATGTTGAGAAATGTGTCCCACTGCGTCCTGTTCTGTCCCATTCTGTCCCACTGTGTCCTGTTCTGTCCCACTGTGTCCTGTTCTGTCCCATTCTGTCCCACTGTGTCCTGTTCTGTCCCATTCTGTCCCACTGCGTCCTGTTCTGTCCCATTCTGTCCCACTGCGTCCTGTTCTGTCCCATTCTGTCCCACTGCGTCCTATTCTGTCCCATTCTGTCCCACTGCGTCCTATTCTGTCCCACTGTGTCCTATTCTGTCCCATTCTGTCCCACTGTGTCCTGTTCTGTCCCACTGTGTCCTATTCTGTCCCATTCTGTCCCACTGCGTCCTGTTCTGTCCCATTCTGTCCCACTGCGTCCTATTCTGTCCCATTCTGTCCCACTGCATCCTATTCTGTCCCATTCTGTCCCACTGTGTCCTGTTCTGTCCCATTCTGTCCCACTGTGTCCTGTTCTGTCCCATTCTGTCCCACTGTGTCCTGTTCTGTCCCATTCTGTCCCACTGTGTCCTATTCTGTCCCATTCTGTCCCACTGTGTCCTATTCTGTCCCATTCTGTCCCACTGCGTCCTGTTCTGTCCCATTCTGTCCCACTGCGTCCTGTTCTGTCCCATTCTGTCCCACTGCGTCCTGTTCTGTCCCACTCTGTCCCGCTGTGTCCATATGAAGCCTTGAGTCAAACCACATGTGAGGCAGTGTGGGCCATAGACACTTGTGATTAAACCACTGCTCTGAATGTTACAGGAAACTTTTCAGAACCTCCTCACCACATCAGTGCGGCTGAAAATATCCTCTCCTGCTCTGGTCTCTGCGAGTGTATGAGGTCATGTTTTATGGTTAAACGTTCAAAGAAGTGACAAAAGAGACGAGAAGGACCACAGAGCATAAGGGCGTTCAAATGTCTCCGATTAAACCAAAATATAGAAGAGTCCAGCCATTCATTTTCTTCTGTTTTATCCAGGGCCGGGTCGGGGGGGTGGAATTCTCAGCAGGGAGGCCCACACTTCCTCCAGCTCTTCTTTTTATATTTTAAACTCAAATCCTCAGAGCTATTCAGAGTCTATTTCTAGTTTACTACATTCCACATGAGTGTATAAAATATATATTAAAAAAAAAAAAACGCTTTTCTTTGCTAAATAATTCCATATATGTGTCTAAAATCCCTCAGTTGTCCAGGTAGAATCCATGGCAAATAGAGAAATTCAATCTGTCAACTGGACAAAAGTTTATTTTGGTCGAAAAAGACCAAAATAAACTTTTTTTTCCAGTTGACAGATTTCTCCTTTTGCCATTAATTCCATATGTTTTGTGTCATTTATTTGAAGTCTCTTATATACTAGTATATAAAATGTAGAAAGTAGTAAACATAAAGAAAAAAAGAACAGTCGTGTATGTATAATCAAAACAAGAAAATATAGAAATAACTGTGTGACGCAGGTTTTTACAGATCCAGATCCAACACAAATAGGATGTGTACTTAACCCCCGCTCTCTCTCGTCCCCAGTGCTGACAGACCGGCCCCCTCCCGTGATCCGCCAGGGCCCCTCTAACCAGAGCGTGGCCCGGGACAGCGTGGCGCTGTTGCGGTGCCAGGCGTCCGGAGAGCCCGTCCCCTCCGTGAGCTGGCTCAAGGATGGGCTCAGTCTGCTGGGCAAAGACCCCCGCATGTCCCTGCAGGAGCTGGGCAGTCTGCAGATCAAGAACGTCAAGGTAACGGCTCCTGTTTACATCTGGATTACGGTATTTTAAATAAAGAAACCATAAACTTTTTAGTGCAAGTGGCATCAGAAACATGTTGGACTGATAACACTAGAAACGGTGGAGCAGTCAAAGTAGAAGTACAGGAAATTACTCAACTAAGAGTAAAACAGTGTTTGGGAAAACTACGACTCAAGTAAGAGTAACTTAAAGAGTAACTGTGAGGACAAAACATCTGATTTATAATTAGAAATAAAAGTCAAACATGAAATAATGCAAAATAATACTTTAAAAAGCAGTTTAAATAAAGAGGACCATAACTTAGGGTGACCACACGTCCCTGTTTCCCCAGGACAGTCCCAGTTCCGAGCCCTGTGTCCCCTGTCCCAGCAGATTTATACAAAACCACTGATTAGTCCCTGTTTTATACAAGAAATGAGCAGAACACAAAGAACATGTATGTGTGTAAAATCCCTCAGTCCAGGTAGAATCCACGGCAAAAGGAGAACTTCAATTTGTCAGCTGGACAAAAGTTTATTTTGCTCGAATATGCTTCACATCTCATCGAAGCTGCTTCTTCAGCTGTGGTCAGACGCTGAAGGACACTGCCTCATATCTGCCTGAAGGAGGAGCTAGCTGCTGTGAATCTACTCTGAAACTAACACACCTGCTTTTTTAGGATAATATTATTGTTAATAACCATAACTGTTACCTGTTTTTTTCTAGTAGAGATGTGTGCACTATAAAAAGACCACCTCATGACATCATCAGGTGGCACAGAGGGTTTTCTCTGAGATCTTGAAAAGGACATGAAACGATGTTATGACTGCTCAAATATGGACGGAAGTGAAATTATGACATCTCTGTTTGGTCCAGGGATAAGACAAGATTTTTGAATAGTCAAATATTTGTTAAACATTTGAATATCAAGTAATAATTTTGAATAGTAATTCTGAATAGTAATTTCGAGGGCCGTTTTAGCCATAGCGAGCGAGCTCTTACTTGAATGTGTCTGCGATGTCCATGCCGTCGGAGTGAGTGTTCTCTGCAGATGGACTGTCAATAAACTGTGCACCCGTCTCCACCCGAACATGTGGACTAGAGGATGGAAACCTGACTGAAGTCCGACCGGACCCATCGGAACTAGACGGGTTCGGACAAGTAATTAGAACTTAGTTTGGGGCTCGTGTCAGACTCGGACACATCAGCACTTCAGCTGTTTCCTGTCTACAGTAAAACCACTCGCTCTGAGACTCTGAAGTGTTCAAGGATCAGAGCTCTGCGCTTCCAGTTTAGACACAAGTCAAACTGTGTGATTATTATTTGTGAAATGTGGAGCAATACTTCAGATCCAGGATTTTTAAAGCAGAAAAGAGGAGATAAAGTCCACAGGAAGTAGAGTCACTGTGGCTGATCTGCAGCTTCACCTCGATCCGTGCGCTGTGTGGATGGAAACAGACACACGTGGAGGACGACTTTCACTTTTTTACTTTTAAAGAACGAAGCAAACTGGATTAATAGTGCTGTTTTGTGGACTGGAGTCATTATTTGCGGGGAATATGGATGAGATGCTGCACTCTAAATACAAGTTTCCAGAAGTGATTAATATATTTATAGCATAATATTATAATAATAGATAACAGAATATTATTTTAGCTAAATCCCGAGTTTGTCTGTCATCACGTGTGTGCGGGCGGGGGAAGTGGGGCCATTTTTCAATAATATTCAAATAGTTGTCATCGATTTTGCCTATAAATCACATCCCTTGTTCGGTCCAAAAAGTCCCCTCAGCATTACAGGACACGTTTAAACTCGTGTGTACGTGTTGCCAGATCGGCCGCTGTGTTCCCGGTGTAATGCGGTTGAGTGGAAGCGGGGGACAGATGATAGAAGATGAATCGCTGGTATCGATTGTGAAATGGTTTTACAGTTTGAGTTAGCGTCACATTAGCGTAGCTCAGCTGGGCTCGCGGACACATGTGGACGTTTAGACCTGATTAGATTTAGCCTCACTCATCCGCCCTGTCCCCTCTCTCCATCTCTCCGTCTCTCCAGCTCTCCAGCTCTCCGTCTGCCCCCAAAGGAATATCTGTTACTCCTGACAACACGGCCGACCGCTGACGTGATTCAATAAAGCTGATGAAAAGACCGGGGCGAAAAAGAAAAGAAACATCGCTACTGAACCGCCTAATAGCTTACTACATTAAACCATGTGACTTTCCTGGTGAGGGGTCTGCTACACGCTTGTCTCCATGGAGATGTTATCGCTTTGCTGGAAATGTTCCACAATATGATATTAAACGACCTTGCATTTATAAATTATCACGATTAAAACAGTAAGAATGCATTGCGTGCGGGGGTCTTCTGTCCGCAGATCTGACCTGTGAGCTGACCTACTGACACGTTTCATATGAATGCGGACCCTCCAGCAGAAAAGTTACACAGTGCAGCTTTAATGTATACAGATACGAGTTCAAATGCAGTGAACACGGATTTTTTTTACTTGAGTATTTTTAATGGTTTGTCTATTTATTTGGATATTTTATCATTAATTATAATCCAGATTAAATGACTTTCTTCATACTTCAAAATATTAATGATGTTTCTGATTTTTTTAAGATTTTCTCTCAAAAAATTCCAAATAAAATAGTCACTATAGTAGAAAAAAGCTGTATTCGCCCCAAAAATATGTAACCTGTTTAATAAGTTTCAGTTTAGTTGTTGTCTCTTATCCGTTTGCTCTCTGCTTTAGGGCTACGTTCAGACTGCAGGATTAATGCTCAATCCAAATTTTGTTGTGAAATCTGATTTTTTTTGTGTGTGAGGTCGTTCACATTTCCAATTAAAAGCAACTTGTGCGTGAGTTTTGAATGTCCCAGAAGTGTCCCGCAGGCGCATTGGAGGACACGACGACGTCACAGCAGCGAGCTCAGGGTTTACGGAAGTCGCCTAAACACGGACTCTGCACTGAGCTCCTGGGGCACATTTGAAAAAAATTTGATCTGTCAATAAAAGATCAGATCCAGGTCGCATAGGGGAGAAAAAAAATCAGATTTGGGTCACTTCAGGCGGCGGTCTGAACGTACCCTTAGGCCATGTACACATGTAGCCGGGTATTTTTAAAACCGAACATTTCCCCCCCTCCGTTTATAAAAATAGTTTTATCCACACCACCTCGTCTTCGAAAAAAACACCTTCCACACATAACCGAACATCTGCGTTTTCAACCACATTCATACACATTCCAAACCTGTAGATGGCGTTATTTCCATCACTTCACCGTCACTTCCGCCTAAACTTAAACAACAGAAAACAGGGCGCCGAGCTCCTTTGTCTGGACAGACTCGGAGTCAGAATTGCTCCTAAACACAGTTTAGGAGCAATTCTGCTCTCAACACACACACAGCTCTCAAGAAACGACTCCGGTCCATAGTCTGCTTTGGCTTTGGCTTTTGCAGTCGCCTAAACAAATGTCGCACGTTTGACGTCAGGGCAGATTCATATTTTTTGGCGCAGACAGTGACGTTTTAAAACGCAAAACCCCAGTTATCTCTGTCCACACAAACAGGCATAAACGGAGTTTTCAAAAATCTTCACTTTGGCCGGAGTTTTCCCTGAATACTCGTTTTTGATGCGTGTTCGTGTGGATGACAGGTCAAAACGCAGCAAAACATCTTCGGTTTATCAGATACCCGGCTACGTGTGGACAAGGCCTTAGTCACTCCCCCTTCAGAGCTATCACCACACAATCGTTGTTAGCGGTGCACAAAACGACTGAAATATCGATATATTGTATCATTTAATGTGATGATACAGTATGGATATCGTGACCTGTATCGATATATCGCCAAGAGTATTTTTTGGTATATTTTACTTCGACACATTTGGCATTTTCACTGTTTTGAGGATTAAAATCAGTGTGTTTTATATGACCTGAAGAAGTGGTTTAACAAAGACTTTTAGTATCGCAGCTGTGATTTAGCCTTTATTTTATTGAACCGTATCGAATCAAACTGAAACATATCGTACTGAATCGTATAGAATCATAAACTCACTGTATCGAGGTGTGTATCGTATCGACAACTTCTTAATGAATGAAACTACTGCGCATCACATCAGGTTTGTGAAGTTGTAGTGTATTATTTTCTATCATGTTTGTGTGTATTTATGGTCGGCAAAACTAAGGTGATGTAGCCTCGTGGGCAGAGAACCTTAAACCTAATCATAAGGAGGATCTGAATAAGGCCCCGGAGAGATCGCTAGATGACTCAAACATACATGCACATCTAAAACCTCACTATAAGGGTAGAAATTGCAAAACAGTAAACCAAAGAAAAGATTGTATACCCAAGAACATAAGAAAGCGGCTGAAAACTTCCAAACTACGCCAGTCGAGATGAATATTCTCCGCGAGCCGTTACCCCCGATGACACGGCCGACCGCTGACATGATTCAATAAGGGGATGAAAAAAGTAGTCCCTCCGCCGGCAGCTGTCAGCGGGCCAGATCACGCACCGCAGCTCACCGTAAATGAATTAGTCCCACTCGGTGCTCTGGGACGGGGGGACTGAAGAGAGACTGGTGAGTTCTGAATGGACGAGATGATGGAATTAGCGTCAGCACTTTGACACACACACACACACACGCGCACACACACACACACACACACACACACACACACACACACACACACGCGCACACACGCACACGCACACACACACACACACACACACACACACTGATGACAAAATGTTTGCGCTGGACAGAGACAGGACGGGACATTAGCTCTTTATAATGGAACTTTCCCTGATTGTGTTGGGAGATGGGAGGTCATTTTATTGTGTTTTTTAAATGTATTTATTTATGAATGTTTATTTGGACAGCAATGCAGAGAACATGCATATTCATAACTCTAAGGTAAATGCATAGATACAATACAAAAAAACAAATGCTGCTTTTCTGTAAAAAATAAACAAAAATAAATGTCACACAGATTTTACTAATGTCCGAAAAGGAGTGGGAGGAAGTAAATACTTATTTAACCCCACCCCTTTTTCTACTGTCCCAGATTAACAAAGAAATACTGTTTAATGGGTAAAAAAAATCAGGCTTGTGATATTTTCATAGTATTTTGTTTCAATTTATAGTGAAAATAACAACAACAAACAACAAGAGAATATCAAGATTTATTTGACTAACCTTTAAAGAAACGATCCTTTTCAGAGCACTAGCAGCATATTTTACTCCTACTTGAGTAATCATTATATTAAAGTAACAGTACTCTTACTTGAGTAAAAGTTATACTTCCTCTTCTCACTGTGAGGAAGTTTAAAGTGACAAAAGCTTTATGTGACATGTGACGTGTGTGTGAAATGATGTGAACGTGTGTTTCTTGCAGCTCCTTCACATATGATTTAGTTTGTCACATCTTTGGCTCAGTCCTTTGAAAATACCAGAAGTTCTGTATTATTTCATATGTTGACATTTGAAGTACATTAACCTCAAATCAGATGTTACTTCCTGTTTTCCCAGTTGTTTTTACTCTTCTTTATATTTATATTTCAACACTACTTTGTAGTTTACTTGAATAATATGAATTTAATGTAATGTTACTCTTACTTGAGTACAGTTCTTGGCTGCTCTGCCTCCTCTGACTGCACTTTGGATGTTCTACCACATGCCCAGTCCTCCAGCTAGGTGGTCTCTTGTGCTCGTGGTCTTATTGGATGATTGGGTTTATAATGCAGAGAACATGTGCACCTTCTGCAGTCTGTGACCTGACCTGCTCTGTGTGTGTTCTTCTCTCAGCTCTCTGACTCTGGCATCTACACCTGTGTGGCCACCAGCTCCAGTGGAGAGACGTCCTGGAGCGCCTTCCTTGAGGTCAAAGGTAAGAACGTGCCTGAATGGGTGTGAGTACGGCTCAGGCTGAAAAGGATTCTAAAAGGATGAGAGCGTGTAATCCTTCATTTACCCAGGAGTGGTTCAGTGTGTGTGATCATCCAGAGAGCACGTCCAGGGATGGGACTGAGAGGAGTTTTACAACGAAACTCCTGCCCCATGCTAGTATAGCATAGTAATAATATAGTATAGTATAGTATGTAGTAATAGTATTGTAATAGTATAGTGTAGTGTAGTGTAGTGTAGTGTAGTAATAGTATAGTATAGTATAGCATAGTATAGTATAGTATAGTACCGTATAGTATAGTATAGTAATGGTATAGTATAGCATAGTATGGTAATAGTATAGTATAGTATAGTATAGTATAGTATAGTATAGTATAGTAATAGTATAGTATAGTAATAGTATAGTATAGTATAGTAATAGTAATAGTATAGTTATAGTATAGTATAGTATAGTAATAGTATAGTATAATATAGTATGTTATAGTATAGTAGTAGTATAGTATAGTATAGTATAGTATGGTAATAGTAATAGTATAGTTATAGTATAGTATAGTATAGTAATAGTATAGTATAATATAGTATGTTATAGTATAGTAGTAGTATAGTATAGTATAGTATAGTATGGTAATAGTATAGCATAGTAATAGTATAGTATAGTAATAGTATAGTATTAGTATAGCATAGTAATAGTATAATATAGTAATAGTATAGTAATAGTATAGTATAGTATAGTATTAGTATAGTATTAGTATAGTATTAGTATAGTATTAGTATAGTATTAGTATTAGTATAGTATTAGTATAGTAGTAGTATTAGTATAGTATAGTATTAGTATTAGTATAAGTATTAGTATAGTATTAGTATAATATAGTAATAGTATAGTAATAGTATAGTATAGTATAGTAATAGTATAGTAATAGTATAGTATAGTATAGTAATAGTATAGTATAGTATAGTATAGTAATAGTATAGTATAGTATAGTAATAGTATAGTATAGTATAGTATAGTAATAGTATAGTATAGTATAGTAATAGTATAGTATAGTATAGTATTGCTATAGTATAGTATAGTAATAGTATAGTATAGTATAGTACATAATACCATCTGTGCTGAGATGACGAGCACTGACATTCACAGAATAAAGTGGCTGCGTTGTTATTAACAGACCCTGATGAGGCGGAGCAGCAGTGGTGTAGTAGGTAGAGAGCTCCTCCTCTGACCTAAAGGTTGTCCGTTCTAATTCCGCTTCTGCATAATAAAACATTAGTAGAGCGGTCAGATCCTCTGAGCCACAGGCTGGTGTTTGGTCCCAGCCTCAAATCAATCTTTTTGTTGTGTCCATGGGCAAGAACTTTCCCTGCCTCTCCCTCTGCATCTGCGTACACTAAAGAATGAGTGTAAGACTGAGTGATTCCATAATGTCGCACTGAATTAAAGGTATAAAAGAGTTCTATGAATATGCCTATGCACCATTCTGACTATTTCCTGACATGTGTGTCCCTCAGAGTCTGCCGGGGCCGGGGTGGTGAAGAGCCCAGAGGAGCCGGACCTGCCCGGACCCCCGTCCAAACCTCAGGTCATTGATGTCACCAAGAACAGTGTGTCCCTGTCCTGGCAGGCAGGGACCTCCACCTCTGCACCTGTCTCCTCCTACGTCATTGAGGCTTTCAGGTACAAAGACAATCTTACTGGTAACTTTGCAGCATAATAATAGATAAATAATAATGATGATAATAATGGTTGAATAATAATAATGTTAAATACTGAGCGGCTAAATATGACAGGGACTTATGAAATAAAATGGTTTACCTTAAAACTACTCAGATTAAACTGACCTGGCACAGGTGTGATTTTACAGTATACTTGATAAAGATCACATAGATTTCACCTTAATTCTGCGATATCTGGACATCTGGTTTACTTTTCACCTTCTTATCACATCAAAGAAGGTCCTTGGAGATGTTTGTGTAAAAAAACCCTGTATCATAAAGCTCAATACCTTCAACATTTACTGATCCTGACTGTTTAAATGAGGTGAAACTGATAAAAGATGAATATACAGATGATGTGCCTCGTAGCAGCTAAATCACTCGTGTTAATGTTATAAACACCGGATAAACAGCGGTTTATCTTCGTTTGTGATTTTATTTTTCCACCATTAACATTTCTCAGCAAAAACAACAAGAACAGCGTAGAATCCTCAGTGTTGTTGACGGGAGGAGTTCATTCTCTGTGCATGTCGTGCTGTGGTGTTACAGTCAGTCGGTGAGTAACAGCTGGCAGACCGTAGCGGACCATGTGAGGAGCTCTCAGTTCACCGTGAGGGGGCTGCGTCCGAACACCATCTACCTGTTCATGGTGCGAGCGGTCAGCAGCCAGGGCGTGAGTGACCCCAGCCCCATGTCCGAGCCCGTCAGGACGCAAGGTAACGACTCTTCTAAAGCACATCCTGTATCTAATTCTGGCACATGTTTAACGACTGTGCTGATGTTAGCATGTTAGCATGTTAGCATGTTAGTTACTGTGATTGTAAACCTCTCTCTGGCCTCTGATGGAAGTGCATTGACATAGTTCAGGGGTGTCAAACTCATTTTGGTCCAGGGGCCGTATGCAACCTACTTTGATCCCAAAAGGGCCGGATCAGAAAACTCAGTTCTCTCTTCAAGTTATCATATTTTTCTCCGTGTCTCGTAGTGGTGTTTAAGATTATATTCCTCGAGCAACGCCACTTGTTCCAAACACACTGAGCACAGATTTCCCATTCACCTCTGTCAACAAATAAGAATTAGACTATTTTTCTTGGGAAATCCTGAACTCAGCATCTGCTTTTCTCATTTTTTGACATTTTGCTGATGAGGGTCACGGTCGACAGTCAAAACGATCGTCCTTTAAGAGCGTTTGGAAAGAGGAAAGTCTTCATTTGTGCTGCTCTGGTGGGAGTTGCAACGTACAGAAACGCCGGAGACGCTGCTATGCTAAACGGTGCAGAAAATTAACAGAAAAATCAGAAAATTTTAAGTATTTTAATAGAAAAATCAGCCGAGGGCCAGATTAAAGGTCTTGGAGGGCCGGATCTGGCCCCCAGGCCGCATGTTTGACACATGTGACATAGTTGATGTGATTATTTGAAATGCTCATATTACGAAGTGCAGGGACAGTTGAAATGGAGACTGCTCATACTGAAGTGTTCAGTTCGGTACAGTCCCAAACTACAACTGTACTTTTTTACAGTAACCCACGACAACCAGTGCAAAGCAGAAGCAGAAGAGATGAAATAATATGACATTGAAATAATATGACATTTATTAGTTTAGTCACTGTGAAGAATCTTCATATCTGAGACACATGCTACAAATAAGCAGCTGTGATTGGATCAGCCAAAAGCTCTGGAGAAGGATCACTGCAGTGAACAGATGAATGTTGATGTCATGTCTTGTGTGTGTGTTGCAGACATCAGCCCTCCATCTCAGGGTGTAGACCACAGGCACGTGCAGAAGGAGCTGGGCGAGGTCCTGGTGAAGCTCCATAACCCTGCGGTCCTCAGCTCCACCTCTATCCAGGCCACGTGGACCGTAAGTCTTTGTGGCTACGTTTTACATCCACAGAAATCCCAGTATGCTAAACAACTGAATTCAACTCGTGCTTTCCCCTACACCTCCGGCCAGACCACCCCCGTCACAATCTACAGCAGCTCAAAGAGGCCAGTACGTGGGAATCATAGACTGTAGATAGCAATGAGCTTCATTTGACTTACTCCACTTCTTTATATAGAGGTGTGAACAGGGGCTTTTAGATGTTCCGTTATGTCTAGTCATTTAGAATTAGCGCTGAAGCTTTGCAGCTATAATTGCTCATTAAAAACACCTCGATAAACCCGTCTAAGATCAGAGAGTGCTCTCATTTAACCTGGTGTTTAGAAGCTGAGATGACTCTGCACTGCAATGTTCTCTGATCCAACCAAGATTTGAAACCTTCTATCAGGTTCTTCATCTTGTTTTCAGATTTATGATCTACTTACAAGTTCTGAACTGGTTGTATAATCTTATATATGTCAGATATGTTTCTTCTGACTCAACTAGTCAGAAAATCATAAATTTAATCTTAAATGTCTAAAAAAAAAGCTACAATCCATTTACCAGAGTTTTCCCTGCAACACTTCACTTGTTTTAGATTCAGTGATACAGATTTGCTTGATACTTGAGTGTGTTTATCTCAGACTCAGCATCTATAAACTTATTTCCCGCTCATGAACACTCACAGAGACGCTTCATTCTAGTCTGGAGGAGTTTATTTTAAAATAACTTGTCAAGTAAAATGATCTTGCTGCATGGACAGATCGTTTCACTACTTTTAAATCATTTTCTGATAGATTTAAGTGTTTATATCTTACATTTTGGTCAAGCTTAGTTGCAGTGTGGTGATGTGTGGCTCTTGTTTTCCTCGAGTGTTTCCTCAAACTCCACTGAACCTCACAGCTTCAGTAGTTTTAACCAAAACCTACCCACTCAAGGGAGGCCTAAAAAGTGGATTATATTGTCTCTAAATTAAGCAAATATCAGAACTGTAGAGGACTTGCATACCACTAGAAAAATCTGGCTTGTTACACCAGTACTACATGTTCCCCAGTTTGAGAAACACTGGTATTGTATATTGCATTAGGCAGTGAATGGTCTGCACCGCACACAGATTTACTATCGACTTACTCATTCTGAGACGCTTCATTCACGTCTAGAGGTCGTTTATTTGAAGAGAACTTGTCCAGTAAAATGATCTTGCTGCCTGGACAGATCATTTCACTCCTACTAGTCATTTTCTGATAGATTTAAGTGTTTATATCCTATAGTTTTAGCTGTTTTGTAGTGCAAGAACATGAAAAACTTGAACATGCCTGAATAATCCAGCAATCTTATGTTTTCTGTAAGATTTTGTACAAGGCTCCGCCCACAAGCCGACATCACCCACGCTCCCACGCAACAACTTGACATAAATATACAAAAACATGACACAAAACTGTGCATAACAAATTCCAAAACCAGATGCAGTGTGCGGTAGTTTCATTTTGCGTTGCGACTGCGCTCTGAAGGGGCAGTGACTTAGCACGGAGAGCAAAAGGGGGTGGGGGAGCATTCAAAACGAAAATTAAACTCAGAAAACATGTTAGACTTAGACAAACTTTATTGATTTACAAGAAATTTATCTGGACACAGCAGCTCACACGTCACAATATAATGTACTAGCAAACAGTACAAAATATATAAGTAATAATAAGGAACAAAAACAGTCAAAATAAGGGTGAGTTGTAGGGAGTATTATCTAAATGAGTACATTGTTTTCAGAGAATATAACATTTTTGATAACGATAAAAGATGAATAAAACATGGACGTCTAATACATCTAAATATGTATTAGCGGTTAACACCCCCGCTTGAATTTCTCAGGTTTGTTTATTGCTCACAATAAAAATAATTCATCATTTTTGTCAGATTTTATAATGCTTTCCATAACTGTTATCTATGGTCGTCACTATATTTTCATAACACAACACGCGCACTATGCAAATGATTCTTATTACTACATTAATATAACATGTTCACACACGCCGACAGCTCGTATCGTTTAGCATCACGGCCACATTCGCACGCCGACATTTGCCAAACACAAAATGACGCATATATTTTCGGCGTATTTTCATGTAAATATCATCGGGCCGTGCTGTATATTTAAAGTGCAACACGTGTGATTCGCTGACAGTGGCTAATGTTGCGCGTTCTGACCAATCACGCTCGAGCGTCATGTCGACATGTTTACCGACCCGGCGACCCGCCTAATGTGTCGCTTTACGATCGTGACGTCCAATCAGGGCTGAGCGTAATGAATGAGGAGACTTTAGTGAACGGGAGGAGAGGAGGAGAGATGGATGAGAGGGAGGGGAGGTGGACGGAGAGTAGGACTGGAAGATGAGAAGGGTCGAGGAGGAGAGAAGGATGATTGGAGGGGATATGGAGGAGAGGGAGAAGAGGAGGAGAGGTGGAGGAGTGAGGAAGGGGAGAAGGAGGAGGGACGAAGAAAGGAGATGGGCATTGCGAGGAGAGGAGGAGGAGAGAAGGGGGAGGAGGATGGGAGGGGGAGGAATGTAGAGGAGGAGAGATGGATGAGTGGAGGAGTAGGAGAGGAAGGGAGATGGATTAGAGGAGTAAAAGGGAGAGAAGGAGGAGAGGAGGGGGAGGAGGATGAGGAACGTAGAGGATGGTAGAGGAGAGAAGGAAGCAGAGAGGTAGGAGAGGAAGGGATATGGATTAGAGGAGTGGAAAGGAGAAAAAAGGGAGGAGAAATGAGAGGAGGGGGTGAAGATGGAAGGAGAGTAGGATGAGGAGGTTAGAGAAGGAGAGAAGCTTGAGGAGAGAAGAAAGTGATACGAGGGGTGGAGAATGAGGAAAGAAGGGTGAGAGATGGAGGAGAAGACAAGGACGAGATGGGTGAGAGATGGAGGAGAAGATGGGGTCAAGATGGAGGAGAAGATGGGGACGAGATGGAAGAGAAGATGGGGATGAGATGGAGGAGAAGATGGGGACGAGATGGAGGAGAAGATGAGGACGAGATAGAGGAGAAGATGGGGATGAGATGGAGAAGATGGGACGAGATGGAGGAGAAGATGAGGACGAGATGGGTGAGAGATGGAGGAGAAGATGGGGACAAGATGGAGGAGAAGATGGGGACGAGATGGAGGAGAAGATGAGGACGAGATGGAGGAGAAGATGGGGACGAGATGGAGGAGAAGATGAGGACGAGATGGAGGAGAAGATGAGGACGAGATGGAGGAGAAGATGGGGACGAGATGGAGGAGAAGATGGGGACGAGATGGAGGAGAAGATGAGGACGAGATGGAGGAGAAGATGAGGACGAGATGGAGGAGAAGATGGGGACGAGATGGAGGAGAAGATGAGGACGAGATGGAGGAGAAGATGGGGACGAGATGGAGGAGAAGATGAGGACGAGATGGAGGAGAAGATAGGGACGAGATGGGTGAGAGATGCAGGAGAAGATGAGGACGAGATGGAGGAGAAGATGAGGATGAGATGCGTGAGAAGATGGGGACGAGATGGGTGAGAGATGGAGGAGAAGACGGGGACAAGATGGAGGAGAAGATGAGGACGAGATGGAGGAGAAGATGAGGATGAGATGGAGGAGAAGTTGGGAACGAGATGGAAGAGAAGATGAGGACGAGATGGAGGAGAGATGGAGGAGAAGATGAGGACAAGATGGAGGAGAAGTTGGGGACGAGATGGAGGAGAAGATGGGGATGAGATGGAGGAGAAGATGGGGACGAGATGGGTGAGAGATGGAGGAGAAGATGAGGATGAGATGGAGGAGAAGATGAGGACGAGATGGAGGAGAAGATGAGGACGAGATGGAGGAGAAGATGGGGACGAGATGGAGGAGAAGATGGGGACGAGATGGAGGAGAAGATGGGGACGAGATGGAGGAGAAGATGAGGACGAGATGGAGGAGAAGATGGGGACGAGATGGAGGAGAAGATGGGACGAGATGGAGGAGAAGATGAGGACGAGATGGGTGAGAGATGGAGGAGAAGTTGGGGACAAGATGGAGGAGAAGATGAGGTCGAGATGGAGGAGAAGATGGGGACGAGATGGAGGAGAAGATGAGGACGAGATGGAGGAGAAGATGGGGACGAGATGGAGGAGAAGATGAGGACGAGATGGAGGAGAAGATGAGGACGAGATGGAGGAGAAGATGAGGACGAGATGGAGGAGAAGATGGGGACGAGATGGGTGAGAGATGGAGGAGAAGATGGGGACGAGATGGAGGAGAAGATGAGGACAAGATGGAGGAGAAGTTGGGGACGAGATGGAGGAGAAAACGGGGAGGTGGGTGAGAGGTTTTAAGCTGAGTGTGAGGACAGGGCATCCATCTTTGTGAGTGACTCTTGGGTCCAGCTCGAGTGTGGGAAAACTCTTAACAGTTTTAGTGTTCATACTGTACTCAGCGCCGTGTTAACAAGCCATCAGCCTGATGTATGCTCCTCCTGGAACGGCCTCCACGCACCATAAATAAAACCCAACTGGAATAAAGATCAACTCTACTTTAATAACGAGAAAAGCGAGTCCAAGTATGAGCCTGCCAAACGCACGTCTACGCTAAGTTATTGTACAAGAGTAAACCTGGAGGAGTACTCATCTTAATCATAGACTGTAAATATATAAACGGACACAGCTAACCCGCTCACCGCTGCCAAACAGGAAGTGTGCATGGGCGCCAAGTTGTTCCATTCGCGGTTACAACTTTCATGACTCTGGAAACACGGTGGTCCCTTTCTCTGTAACTGCTGCTGTGGCCTCGTCATTTTGGTCATCAGATGTTCCTATTAACCCGCTCTACATGATCCTGGGCTTTTTATTCCACTATTTTGTCCATAAATCAATATGTGGATGTGACGGAGCAGGTCCGTCCCTGAGAGCACGGTCCCCGGGGGAAAACGTGGGAAGACGCGTGCTCACCTGTTTCCTTGTTTGCTGGGCTCCGCGCTGCGGGCGCTGCGGGCGCTGCGGGCGCTGCGGGCGCTGCGGGCGCTGCGGGCGCTGCGGGCGCTGCGGGCGCTGCGGTGCGGGCGCGCAGTGGACTTCGCTTTTGCGTGTTCTCGGCCGCGGCTGGGGGTGCACACTTGGAAGCGCCGGAGCTGTCCTTCAGAGACCCGCGGTGGTCGACTGTTACTTGCCCTCGCGCTGCCGCTGCTGCCGCATCCCGGTGCGCACTGGCAAACCCGGACACATCCACGTCAGGAGCTTAAATCCTCCCGTTGTGCGCGCTCCGGGGTCATGTGAGCCACAGGTGACTGGCCTGGACAATTAACTGTGTTTTATTTGTGTTTAACCCATTTTCGGGCATTTATGGAGGTGAGATAAAAGCAATTCTCTGTGTAACTGTTGGCCCCAGTAATATTAATCATTTAGTTGTAGAAATGATTTAATTAAGCTTTTAGAGGGGAGTTACGTAAGGTGGGAGGGGCGAGGGGTGTATAAAGGTGCGCCCTGCCGCTCAGCACCGGTGTCAGTCTAGTTTCTACTCTCGTCGTGTCGGGTCGTGTCTTGTCGTGTCCTGGCTGCAATGAAGGTAGTGTTTCGCTGGACAAGCGAGGGAGCGAGCGAGCAAACGATTGGGAGACTAAGGGAGAGTGGAGCGAGAACTAGAGAGAGACTTGAAGGAGAAGTCAACCTTTTTTTTGCCTGCCCTGTAAATAGACCTTTTTTCCCACTGTTTCACTGTAAATATTTCCTGCACACATTTTTGCGCCTGTTCTGCACTGTGGAATAAAACATCCTAAAACGAGCATCCCGACTCAGCCTGAGTGTTTTGAAGAGGACCCCGTGACAATGGACATTAATAATTGACCAAGTTAGCGATAGTTTTGTTCGACAGCTATAGAGTTGTTTGGTGATGATGACATTTCCACATCCAACCAGAAACTTCACAGCTGATTTCTAGCTTTGTTTTTGTTCTTTATTCATCAAACAAGAGACAGTTAACTTCCAAAACCATATCTTTAACTCTGTCAGTTGTGGAGACCTAGTTTAGACCAAGTTTATACCTATGGAACAGTCCTTGCTGTTACTCGGAAACCCAAATATTCCCTTAGGTCCATCCATCAAAAGCAAAGCAAAGCTCTCTTTCCTTAGGTGATAAATGAAATGTTTGTAGCCCGTTTCCTGTTCTCTGTGTCCCTTTTGCAGCTTGACATCCGTCTTGTGTCCCACCTCCTTCCCCATGTCACGGCTTCATACTGATAATGCATTGGGGACATGGAGGTGCCCTTAAAGAAACCATAATGGGAGAGCTTGAGTGCTTAAGTGTGCCTGGGCTCGGGGTTAGCACCGTGAGCTAATGCAGTGGCCTCATTGAGCTGAGTGTGTCTAAGCTAGTGATAAAACACACATTAAACTCAGTACTGCCCCCCGTAGAGTCATCAGGGTATATTACTGTGTGAGGAGTGGGGCGGGTGGTGGCGGTGGGGAGTTTGATGGACAGCAATAAAAAGATGCCTGGGTCTTCCATTTAAGAAGCAAACATGCAAAACACACTTTTTATTAATGCTCTACTTGCTTTTTTATTTTTACTGCTCTAACGTCATGCTAACATCTACTCGCAGGCTCGCATCTACACAAACCTGACTCTCACTTGTTTCCTTGGAAATGTTCATGTGGCTATAATCTTCCGCACTAACCTATTGCTTAAAACATCTCTATTCTATATCCAGAATGTTCTGAATGTCATGTCTTTAATTTCCTGTATCATGCAGATCTTCAGACCTTCCAACAGAAAAGTTCCATAGCGCCCCCCGACTTATCATCCAAGAGTCTTCCCTCTCTGAAAGTGCTCTTCTGTACCTCCTCTGCTCAGGTGGACCATCAGTCTCAGTTCATCCAGGGGTACCGGGTGCTGTACCGGCAGGTGTCGGGGCTGCCGGCCCCGGGGCCCTGGCAGACTGTGGAGGTGAAGGTGTCCTCAGAGCGCAGCGTGGTGCTCACAGGGCTCAAGAAGGGCATCGCCTACGAGATCAAGGCCCGGCCGTACTTCAACGAGTTCCAGGGCATGGACAGTGAAGCCCGGACTGCACGCACCACAGAGGAGGGTAAGGAGCAAATACTACTACTACTGCTACTACTGCTACTACTGCTACTACTACTGCTACTACTACTACTACTGCTACTACTGCTACTACTACTGCTACTACTACTGCTACTACTACTACTACTACTGCTACTACTGCTACTACTGCTACTACTGCTACTACTACTACTGCTACTGCTACTACTACTACTACTACTACTGCTACTACTGCTACTACTGCTACTACTACTACTGCTACTACTGCTACTACTACTACTGCTACTACTACTGCTACTGCTACTACTACTACTACTACTACTGCTACTACTGCTACTACTGCTACTACTACTACTGCTACTACTGCTACTACTGCTACTACTTGTTATTAATACCACTGCTTATGCTACTACTTATTACTACTACTTGTTATTATTGTTATTATTACTACATTGTTATTATTATTATTACTATTACTGTTATTACTGTTACTACTATTATTGCTATTACTACTGCTATTACTACTATTACTACTACTACTGCTACTATTGTTATTATCATATTACTACTGCTATTACTACTACTACTACTATTATTACTACTGCTACTACTGTTAATTATTACTGTTATTGCTACTACTGCTACTACTACTACTACTGTTAATATTGCTTATTACTACTGTTTCTACTACTACTACTACTACTACTACTACTACTACTACTACTGCTACTACTGCTACTACTACTACTACTACTACTACTACTACTGCTACTACTGCTACTACTGCTACTGGTTCTACTACTACTGCTACTGCTACGACAACTACTACTTCAACTACTGCTACTACAACTATTGCTACTACAACTACTGCTACAACTACTGCTACTACAACTACTGCTATTACAACTACTGCTACTACAACTACTACAACTACAACTGCTACTACATCTACTACTACAACTGCTGCTACTACAACTACTACAACTACTGCTACAACTACTGCTACTGCTACAACTACTGCTACTGCTATTACAGTTACTATTACGGCGACTACAATTGCTACTATTTCTACTGCTACTGCTTCTATTACTTTGACTACTGGTATTCGTACCATTAGCCACTGTTACTACTACTGTTTCTGGAAATGTTGCCACAAAGACGGTTGGATTTCTAGTCATTCTTATCCAGGTTAAAGTGCATATGAGTTTTTATGTTTTTCTAATTCTGGCTTGGTTTGGTGGAGAGTACCTGTGGTCAATACTTGTCAGGAAATTTCACACACAAAACAGTGTTGTGAGAATGACAGTGTTAAACTGAGATGACTACGTCTCAGCCCTGCGGAGAATACAACCTGCTACTGACTGAGCATTAACACCAGGAATCAAAGACACAACTCAACTTAAGTTTTTACGTGCACAGGGAGACAAGTGGCGCTTCTGACAGCTCGTCCCACTGGCTGCCCAACTTCGGAGCTTCCCCAGTCTCTTCCGTCCACCAGTTGTCTCTCCGTTCATTTTATTAAGTTCAGCATGAGCGGCTCCGTACCACGCAGGGCGGGTCGTCCCCATTTAAACAGTGTAATACAGTTTCTGCACAAAAGCAAAACAATAGATAAACTTGGTGAGACTGACCTTGTGTCTGTCCGATACTGCAGGAGGGGGTGTGATACAGCGGCAGCTGTCTCCACCTCCCCCTCCGCGGCCAGGCAGCCAAGGCCCAAACTTTCCATGAGCTTTACTCACGTGAAATATTGTACATGATTATTCTTCAGCACAATAAAGGTGGTTTCTTGTACTACATAATACTACACTGCATGTGTTTACAATTTGACAACAAACTTCTTTACAAAAGCTTTCACAATACTGATCATAGTTTTACATCATTTTTATCAAGAAAATTAGAAAAAATACTGGTAGCGCCTAGTTCTAGCACCTAATATCTATGTCAAAATCCAATGTCAGTTTGGCATACAAGGAACACACTTTTCTCACAGTTTCAAAAAAAAATGTTGCTAATAATTACCACTGCGTGAATTAGACAAGGCAATTTTATTTTAAATTAACAATGAGTTCTGAGAATGTTTCAGGGAGTCATTTGGACAAACTGGAGGAACTGGATTGAGATTCTACTTTTTTATACTGCGCTATTTCCCAATGTTTTTTCTCTGATTCACTGATCCAGCTTTTCATTTCCGATACAGATACTTTGATTTGAAGTATCTGCTGACACCCGATATTAACCAGTGCCAGTGTAGGGATGGAAAATGGTGCTTATTTCCTTATAAACTCTGTTAAGTTATTACACAAGAGCTTTAAGTGTGTTATTTATCTTTCAGCTCACGACTGACCAGCTTGGTGTGAGGAAAAGTTCAAACTTTCTGCACTGCAATAAAGCCTGACCAAAAATTTTAAATATAAACACTTGAATCTATCAGAAAATTCTTTAAAAGTCGTGAAATGATCTGTCCATGCAGCAACATCATTTTACTGGACAAGTTCTCTTCACATAAACAACCTCTAGACTAGAATGAAGCGTCTCAGAACGAGTAAGTAGATCATAAATCTGAAAACAACATGAATAACCTGATATAAGTTTACAATCTTGGCCAGATCAGAAAAAATGTGCGATGTGAGACATTGTAGTCCAGCCATACTGCAAAAAAACAAAACAAAACAAATCTAGTCAAGATAAAATGACTTGGATTAAGAAAGTTTTACCATGATTTGAGTCAATTTCACTTGACAAGTAAAATCATCTGCCAGTGAAATAAGATTCTTGTACTTAAAATATGAAAATACATCTTGCTACACTTAAAATAAGAAAAACAACAAGGTTTTGCACTTAAAATAAGGAATTAAATAAAATATTATTTGAATTAAGAAAAAAAAAACACTTATTCCTCTGGCAGATAATTCTACTATTAGATTAATCTACTCAAGTAAAGTAAAATGTTCTTAATTTAAGTCACAGGTGTCAAACATGCGGCCCGGGGGCCAGATCCGGCCCTCCAAGACCTTTAATCTGGCCCTCGGCTGATTTTCTATTAAAATATTTAACATTTTCAGATTTTTCTGGTAATTTTCTGCGCAGCTTAGCATAGCAGCGTCTCCAGTGCTTCTGTGCGTGGCGCCTCCACCAGACAAATGAAGACCTGCCTCTTTCCAAACGCTCTTAAAGGACGATCGTTTTGACTGTTGACCGTGACCCTCAACAGCAAAATGTCCAAAATAAGAAAAGTGGAGCTGAGTGCAGGATTTTCCAAGAAAAATTGACTAATTCTTATTTGTTCACGGAGGTGAATGGGAAACCTGTGCTCGGTGTGTTTGCAACAAGTGGCGGCGCTCAAGGAATATGATCTTAAACACCACTACGAGACACTGCGAAAAATACAATAACTTGAACAGAGAATTGAGAAGACAGAAGATAAACGAATTATTGCTGAGACTGAAGAAACAGACGTCTGTTTTCACCCAGGGGCCAAGAGGCTACTGATGCTGCTGTGAAAACAACCGAACCTAGCATAATATTATAATATTTAGTAAAATAAAATAAATGTCTGTAATAGATTTGCGTTTCTCTGCACAAATATTTGGACTTATTGCTATTTTTGGGGTATATTTGCCATGAGTTTTCTGATCCGGCCCCTTTGGAGTCAAAGTTGGTTGTATACGGCCCCCGGACCAAAATGAGTTTGACACCCCTGATTTAAGTCATTTTAACTCAGCTACAGATTGTTTTTTTTTCCCAGTGTAGTAAATGGTCTTATTATGGAACAAATATTCAATCCAGTGTATTTTTTTGTATTGCTGCTGATATTTGATACCTGTATCTGTGCATCCCTAGATACAGTCGTTCTGTCCTGTTTTTCTCCGTTCTCACGTGCAGTATGATGTGTAGAGCTGATGTAGTGCACAGGACTGTATGTACAAGTCCTCCTCAGTGCTGACCAGTGTCCAGTCTCACACATGGACCTGCCGCTGCTGTGAGACTGTCTGTGTGAGGTGTGAGGAGATGTGTGAAGGAGATCAGTGAGAGCGTCTGTGTCTGCTCAAAACTACACCGTTCTGCACTGCCAACTTCACAACTGGATCTGATGAGACGTGTCAAATATTATATAGACTCTTCATAGCAACCAAGTTTCATGTACCGAAGCAGTTACATTAACAACAATCGAAGCCTGAAGTGCCCCGCTGTAGATTTGCGAAACTTCCAGTTCATGGTTTTCTGTGGCAAAATGTCTGGCGTATTCTCCAGCAGCTTCATAAATCTGCCCCATCACCAAATCTACCACCAACAAGGTCCACAAAAGAGAAACATCCTTCATGAAGAATTTATCCACAACGATCAAGGGAAGAAAGACGAAAACTTAAAGGAAACAACGACGAGCATCAGTCCTAGAGATGTCAAGCATTCGAACTGCTCAAGTCTTCTGTCTATGCTAATATCCACATGAAAATTGATTTTTAATTGTAATTGTAGAATCAGTCTGAGTGAACAAGTTCCTTCTGTTTCCTCCAGGACCATATCGTTAGTGTTGCTCAGTCGTTTCACTGATGCTCGTCGTTGTTTCCTTTAAGTTTTCGTCTTTCTTCCCTTGATCGTTGTGGATAAATTCTTCATGAAGAATGTTTCTCCTTTGTCGACCTTGTTGGTGGTAGATTTGGTGATGGGGCAGATTTATGAAGCTGCTGGAGAATACACAACACATTTGCACAAACATTTTGCCACAGAAAACCATTGACCGAGAAGTTCTGCAAAGCTACAGCGGGACACTTCCGGCCGTTGTGAAAAAGGTCTAAACACAACATATCGGATCATTAGAATATATGGGGAAAATCAAGAAAGTGTGGAGCATAATGAATGGGTAAACTTTAAAGTATATGACATGATGTGTGATTTGTAAAAGGTAAAAAGAGGAGGAGGTGGAGAGGTTAAGGAGGGTGGAGGGTTTTACTGCTGCTTGGTTGGAGCCAGCACAACTATCATGCTACCACAGTACTTTTACTCTAAAAGGAAGTACACATTTATGGAGTTAAGAATACTATAATCCTCTCATGGCTTTATTAATGTGGTCTAACTAAGACTAATACAGCACAACGATGGGACTCCAGATCTAAACCTGGACCAGGCCAGAACCAAACCATAAGGATTTCATCAGGACTTAGCTGGGCTCAAACAGCACCAAAGCAAAGAGGACGCTAAGATCCTTCTACTGATATATTGTGGTTGAAAAGCGCAAAAACAAAAATACAGTAAAGTGGAATTTTGACTCACACTTGCAGGTGGCAGCTGCTCGCTGGTAGAAACATTTGTCCACTAACCCAGAGATATTTTCCACCCAAACCCACTTTACGTCTTGTGTGGTTTGTGAGAACAGTGCAGAGTGGAGAGAAGTGTGTGGGCTCAGACACTAAACATCACACATACAGGAGAGAGTGTGACAAAGCTACACTATGTATGTCCTGTTACTGAGAGAGGAGACGAGAGGAGGAGGAGGAGGAGGAGGAGAGGGGAAGTGACAGGAGGAAAGGGGCAAGGAAGGAAGAGGGGAAGAGAGAAGGAGAGGAGTGAGGAGGAGGGGAGTGTCCAGACAAGACCAGACACAAGCTCCTTCTGTGATAACAAGACACATTCAGGAGAAACAAACTTTCATATCCACTTCTATATAGTTTCAACACTTATATTCTAGTGAAAGGCGAAGCCTGTGGACACTGAAGTTCAGTTTCTTCACTTATACTGTACTTCACTTCTGAAAAATGGCGGCTGTCTTCATTCTACAAGCAGAGCAGAGCAGGGCTTAATGTTCTAAATGTATATTTAAAGGAACCATATGTAGGATTTTGAGTTTACATTTCATAAGTATTATTTTATGTGGCGTTTTTCACAGACATATGTCACAAAGACGCTTTTTATTTCATTATTGGACCTTCATTTAACCAGGTAAAGACGCATAGAGCTCCATTTACAAGGGTGACGGGGCCAAGCGGTCAGCAGCACACGCCACGAGCAGAAAACAACGATCGATTCAGATACTTCAATTATAAAAGTGCAATGAATGTAGAAAATATTTCGAGAGTGCAGTAGCTATAACAGTCTAAGAAGATAAAGTGCTTTATAGAGCATTATTTATTCACTCCATACCTGTTGGTGGTGGGAAACTACTGTAGCACCACTCTGCACCATCGGGCCCCCGGCCACCACCCACACTCAGGCTCACTAGGCAGTCTCAGTGGTCTCCTATCCAAGTAAATGGTCATTTTTATACACTTACCATACAAAACTTTATTTATACAGCACTTTAAAAACGTCACAGCCAACCAAAGTGCTGCACACAAACAGAACAGTCCAGGACAGCACAACACAATATACAATATACAAAATCCTCCTGAGACCCAAAGAAAAAAGTGTATTATAATATATATTTTTTGTGATTTTCTATCTATTTGGAGTTAAATAAATGAATGAATGATTTTGTTCATTTTATTTTTATTCCTAATTTTGTAACATCTCCTCTCTAATGGACGCCGGGGACATTTTGGTGTTAAATCCATGTGAAGTTAACAACCTAAAAAACAACTTTTTTGATGACAAGGTTCTACAGTCACTTCAAAAACTTTTTAGACTCCTTTTTAATTTATTTTTTTTAATCATAGTGCAGCCACAAACTAACTCCTATTGAGTTTTTTTTTTTTTTTTTTATCCTGGACATGATAGTACCTATAATCCCCCAGCCCTATTTAGGCAGAGGAACCTAGACACCAATAAGTGTCTATCTCAAAACACTTAAAAGATCGACTGGTTAATGTCCACTATAAAGCAGACAAATGAATGGGTCTCAGGAGGATATAAACACAACACAACTACTAAAAAACATACAAACAATAAGACACTTAACAACAAGAAATGTACATCTCATCTGTTAAACGCCAGTGAAAAAAGGTGCATTTTTAGGAGTGATTTAAAACAGGTACAGACTCCACCTCTACTCAGAAAACACACAGTCCCCACTTCAAGGAAAGAACCACTCACCCAGTCACACTCATACACCAGTGTACACAGACTGCCTTGCCCATGGACACAACGGCAGAAGGATTCAAACCGTCAGCCTTCAGCTCTGTGGACAAGCACCTTCGATCGTGAATCGTCTCTCCTTCTTTCACATGAGCTGAGGTCTGTCCGTACACTGAGAAAACGCCAAACCCGGACGTGTCTATCTGCAGGTGACGGCTCCGGGGACTCAGGCTCAGATGTGACTGAAGCACGTTTTTTTTTTTTTTAAATTTGAGAGATTGATATGAGTGCATGGCAGCTGTGAAAAGTAATTGCGTTCCCCACTTTGTACTTGAGCGTAAGAGCAGGTCAGATCTGAACAGACGGGCCTGGGTCCTGCAGCGCTCTCTGCTCTGGGACCTGTGCTGTAATCTAAAGGGGAGGTTTTAATCACTCCAGTCCGGACCATCACTCTCTGTGTCCTGCCCTGATCTCCCCTGGTCCCCGAGGGTCCTGGGGCTGTGTGTGTGTGTGTGTGTGTGTGACAGACCTGTATAAGTGCTGAGCGGGGACCAGAGTGGAGGCTGTTATCCCGAAAACCTCTAAGTCCAGCTCAGTGATGATGTTGATGTTGGTCCAGATCCTTTAGTCCTGCAGAAGCAACTTCCTCTTTACATGTTTGGTACCAAGTTCAAATTTGTTTTCCAGTTGGCGAAGTTTTTCCAGATTTTGCGCTGAAGTCTCCACAGTCTTGCGTGAATGTGTGGAGCACAAAACGACTTCTCTTTGGGAGTGAACGACTCAACCTGAAAACAGAACATAAATTAACCATTAAATAGAAAATCTTGATCTGTTTCTGTACCGTCAGGCCAAAATTGTGAAATTATATCACATTTTTGGGACACCCTGTAGACTATTCTTTTCTCATATTTTTTCTATATATTCCAAATATATGTGTAAATTACGTTTGTGTGTGTTACTCTGAACCTGTGTCTCCCGATCATTCAGCTGCAGACATTCTGAATTGGTTGTATCATCTTATATATTGTCACAGATATTTCTTCCAACTAGTTCAACTAGTTAGAAAATCTTAAATTTAGGCAATAAATGTTTAAAAGAAGCTTCAATCCATTTACCAGAGTTTTCCCTGCAACACTTCACTTGATTTTAGATTCACTGATACAGATTTGTTTGATACTCGAGTATGTTTATCTAAAACTTTGCATCCTTAAACTTATTTCCCGCCCATGAAAACTCACAGAGACGCTTCATTCTCGTCTAGAGGAGTTTATTTGAAGAGAACTCGTCCAGTAAAATGATCTTGCTGCCTGGACAGATCATTTCACTACTTTTAAGTCATTTTCTTAAGTGTTTAGATCTTACATTTTGGCCAAGCTTTCTTGCAGTGTGACCATGTGCAATACTGAAGAAATATCGTCCTCTTTCTCCAATCTTAAACTCAAACAAATACAATCAGAAGGTGTCGCTGTTCAAAACTGAAATAGGGGACTCCAATTACTCGACGTCGTAACAAGATCTCCCTAGACGCATTTTAGCACATACCAGATTGATGACCAGGATTCGTGAAGTTCAATTCAAGCCAATTTATTCCCCTAACAATATTTCTAATACTCCTCGCAGAGCAAACCGAGCAACGACACAAATCCTTTCACTCAGCTATTTTAAACATTTCATCATGAATATGCAAATATTGTAAACGCCTCGTGTTCCGCCTCCTCTTCAACCCAGTACAATTCCAATTAATAACTTCTGCTTTGAAGCTGCTCTTATCGACATCCAGTATCGGGGAGTACATTTCCCATCAGTCTTATCTGCAAGCAAGCACATAACTTCGCCAGGTGGACGAAGGTCAGCCGTATGTGTGTATGCTGTCTGCTTTTTAATGAGACAGGATGAAAGAAACAGAAAAATGTGTGCGAGAAGAGAAAGAATTAACTTCATAAGCCATTGTAAGACATTTGTTACAAACAACTTCATTTCAATATTGCAACAGCATATATGGCACACTGAAATCAAAGTTATAACTCTTCAATACCAAGGCACGTTAAAATGACTTAAATTAAGAACTTTTTATTTTATTTGTGTAGATTCAACTTGGCAAGTGTAATTATCTACCATACGAGAATACGGAATACGAGTGTTTTTCTTAATTCAAGCAACATTCGATTTTGTTTCTTAAGTACAAAAAGTAGTTTTTTTTTTATTTCAAGTGTAGCAGGATGTATTTTCATTTTTTAAGAACAAAAAGTCCTGTTACGCTGGTCGATAACTTTACTTGTTAAGTGACATCTACTCAAATCATGATAAAACTTTCTTCATTCAAGTCATCTTAACTTGGCTGGATTTGGGCTTTTGTCGCACATTCAGACCCGAGAGTCCATTTTGGGGCAAGTGAAAAAAGCGATTTCACAGCTCAGCAAACTGGTTTATTTTATGAAGTGGTTTTCGATGAATATTGCAATTTAAAGTGTCCGAATGACAACATAATGATCCAGGGGTTTCATCTACAGCAGACACAAGCACAATCGGTCTGAATGAGTGATGGTTTTGACGGTCCTTCTCTCTTAAGAGCGGATCATGTCGTCCACAGCCGCTCCTCCTCCTCCTCCTCCTCGTGCTCCCGACTCGACTGATGCTCGTTCGTCTACGCTGTGAAAATGACACATCCGCACGTTTACATGTCCCATTTGTTTTGGAGGGACTGTAACCGCGCACTGGGCCGGCCCATCACTCAGAGCGGCTCCAGGACTCGGGGTCACATTGGCCCCTGTCATACATCACCCCGCTAATGGCTCTATTAGCGCGCGCTCCCCGGGCCGCTAATGAAAAACGCCTATTGTTTAGCGCAAATATGCATGCTAATCAGCGAGCTAAATCATTCATAGCATTAACTTTGAACGACATTGCCTTTCCGCCTGCTCGCCGCCATGGCTGGATTTGGATGTAATTGAACACCAGTGAGAGTAACAGTCTGTGCGTAACATCAGATTTGTAATTCGACATTTTGTACGATTAGTTTTACATAAACAAGAAATAATGTTTTATTTATATCAAACAATTACAAACCTGTATTTAAAAGTGTGATCTCCAAACCATCATAAACATACTGGGATTTGTGTTTCGTTTCATTCACACTTGTGTAACAAACAAACCTGCAGATTTAGGCTGAGCTCTTCTCTCAAACAGAAAACACTCTGTTCCACCTTGTGATGTCATGGACAATACAGGAAGTGTTCCACTGTGTTTTTAAATATAGACCATCACTATAATAATTTCGATAATTTCAGCCCTGGAGTGGCCAATCTCTATTGAACTAAAAGACATCATGACATCACAAGGGGGAACCGAGCATTGTGAGATTTGGAAATGTAGGCATTGATTAATTGATTGATTTTATTTATTTATTTATTTTTTTTTTGAGTTGGTGCCAAGAAGCTCTATAGTATATATAGTGGTGATGGTTTATATGTTGTAAAGTTGAGATTATTTATGCAGATTAGTAATGATCCATAGTTTGCTGCCCAATCCTCATAGCACCTGACCCCCCCCATGAACCCCTCTGTGAGTGGTGAGCCCACAGGAGAGTAATAATAATGATCATTTTAATTTAACAACGTTGATGATTAATCGATAATCAATCGTTAATTCTCCCAATGATCGATTAATTTTAAATTTAAATTTTATTTAATAAATAGGGTATAAGTGGCTCTCCTCTTGATTTTGCTCTTCCAGTGTGACTCTAAAATAGTGAGTATCACTGGATTAAAGAGTGGATTTTGTGTAATATAGGACCTTTAACAGCTCCTTTTACCTTTAGTTCAGTAGAGATTGCCAATTCCAGGGGTAAAAGGATCACAATGATTCTAGTGAAGGTGTACGGAGTCTAAAAACACAATGGAGCACTTCCTGTATTACCACATGACATCACAAGGTGTTTTCTATTTAAAAGAAGATCTAAGAGCCTAAATATGCAGGGTTTGTGTAGGGTGACCAGAATTTCAAAATCAAAACCAGGAATATCCGCGATTTTTGGCGGCTGGTAATAAGAAAATTGTGAAACAAGTTCGTAATTAAGAAAAAATGATCAACATGAGTCAGTATAGTCACATTTTCTTTGTGTTTTGGTCATTTTTAAGCAGATTTTTTTGTACTTTACCTAAACAAATGACTCTTTATTCCTCTTTTTACTGTTGGCAAGATCAAATTGGTCAAAAATAGGGACACCTGGGACATTTCTTGTATAAAACTGGGACAAATCACAGGTTTTGGACAAATCTGCTGGGACAGGGGACACAGGGTTCAGAACTGAGTCTGTCCCGGGTAAATAGAGACATCTGGTCACACTAGTTTTGTGTGTTAAACATGTGTGAATGAAACTAAACACAACTCCAAGTGTTTTGATGAGGAAACATTATAACATAGATCAAAATATAGTGTAATAGTGTAATGTATTTAAATATGCATGTGACTTTTTATCCCCTAATAATCATCTAAAATAAACTCATATTGGCGGAGTTCGTGTGGATATCCGTGTTAATCCTCTGGCTAAATCATTCATAACATTAACTTTGAACGACATTGCCTGTCCGCGAGCTCGCCGCGACATCACGCCAGCACCGCCGCCGCCGCCGACCGCTCACCTGGATGTAATTGAACGGCGGACGCTTTCGGGGTAATCTGTATCGGGGGAGCGAGGTTCACCCGGAGGAGTCATTCATCTTGTCCTGGCGCAGAGGGATGAGAGCAGATTTGAACGCTGACGGCTGCCATTTTGGACGGCGAGGAAGCCAGCGAGGGGGGAGGCGAGTAATTGACCTGTCAGGACGGCGCTGGTGTTCGCCGCTCTCCGCCCGGGCACCACACAAATGAGGAAGTGGCGTTGAAAGTATTGTTTTGGGATGTTATTTATTCGGGGCTTGTGGGGTCAGAGCGGAGGAGGAGGGAGAGGGACTGAGAGACGGAGGAGAAGATAGAGACGCTTGCTGATGTCTTTGTGTTGTTGAAGACTGAAGTGGGGCAGAATAACAGGTTTGACTTCATGGACGGTCAGTGTAATTTCCGGTGTTTGACAGTTCGGTTTGGGGCCATGGCCTGTGGGGCATTTGATTTTGAGTTGTACTTTTTGCATCTTAAACCTACTTATACTGTGTACAGAAGTAAATAGAGTCGCCAACAAGTGTACTAATGTACGAGTACTGTTACTTCAAATGAATATTTCTCAAATGGAAGTACAAAGTAATGGATAGGGGACAAAAGCCTGTCTGCTCTCCTGCCCAGTGATGGTGTTATGCAGACAAAAATGAGACAAGCTAAATCATATCTGCAGGAGCGGAGTAAGAAACACAAATGTTCAAATCATTTCATATTTTTACATAAAGCTTTTGTCATGTTAGACCAGGGGTCTTTAACCTTTTGCCTCTTGCCTGTACCTTTACAAAACAAAAATGCCAGAGACCTACTCATTTTCACAGAGTCGATATAAGAGGGCAAGCCTTAGATGGTACAGTTACCTATAAATCTTAAAACCATAATCCATTTATTTGTGCACAAAGTTCAAAATAACACCTTTACAATTCAGTACAATACATATAAATGAGAAATCCCTTCGTGAGCTTCCTGTAAAGGGTGAAGTGCTACTTGCAGCTTCCGAGTTTCAGGCTGGAGAGCCCGGCGTTAGACTTCTAAGAGTTCTGATACACTCTACAATATATTCCTGGAGTAAGCTAGGAGTAGTAGTATGTCTCTGAGCGGGCCTGAGAACACCTCGGACCCCAGAGAAGATGGGGGAAGTGTCTGTGGAGGGGGAAGTCTGGGCCTCTCTGCTCAGACTTCTGCCTCCACGCCCAGCCCCAGATAAAACAGGAAAATGGATGAAGCGTTAGTGATGAGCTAATGGTGGCAGTGTGTAACGGTCACATTAATATGCACAGTGTGTGTACATCCACTGCACATCCGACACACACTGAGTTTACATAAACATGCAATAATGTGTTATTTATACAACATTTACAAACCCAACGTTTAATTCTTTATCCATGAATGAAACTTCAGCTGTTCATTAGGCCCCCGAGGGCCAATTGTTTCACACAGTAATGACAGAAAACGCAAAAACCTCCAAGACACAAACACAAGACTAAACACACACACGGCTGCTCAATTATGACAAACGTCACAATCACAATTCTAGTAATAGTGTGTGCCTTTTTGTTTAAAGGCTTGTGTACATTTGTAAAGTGACTGGAGCGAGCGCACAAATCACTGAACAGATGGGAGGGAGTTGTATTTATGGACTTTTTAATTGGATTATTTGCACAACCATAACAAGACAATACAAAAAATAAGTTCTTCTGATTTTAGAGCCATTGAAAATGTATAGAACAAAACATGTGTGCTTGTCATGTCCACCATAACTTCTCCATGTTCCAAATCCCTTTATCCTCAAATCCAAAGAGAGATCCTTCAGAGCACATTTTAGTTCCAGCAGCTCCTGAAGCTTTGTCCGGACTCGGTCTATTGTGTGAGCCTCCTGACCCCTGTCTCCTCGTAATACCTCCATCTGCGATCGATGACAGACGTCGATCTGTTTGCCCACTCCCTCGTGCTTCCTCCAAAACTACATTTTATTCCATTTTTCTGTCTCTTCATCCCCTAAGCCTCTGCCCTGTGCCCACCCGGCCTGCTGTCTTATGAGGAGGTAGAACAGCTCATGGATCAATATGACTCTTCTGTCTGTGAGGCCTTCAGGACGGATCATATTAAAGTGCAGATGACAGGTTTCCGTGTGTTGGGCAGTATTTAACATAGTCTTACACTTAAAAGTCCCATATTACACAAAATATGTAGATCTTGATGTCGACAGAAGGTGAAATGAGCCGGTATGGCTTTAAATGAAGGTTCCATACTAAAAAGCACAGGTCATTGTTTTGAAGCATGTATAAACTGATAAACTATATGCAAAGCAAGCAGCTGTCTAAAAAAAGGCCAGCACCCTCTAAAGCGTACTTGTGATGGGAACAACGTGACAGTCTCATCTTGGTAGATTTGAATTTTAAGAAAGGCCAAAGAAGGGTGGAAAATCTGTTTCCATAAGTATTATACACTCCTCAAATCTGAGCTATTAACAAAGATTTCATATATTTTCAACTATTTCATTTGTTGCAGTTTTGTTTTTTGCACTGCCTGTTCTGAGGGGCTGTGCTGGAGCATGGGGAGAGCTACAGAGAACTTCCTGGTTGTGTAGACTTGTAGGCGAAGACTTAGACAAGAGGTGTGGTCCTGTATATGGAGGAGTTACAAAAGTGTCAGTGAGCAGTCACTCCAGCACCAGTGATTCAGAAAACCAAAATGTAGGAGAAAAGTCTGGGGGAAAAAATCTACAGTTATCACCAAACCTTGAGACTATTCTCCATATCATCCAGGAACCCCCTGAAATCATATTAATGTAAATCAACTTAAACACTAAGACACAAAATCAATCATCAAACTAAAAGTGGCTGGTGGAGCCGGTGCACTACAGAATGGACTAAACCACTGCAGTCAGTTTGTGTAGTATTTGGTGATTGATGTTTTTATGAACACAGTGTTTGGTTCATTTGTCAGTGTTAAATATGATACTGATTCATGGATTTTGTTTAGTTAAACTTTAAAACTCTGATGTAGTCACTGGTTTGCCCAGGGGTGGGGCTAAGAGGGTATTTCAACTCATTCTGTCCTTTTGAGTTCATGGACAACCTCCTGTTCCACAAACTTTGTGCTGTGCGTCAGCATCACACAATACTTAGAGATGAGTCAAACTATATTTAATAACTATAATAACAAGTTTTCATCAGAGCCTAAACTCACATTCCTGACGTCTCGTTGCTCCACAGATGGAAGCTAATGGTGCAGGGAAATGGTGCTCTGTAATTATGTATCAGTTATAGTGCAGGAGAAAAGGCAGGAGAGGAAATAGTTTAACACCGCAGTAACGTGTTCTGATAGAACATGATGACACAACACACCAAAATGTTGCACAAGCTGTTTAATGTACAGGTGGGATCTGCTCGAGTCCTGGGAGGGGCTCGAGTCCTGGAATGTTCTGGAGTGTGGGGGTCTCCTGAAGAACAGGGGCTTAAATAACTCTCACACTCATGTTTTGATCTTAATGTCTTCTTAACAGTATTAAGCCTCTACATGAGAGTTAATGCTGTAGAAGTGCATATAAACGAATGACCAGTGCTTATTATAGCCTCATAAAGACTTTACTAAGGAACCTTAGCATAAAGTGTTACAGGGAGTCGAACCCAACACACACCACACACACTCGAACCCGCCCCTGCCCTGTGTGTGTGTGTGTTTATGTGTGTGTGTGTGAATCCTCCGGCTGAGATATTAAATTATAGAGAAGCTCAGAGAACAGGAGTGTGTGAGGGGCACACACTTTCCATGTAAATCCTCTTATAATGAGACATCCTGACAGCGCAGCGCCACCTGGGGGCAGTACGTCAGGAGAGGAGTCATCTGAGGAGACGTGTGGATGAGCAGAGGCGTTTTTATTCTTAAGATATTTAAGGCACCTGAGTTTTACTGCAAAATATTTGAAAAAAAAAAAGCTATTCCTCATTTACCTTATGCGTTCAGACTCAAGCTTTTGTTATTCATCAGCTCTTTTCATATTAGAGACCAGAGTGGAGTTTTCACTAAAGGTAACAACAACTAGCATGCTAATGCACACTTCCCAATTACTGGAAACTAAAATTCTTTATAATTTGATGCAGATCGTGCACTGCTGCTTATACAATACATGTGTACTGGGCACGACACATGTGCTCAGCTCCAGGGGGAATAACAGTGCAGGGCCACAACCCAAAACCTGCCCCACAGGTCCAGTCCTCCAGCGACGGGCCTCACCGAGCCAAGAAACAAGATTCACTCTAACACCTTGGCCCAACTGACTTTTTTTTTTTTGCTATTTTAAACAATAGTATTGTTAATAGTGCATTTCTTTTCATTCGGATTCACTATATTTTTGGTTTGGTTTTGGTTTTCTTCTGTAGAGTTTTTGGTGGTGGAGTGGTCATTGGAACAAAGTTGATGGACATGAGAAAAGTTCAGGTAGATGAATGTGCTCATTGTTGTGGCATTAGAAGGAGGTGACTTACAGAACCTGCAGAAGTGGATGACTGACAAACCGTGTACACTCTGGACTTAAGTGTTCAATGTTCTCTCACGACATCATTAACACGTGTCCTCTGCTGTTGTCCAGCCCCCAGTGCCCCTCCTCAGCAGGTCACTGTCCTGACCGTGGGCAATCAGAACAGCACCTCCATCAGCATCTCCTGGGACCCGCCTCCTCCGGACCACCAGAACGGCATCATCCAGGAGTATAAGGTCTGTCTCTCAGTCCCGCTCACCGTTTTTTCTAAGTTGACAGTATCTTTAATGAAGTTAGTCTCCAAAAATATGATTTTAAGATTCTGCCACATGTGCAGAGAGTGCACCTTTGGGGATATGGATACATGCGAATTGTGGATCTCAGCTCACATCTTTTCTTTTTAGTCAGCAAAACATTGTACGTTAATTGAATAAACTAAAAGACTGGAGAATAAACATGAACCCTGCCACCATCTTCACCCTCATCTTTACGGTGTAACTCGCTGTAGATCTGGTGCCTGGGCAACGAGACGCGCTTCCACGTGAACAAGACGGTGGACGCTGCCATCCGCTCGGTGGTGGTGGGCGGGCTGCAGATGGGCGTCATCTACAGGGTGGAGGTGGCAGCCAGCACCAGCGCGGGGGTGGGGGTCAGGAGCGAGGCCCAGACCATCTTCATAGGTGAGTTTAACTTTTGAGTGCTTGTGCAGGTTCAGCTGGGGGTAAGAACGATGTCAATACAATCTGACCACTGTTCACTCAAACGCAGTGTTTTTTGTTGCTTTGAGGAGCTCACTGAAGTCATTCGCTTATTCAGAAAGTTAACGGTGGCCTGCGTGACTTTGCTTTCTCCATGGAGATATTCCTACTTTGTCTAGAATGTTCCACAGTACAGATTAAACTTTCCTATCACAAGGGAAACAAGCAGGTTATAACACCATTCAGATCTGTGGAGAGTCGCCCCTATTCACAGAAGGAATTACAATTAATTACAATTTTGAGCAACAGAAACACCGGTAATGAATACATTCTTAATGGAAAAGTTTAAAGCCATACCACGGAACATTCCAGGCAAAACAGTAACACTTAACTTGCAATGGCTGAACCCATCTGTCACTCAGTATTTCTCAGGCTGACCAGTAGGAGGCGTGAATGAGAAAACGTGTACATTTGGGCATTGAGCTACATTCAAGAGAAAATAGTATATTGTCACACAAAAGCCAGACTGACCATATCACCGTATCGTCGTCTAGCCCCAGCTAACTCTAAACTACACTATAAGAAAATAAGATTGGAAAAGTAAGAAGAAGAAAGCTACAACTTCATGACATCACAAGGTGGAACAGAGCATTTTGAGCTTGGCAGATGTAGACAGGCTAATAATGACGGATTCTTCCAACATGGGTGAATGAAACAAAACACAGCTCCAGATGTTTCTGATGAGATAAGAACATTATAATGTGGCTTACAGTTCACAAAAGTCCAGTTTACTTAATATAGGAACACTGCAAAAAGCTTGGCCAAAATTTAAGATATGAACAGTTAAAGGGGAACTCCACCTCTAGGAACGAACCACCTCTAGGAACAAACTTCAAATAAGCTTAAAACGTGCCGGAGTTCATCTTTAAATCGATCAGAAAATGACTTAAAATTAGTGAAATGATCTGTCCAGGCAGCAAGATCCATCCATCCATCTTCTCCCGCTTAATCCGGCTGGGTCGCGGGGGCAGTACTCATAGCACCTGACCCCCCCTATGAACCCCTCTGTGGGTGGTGGGCCCACAGGAGGGAGGCAGCAAGATCTTCTCTTAAAATAAACGACCTCTAGACTAGAATGAAGCAGTCTCAGAACTAATGCATGCACAGTAACATGCACTGTAGGTGTGAAAGTTGTGTGAGTGAGTGTTGGTGGTGGTCGGAGGGACCGTTGGCGCCGCTTGGCTTGGCAGCCGCGCCTCCGTCAGTCTGCCCCAGGGCAACTGTGGCTATAACAGAAGCTTACCACCACCGGGTATGGAGTGAATGAAGAATGCTCTGTAAAATGCTGTGTAAAGCACTTTGGGGACATGTGTCTGTGTAAAGCGCTATATAAATAAACCTTACCTAAACCTTACCTAATGAGTAGATCATAAATCTGAAAACATGATTAATAACTTTTAAAGCCTTGGCCAAATCAGAGAAATTTACAGTGAAGAAGGACAAATTCTGTACTAGTTGGATGAGGCCAAACCACAGAGAAATGTCCACAATGAACTGAAGGGGTCCTTGCTAAGACGATGCAGGAGATGCACAAAGCACTGTGCCCTGTCACATTTCTGCTGGAAAATTCACCTCCCTCTTGTCTCCATGGAGATTGTCCACAGTGGCATAAAAGCATCTGGGACACAAGCAGGCCTGTTATGAAATGTATTGATACTTTGCGATGACCTCATGCTGGGGGTGTTGTACATGTATGTGTATGGCAGAATGTTCGGATGGGACCATGGTGACACAATGCACACATTAGGTTCCTACAGAGTCTTAGAAAGTCTAAAAAGTGTTGAATTTATGAATTTATGAATTTGGAAATAATACCTTAAAAAAACTGGTAAAAGACTTTTTATGTGATATTTATATCTTAAAATGTGTGAAGTACATAACTTCTTCGTATCACATTTCTCCTCAAAAGTTTAATTTGTCAACCACCACTATTTGGTTAAATATTGTCGCTTAAATAAAAAGTGGTGAAACCAAAAATTGAGAACGCAAAGCAGCGCCAGGTCAAAATACTCCGAACACTGCTCCCGAGAGTTTTGAGAGATAAACGTACACAAATTCAAGAATTTAGATTTTCTTTGCTGGTAAGTCTAATAGGCCTGGAATAGGCTGTGAAACAGGTATTAAGTTTTTATATAAAAGGTCTAAAAAAGATCTTAAAAAGGTCTTGACTTTAACTTGAAGAAACCTGTAGGAGAAACAGCCAAAAATGTTTTAAGCTTGTCTGAATAAATACAAAGTGGATTTGAACAGCACATTTTGGGCGACATCTCAGTTGGTGGAGCGTTTGTCCGTCCAAACATCACAGGTCGATCCGCTGACCCGCAGGTTGACGGTGCGATTCCAGCTCCCACAGGTGAATGCTGTTGTTATATATGGTGCGGTCACAGTATATAGAGAGAGTGGGTCTAAATATCAGAACAATAGTGCCTTCTGTAGTGCTGCTTTATGCTTGCTGTTTCCTGACCAGTGCCGTACGTGCCGTCCATTACCGTGACTTGTATCTTTTGTCTGTTGCCATCGCTGGTGTCCTCATGCATTATTATTGCAATATGATGATAATTATGTCATTCAGCTAGAACAGTTACTCATTGTCTGGGAATGTAAATAGTTCCGATAGTTATAATGTAAAACACATGTGTCAAACATGCGGCCTGGGGCCAGATCCGGCCCTCCAAGACCTTTAATCTGGCCCTCGGCTGATTTTTCTATTAAAATACTTAAAATTTTCAGATTTTTCTGTTAATTTTCTGCACCGTTTAGCATAGCAGCGTCTCCGGTGTTTCTGTACGTTGCGACTCCCACCAGAGCAGCACAAATGAAGACTTTCCTCTTTCCAAACGCTCTTAAAGGACGATCGTTTTGACTGTCGACCGTGACCCTCATCAGCAAAATGTCAAAAAATGAGAAAAGCAGATGCTGAGTTCAGGATTTCCCAAGAAAAATAGTCTAATTCTTATTTGTTGACAGAGGTGAATGGGAAATCTGTGCTCAGTGTGTTTGGAACAAGTGGCGTTGCTCGAGGAATATAATCTTAAACACCACTACGAGACACAGAGAAAAATACAATAACTTGAAGAGAGAACTGAGTTTTCTGATCCGGCCCTTTTGGGATCAAAGTAGGCTGCATACGGCCCCCGGACCAAAATGAGTTTGACAACCCTAATGTAAAATGTCTGAAAAATGAAAAGGAAAAAATAGTTAGATTAGAATTAAGGGGGTGGGATGAAATAAATTGTCTTCTTCCCACTCCTTTTTGGGAAAAAATATTTTGTTGTTGTTATTTTTATTATGATTTCTCTAATGTTATATGTTTCTTAATTGCCCAAAATGAACATATACATACATACTTAACCCACCTCGCTCTAGTGTCAGCGTGCACTGGTGAATGGGTGAGTGGTTCCTTGTTCTAAAGCACTTTGAAGGTGGAAAATCGCCATATAAAACATGACCATGATGTGCATTTTCACGAACCTGTGATCACT
This sequence comes from Odontamblyopus rebecca, assembly GCA_030686955.1. Lineage (NCBI taxonomy): Eukaryota > Metazoa > Chordata > Actinopteri > Gobiiformes > Gobiidae > Odontamblyopus > Odontamblyopus rebecca. The sequence goes on from CM060668.1 coordinate 35,763,925, forward strand.
CTGAGCGTCCATGGTCCTGTTTAGGAGCTTGAGTTTCGGCAAAATGGTGAGAGTGACTCTGAAAAACGGTCGGCTCATGCTAGCTCTCTCGTGACTGTGATTTTACGTGTGAGAGATTTGTTTAACAGCACAATTCGGCTCATGTGTTCCAGCCAAATCAGTTCTTTCTGGTCGTAAAATGAATGTTCAGATTAAAGTCTAATCTGAGTAACGGAGCTTCAGACAGAGCAATGCTTCCAGTTAGCGCTACACCTCCAGGGATTGTTGACGACATCAGGGACATAATGAAACTTTGGGACATATGAAAGTTCGTAGTGTGTAAAGTGATGGCCGGTAATGCTGTATATGCAGTGAGAGCGTCGCCATGGCAACAGGTGAGGCTGTGTGGAGTTATGGAGCACGTGTCATTTCACAAACACTGTTCTGGTGTTTTCCTCCGTCTGATGTATGAGCGGGTGTCGGCCACAGCCTCATTTGACCCAGAACGGATGGTCTGGCCCACGGCGCGTCTTTATTTCCCCCCCGTTCCGTAATCCGTCTGTGCAGGCCCTGGACCATGTTTGTGGAAGTGGAGGAGGAGGAGAGGAGAGAGTGCAGTGTGTGGTAGGATGGAGAGATGACTGATGGGAAGGCAAATAAAGCTGAAATAAAGCTTTTTATTTTGTTTTTAAAGACAGTTCAGTGGGATGTGCATTTAGCTTGTTGACATGTTCTGACATTCCTTCATTACATGTCTATATTTAGACACTTTTTAGTAGCGCTATTTTGATACTTACTATATTTTATTCTTTTTTTTTTTGTTTGTTTGTTAGTTTGTTTTTGAGAGTTGCCAAGCTTGGCCAGCAGCCACCGAGATGGAATTGATTTGGCCAAAAGAAATACAGGCCTAATGCGTTTACAGTCAAATTTCCTGGTCATATGTCGTTAGTAGTAGTTTTGAGCTGAGACAATGAACTTGATTGGTTATTTCTTTACACTGCAAAAAAAGGCCTATCAAAAAATAAGAAAAAAACACAAATTTTGAGGTAAAAATGCCCTATTTTAAGTGAAATTATCTGCCAGTGCAGTAAGAAATTTCCACTTACCAAGTTTTATTAAAACACGACAAAATACGAATCTTGTTCTAAGCAGAAAACAGTAGTTTCAAGTATTTATGGCAAGATTTTTAACCTTATTGGTGCTTAAAATAGTGCTTAGAATAAGTTGTAATATCTAGATAAGATATATCAGGATGGAATATCTTGAAACAAGTAAAAAAATCTAATCTTATTAAGTAAAAAAAACTTAAAATTGATCTTTTTAGATGAATCTGCTTAATTCAAGTCAGTTTATCTATGCTAGAAAATCCTTTTTTGTAGTGTAGGCGATATGGTGTTTTCGGCAGATCGCCTACATGACAAAAGGAATGAAGCACAAAGGGCCCATGCAGCCCCCATTTTAGATGAGATATTTCCCGAAGTCTGGCCTAAGCTCTTTTTTAAAATGCACGACTGTTTCCCACGGCGATGAGTGAGGACATGTCCCACCGTCTGATCTCCTCTGTGGCCCAAGTATTCTCTGATCAAGCGTCTTATGATATCTGGGAGCACAAAGTATAACAGGTCAGAAAAGGGTTAGAAAAACAGTAAAGTGCCGCTACTCCGATAATGAGATGTCAGTGTCTAAATAGCGGCATGTCGCTATAGCAACATGGAACCGTTTGGGCTGCTAGCTGCAAGCCATCTTCATAACTGCCCCAATGTCGGTGGTGTTGTATTGCATATAGCACATGTGTCAAACATGCGGCCCGGGGGCCAGATCCGGCCCTCCAAGACCTTTAATCTGGCCCTCGGCTGATTTTTCTATTAAAATACTTAAAATTTTCAGATTTTTCTGTTAATTTTCTGCACCGTTTAGCATAGCAGCGTCTCCGGCGTTTCTGTACGTTGCGACTCCCACCAGAGCAGCACAAATGAAGACTTTCCTCTTTCCAAACGCTCTTAAAGGACGATCGTTTTGACTGTCGACCGTGACCCTCATCAGCAAAATGTCAAAAAATGAGAAAAGCAGATGCTGAGTTCAGGATTTCCCAAGAAAAATAGTCTAATTCTTATTTGTTGACAGAGGTGAATGGGAAATCTGTGCTCAGTGTGTTTGGCACAAGTGGTGTTGCTCGAGGAATATAATCTTAAACACCACTACGAGACACGGAGAAAAATACAATAACTTGAAGAGAGAACTGAGTTTTCTGATCCGGCCCTTTTGGGATCAAAGTAGGCTGCATACGGCCCCCGGACCAAAATGAGTTTGACACCCCTGGCATATAGTATCAGCTGTTATCACTTCCTGTAGGCCTGCTCATCTTTTGTTATTTCCTATAACGATGCTCAGCCTGATGGACCAGTCGGTTGCTCGGACTGATCAACTACGATTGTCTTTAAGAACCCAAGAAGTTCATGTACAAACAAAGATGAAATTAAAGTTAGCAAATAAAGCAGGTTCTGATTGGACAACAGTGAGAGACAGAAATCTTCATTCTTTGGACGAATATTAATATTACCTCCTCCTTTCCACCTGTGTAAAGTTGGCCCCCATCAAACAGAAACCTACACAAAAACTATGTCCTTCCTTTGTGCTCCATTTGTGTTGTAAATGTTTCGTTTGTGCTTTTAAGGTTAAGATATCAGCCATTTTTGACCAATGACGTCGCCCTGACCCCCCAGAAATGTTAAAACGTGCTGAAAAATGGCAAACTATGACATAAATTCTTTCTGTTTTGTTTGTGCTGTTGTGTGGAGTTAAAATTGTACTTTTTGCACTAATAATTTTAAAGTTTTTACATACTTATCTTGCTGATTACATTACATTATTTCCGGACGGAAATTTGACCTATAAAAGAATCGTTAATTTCTCAAAAACTGAAGCAGCACAAACGAAGCACAAACGATACATAGTTTTTGTGTAGGTTTGACTTTGATGGGGACAAACTTCACACAGGTAGAAAGGAGGAGGTAATATTAGGGTTGTAAGAATATTCCAAGTCTCGCGATACGATATAGTCACGGTATGAACCTCAATACGATATTTATCATGATATGTTGGGGAGGCTCACAATATTACGATGTTCTACAGAATAACAAGACTGACATTCTAAAATGCTTTGACCAGTCATTTGGTACAACATTTATTGTCATTAGGGATGGAACGATATCCAAATCTCTCTGTACCAGATTTATTACAATATAAAACTCTATAACTATAAAATCTGCTCCTTTTTCCTCTAAAAATGCTTCACAAGACTGAATCCAAAGAATGAAGATGTAAAAGTGCTTAGAACTGTTATTTCTTCATGTCGTCTGCACTGAAACGGAGCAAAGGATCATGGTCTATGTAGTTCCTTCTGAGTTTTTTTAGCTATTTTTGCATCAGAACTGTTCATTTAAGCAAAGACACTTGGGATTCCAGATATTGTGATGGCCTATGGTATCACTGTGAGACCTTTGACGATACGATATCACCAGATTTCCATTATTGTCACATACCTGTGTAATATGTAATCTCATCAAACCAGTACTAATATGTGTAAGGACCATTTACCATCCTGCACGTTTAGCTATCTCAGTCACAGTAGTAGAAAGCAACTAAATGCAAACACTCATGTAATTGTAACTGAGTATTATGTGAGTAATTTTACTTTTTTTTAGTCTATTTTTAATGCTGTACTTATACTTGAGTAATTGAGCGTAGTTCAGGGCCATGTGATTGTAAGTTTGTGTACAAACTCCTGATCTAAAATATTTCTGAACACATACTTTTAACCATAAGTACACTTTTAAGAGCTATCCTTGTAATGAAGTACATTTTTACCGCAAAACTGTACTTTTACTTAGGTACAGATTTGCAGTATTTTTTCCACTACTTACTTTCTTACTCTCTAGCCTTGTATTTACCCAGTTTGCTTCGCAGTTACGTTAAACGGGTCCAGCCTTCGAGCTCAGACGAGTGTTTGGAGAAAAGGGCGTATCTCCCTCTATACCACATGTGTCAAACATGCGGCCCGGGGGCCAGATCCGGCCCTCCAAGACCTTTAATCTGGCCCTCGGCTGATTTTTCTATTAAAATACTTAAAATTTTCAAAATTTTCTGTTAATTTTCTGCACCGTTTAGCATAGCAGCGTCTCCGGCGTTTCTGTACGTTGCGACTCCCACCAGAGCAGCACAAATGAAGACTTTCCTCTTTCCAAACGCTCTTAAAGGACGATCGTTTTGACTGTCGACCGTGACCCTCATCAGCAAAATGTCAAAAAATGAGAAAAGCAGATGCTGAGTTCAGGATTTCCCAAGAAAAATAGTCTAATTCTTATTTGTTGACAGAGGTGAATGGGAAATCTGTGCTCAGTGTGTTTGGAACAAGTGGCGTTGCTCGAGGAATATAATCTTAAACACCACTACGAGACACGGAGAAAAATACAATAATTTGAAGAGAGAACTGAGTTTTCTGATCCGGCCAAAATGAAATACAGCACGGCGGCGGCGGGTGCATTCTGCTCCGTGTGCGCTGCATGTAAAGTCTGTTTTGATGAACTTTGCGGCTGGTTTTCATTTTGGCGTGTGAGTGTGGGAGTGGACAGTGCGGTTTGCTCCTACAAAGCCTGTGCGGATCGATACGGAGCCACGGTGTTCTTCAGAAATTGAGTCTTTTTCGGCAGTAAACAGAGAAGACGAGAGCGCAGAAGACGAGGGGAGGTTTCCAAGGAGAGATGGTAGAATATAGACCTGTAGAGTGTGCGGATTTTTGAGTACAGCAGACTTGTTTTGGTCCATAGATTTTTGAGTTTTGTAATGAAAGGTGTTTGTGGAATCAGGCGAGGGTCCGCAGAGGGATGAGCTAAGACTGAAGCGACGGGCTGTACCGGCAATAGGAGCTGTTTTTGTTTATTTTAAAGGGCTCATATCATGTTATTTCTTCATGTTCTAATGTAGTTTCCTCATCACAAACAGACCTGGAGTTGCGTTTTGTTTCATTCACATGTTTCACACACAAACCCTGTAGATTTAGTGAACTCTACTCACACAAAAAACACTGTTCCACTCCACACACCTTCACTAGAATCATTTGCATCATTTCAGACCTGAAATCCGCTGATCTTGACTGAACTAAAGATAAAATGAGCTGTTCACTTGAAAACTACCTCTTCATGACATCACAAGGTGGAACAGAGCATTTTGAGCTTTGGACACAGACTAACAAACCACGTTTATTGAAACATGTGAATGAAACAAACCACAACTTGGTTTGTGATGAAGTAACAGCATAATAACATGGCTAAAAGAATACATTTTGTGTAATATGCAACCTTTAATGTATTTAGTGATTATTTATTTTTCAGAATGGTGCAGCAATAAACAAAAATATACAAAAATGTACATCTTTTAGTCCAGTAATAGCCTGGTAAATAAAGTTGGCAAAACTAAAGATGTAACTGTAATAATGACTTACTCTTTAACTCATGCTGCCTTATGTCATGTTAATTTGATTCATCTTGAGCCTTAATGTTTCCATCCTAAACTGATGTAAAGAAAAGGACAACGCCCCACATTCACATTCGACTATAGGGCTGTAGTAGAGGTAAGATCTTAAACCCGAACCGACCCTAATTTCGGGTCGGGCCTAAAATGTCATTGCTTCGGGTCGGGTCGGGTCGGGCTTCTCTCTCGCTGACTTTTTTTTAATAAATATATGTTAAACAGGACTCCTGTTTAGCAGTTAAATTCGTGCGCAGAGCATGAGCCAGAGCCAGAGCAGAGCATGCTAACAGGAGCCGCAGAGCCAGAGCCAGAGCATGCTCTGCGCCTGCGCACGTGAACCTAATTTGTTATCATAAATCACCCTTCCTCCTCCCGAGTCCTCAGATAAAATATGAAATTTCGGGTTTGCTTCGGGCTCGGGCCTGCAAATCAAGTTAATTGGTCGGGCTCGGGTCGGGTCGGGCTTTAATACCCGCGGGTCGGGTTGGGTCGGGCTGGATTTTTTAAGCCCGATCTTACCTCTAGGCTGTAGGTCTTCAGCTGACACTGGAGTCCACTGATTATTGTGTTTAGATCATGAAGATTTATTAAAATGGGGCAATTGCAATCATGAGTTTAATCTGTCTTTTACATATAATCACACCATATCCTGGTACGTTTCTGTATGAAAAACAGTTGTTTTCTGTTGAGTGTTGTTTGAGACAGACACATGGTCAGATCTGAGATACTGAATCGCCTTGAGCTTTTGCCTCATCCCCAGTTTAGTCGACTAATGGATCAGCAGGACATGTCTTTAGTCCAGTGAGAATTTCTTTACTTGGCTACAGCTCTACAATCCAACATTAGGTGAACACTGTTCCATTCACAATCATTCACGCTTCATTAATCCAAAATTGCGTTTTGTTTGCGTTTTGCCCAGATTGTTGTGTCACAGGTAAAAATCCAGATTTCTACTGTGCAGTTTTTAAGTCCATAAAAACACACGGCTCTGTTAGCACTGCATTCACACTGTCCAAGGACTTCCTGTGTGTATTTCTGTTCATTCGTGCTGAAGACAGCAGACAGCTCCAGTGCTGAAACACGCTATTGAAAACAAAGGTATAAAGTGTGTTTTCCAAATGTATTTTATTTCAGTGTGTCCAAAACGTTGCCTTCCCCTCCGTGACCTCTGTCTGTGTTATCTCAGGTAAAGAGGTCCGGGACGTGTTCATCCACGGTAACCGTAACAACAGCATCACGGAGCAGATCACGGATGTGGTGAAGCAGCCGGCCTTCATCGCGGGCATCGGAGGGGCGTGCTGGGTCATCCTCATGGGCTTCAGCATCTGGCTGTACTGGAGGAGGAAGAAGAGGAAGGGCATGAGCAACTACGCAGGTGAGAAGAGCCGACAGACACGCTCAGCATATGGTTTAGAAGTCAATGGCATTTTCTGTTTTTCCACTGGTGATACTACAATCCGCACACTTTTTACCAGGTTCATGTTTGGGAAAGACATCTGGTGTGTCTTTAGAGTGGGCAATGGAGCTCAAGGTCAGGTGTGAATTTCTAGCTCAGGAAGTAAAATGACAATTTATTTATTCTATTTACTTTGGCCTTTCAAAAATAAAAGAATAATAAAAGACAGCACGCCACGATATGCAATTTTATTATATTTAAAATGTTATTGTAAATGCAAAATTATTAAGTACGTAAATAGAATTAGCTTCATAATGGTGTCAAAAGTGTCTTGCCAAAAGAAACAGTATATGCTTGAATGTGAATTGAACCAGGAAGCTCCTCATTTGGTGGTCAGTTGCTTAACCCACTGCACCACTGTTTACCAGTTACCTCCCATGAGTGTTATAATTAACATAACACACAATACAGGAGAAATATTCACATTCTCTACCACCAAACACTGTTTAAACAGCTGCTCCTGTCAGCTCCTGTCAGCTCCTGTCAGCTCCTGTCAGCTCCTGTCAGCTCCTGTCAGCTCCTGTCAGCTCCTGTCAGTGTGAGTGGATTCAAAAGGGTTGGAGCTCTTTGACTGCTGTGCCCACACCGTTAGAGGAGCCCAGGGCGCCGGACTCTCCCGGTGGTCAGTGAACACAGCTCTGGCCAGGCTCTCCGGATGGTCAGTGAATGCACCGTTAACCCACTCCACCCACACACACTGACCCTGGCGACGGTGAGCTCAGTGCACCAGTCCAGAGGCCCTGCCCAGACCCAGTCAGTCCATGTGGCAAACGAGGCCCATTCTAGTGTTCAAACACTCACCGTGGTCAGGGATGGGCGATATATCGGCCCCAGTATCTGTCCATATTCATAACGATCCATCAGTAAAGGCATCAGCCAATGTCCATATTTGACAGAAATATTTTTTGGCACTTCCCCATTCTCTGAGTGTTCATGTGTCGTTCTGCGATTGTCTTCAGTGCATCAGATTTGTCTTTTTAAACAAACTCACGAGTAAAAAGGAAGTAGAAGCTTCTTATCTGTCTGCTCACAAACATGTGACCAATTACTTTATATCCCAGAGAAATACATTTGGTGATCATTTTTACAAGTGAAATGTTCATTTGTCAACTTTACACTGCTCAGCTTCTCTGGCTCAGGGTCCATCACCCGCTTGTGTTCCTTCTGTGCATAGAGGCGACTCTCCACAGATCCGAATTGTAATGTAGTGTAGTGCTGTAACCTGTGGAACATTCTAGACAAAGCAAGACCTTCCACTAGAAATGTTACGTAGCGCAAGATAAATTTAGATACATTTGTGTGCCATGCTGTGATTTCACAATTGTAAAAGCTGAATATCAGTACTGGCAAATATCGTCGTCAGCTCTTCCTCCTGGTCACGTGAAAACTTTCATGTTGTAGTAACAAGCAAACTGGAAAAGACATATCTCGATATATCTGTTTTTTTACCCAGACTAAACCTGCTGAAATCCATGTCCTAAACTAAACACTGGACAGAAAGGGTTATGCAAATGTGAAAAAAACACAAGTCCAGATATGCTCACAAGAAAAGCTCTCAAGGGTCAATTTTGTGTAATACAGGAGGACCCTTAATCTGTTTGTGTAAATATGTGTTTCACAGATTAAAATTGTGGACAGTTCTAATGTTTGACATCTCACAATTGTTTAATGCCTTTGTATTTAATCTCATTTCTCAACCTCTTCTGTATGATATGAACATTGTGTGAAAAGTTATACCATTCATAACAGAGCAACAAATAAGGAATCATGCAGTTTTGGCAGAAAGAAATACTGCCGTGTGTTCCAGGCTGACATGTTTATTTGCCTGTATATGTACGTAAGAGTATGTTGTGTGATCATGTTCTCTCGGCTTTGCACCTTCGAAATGTCTGCTTTTCCCAGCTGCCCCTGAACGCACCCAGAAACTGCACTTCCCCTTACCTCACGTGTGTGCACCTCCTCCGCGGGGCTCACCTGTACTCCCACCCCCCCGGCTTGTGCACTCCTCTAACTCCGCACTTTTCTGTCTTCTTGTTTTGCAGTCCAGTCCTTCACGTTCACCCCTGCAGGTACTGTTCATTTGACCCGCCTCCTCGCTTTGACCCATCCCGCCCTGTCCACTCGCACTGTGCTGGTCTTCTTCTTCTTCGTAAACAGAGCCATAACTCTCTCCATCAACATGTGCAGTGTTTCCATTTCTTTCTTATGAATCTCAAAGCATGATCTGGACTCATGACTATTGGCCCATCTCAGTCGTAATAATGCAGTTACTCAATGTGTTTGTGATGAGAGGGAATCATAGGGTCCCTCACCATTCGATACAATACACGATACATGGTTCACGATACGATATTATCACGATATGGCCATGCATGTGCTATATTACACATGATACTCTGTGATGCACTGATTTTTTTAAGAACCAAACACATTTTAACAACAATATTACATTGTTAAACCACTTAATATGAAACACTAGGAGTGTAACGATATCCAGGTCTCATGATACGATATCGTCACAGTCTGAACCTCAGTGTACGATATGTATTGTGATATCGTGGGAAAGCTCACAATATGGTGGGGAGGCTCATGATATCACGATGTTCTACAGAATAACAAGACTGACATTCTAAAACGCTTTGACCAGTCATTCATACAACATTTATTGTCATTAGGGATGAAACAAAATCCAAATCTCTCTGTACGATATTTTCACCGTATACGTCCTTTTTCCTCTAAAAATGCGTCACAAGACTAAATCCAAAGAATGAAGATGTCAAAGTGCTTAGAACAGTTATTTCTTCATGTCGTCTGCACTGAAACAGAGCAAAGGATCATGGTCTATGTAGTTCCTTCCAGATATTGTGATGGTCCACGATTTTATTGTGAGACCTTTGACGATACGATATCCCCAGATCTCAGGTATTGTTATGTCCCTATGACACTTTTTTAAATCATCAAAACAGTGAAAATGTTTCGTGTGCCGCGTGAACGTGTTTCTTTCCACTAAATAAGCAACAAGACTGTAGTTTGGTCACAAAATAAAATTTCTAAGGATACCAAAAATACTCACTTTATATGATGAGATGTATGTTTTAGAATTGTCAATAAATTTAATATATTTTGGAATTTTACTTTTAATTTTCAAATCAGAGGAGCTAAATATACTAAACGAAAAGTGACATATACCTTTAAGTCTAAGAAACATTCAAGAATTCACTTGAAAATTGCATAAAGGCGTCGTGTCATATGGTCATTACTGAATCATGCTTTGGGATAACGTTTCTCTTTGACGTTCTATTCATTTTTATCATGTCATCTTTTTCAAATATGAACTATGGCGTATTTCTCAGCGTCTCCTCGTCCACCTCAGCTCATGTCTCTGCAGTTGTGGATAAATGTTTCTCTTTAGAAGTCTCTGTCCAGCTCTGATAATGGAACATGTTTGTTTTACTTCTAACAGACGCCTAAATACTTTCACTGCACTACTTTAACTCTCATACACACCACCGCTGTCACTCAAATATGTGTTAGAACTTACACTTGTATTAATGGGCAGGTTGGGACAATAAAATTAAACTCAAAATTATTTCTACTTTAAAGCTCAACTATTGTGGTCAGAGAGCAGGCACTTGTTTTCATATTTTCAAATACAATAGTGGCAGTAGTAGTAGTAGTAGTAGTAGTAGTAGTAGTAGTAGTAGTGGTTTTCATTACTGTTCTAAAAAAAAAAAAAGAAAAAAACTGATGGAGGGGACGGTGCATGATATGAAATCTGGCTCCAAACGTGTCGCTGTTTGAACTGGGGTCCACCGCCTATTCCCACATCCCTTCATTACGACATGCCTCTATTTAGATATACCAGTTTTCTGACACTTTTTAGTATTGCTATTCCGACACATCGCCTGTGCATGTTCAGGCTGCTGTCCATGGTGCTGAATGCAGCAGATAGGTTTTTCCCAGATATAATTAGCCAGACAGACATCCTTAGGTCCAAACATTTGCCTACAGCCCCCATTGCGACCCACTATCAGCCTAATATCTCGCTTTTACGTCCTACCACGGAGTTGCAGGCGAAGTTCTGTAGCTGTGTTGTGGAGTGAAAAGCTTGCCCAGCAGCCACTGAGATGGAATTGATTTGGTCAAAAGAAACAGGGCCCTAATATGTACACAATCAAATGTCATGGTCATATGTAGGTTTCAAACATGTGTTTTTGGCTGTGAGAGTGTCATCTCATTGACGCTGCCACAATGAACTTGATTGGTTATTTCTTTAGGCGATGGTGTTCTCCACAAATCAACTACATGACCAGATGAATGAAGCTCAAAGAGCCAGTGCAGCCTCTGTTTGAGATGAGATATTTTCCTCAAGGCTGCCCCATCTCTTTTTTAAAATGCAGGAGCATGGAGCAGCAGAAGTAGTAGCAGTAGCAGTAGTAGTAGCAGTAATAGTAGTAGTAGTAGTAGTAGTAGTAGTAGTAGAAGTAGTAGTAATAAGCAGCAGTAGTAATAGTAAGTAGTAATAATAGTAGTAGTAATGCAACAAGCAGCAGTAATAGTAATAGTTGTTGTTGTTGTTGCAGTAATAGTAGCATAGTAGCAGTAGCAGCAGTAATAGCAGCAATAATAGCAGCAGTAGCAGCAATAGCAATAATAGTAATAGCATAGCATGTAGCAGCATAATAGCAATAGCAGCAGTAGCAGTAGCAGCAGCAGCATATAGTAGCATAATACAGCAGCATATAGCATAATATATAGCAGCAATAGCATAGCATAATAGATAGCAGCATAGCAGCAGTAATAGTAGCAGGTAGCAGCAGTAGTAGTAGTAGCAGTAGCAGTAGCTGTAGCAGTAGTAGCAGTAGTAGTAGTAGTAGTAGTAGTAGCAGCAGCAGCAGTAGTAGTAACAGTAACAGTAGTAGTAGTAGCAGTAGTAGCAGTAGTAGCAGTAGTAATAGTAGTAGTAGTAGTAGTAGTAGTAGTAGCAGTAGTAGTAGTAGTAGTAGTAGCAGTAGCAGTAGTAGCAGTAGTAGCAGTAGTAGTAGTAGTAGTAGTAATAGTAATAGTAGTAGTACCTTAGAGATATGTCCAATGATGGAATGGAATATTGCTCATTAACCATTCTAATAAAATGAATACTGTCAAATAGTAGTAGTAGTAGTAGTAGTAGTTGTAGTAGTAGTAGTAGTAGTAGTAGTTGTAGTAGTAGTAGTAGTAGTAGTAGTAGTAGTAGTAGTAGTAGTAGACCACTCATTTATATTTTGTTCGTAAAAATCATAGTAGTAGGGATAAGTCATAGTAGTAGTTGTAGCTGTAGTAGTAGTCGTAGTACTCGTACTCTACTCAAGAAAAGTTACACAATAGTCTTTATAATTAAACTCCGTGTAAAGTCAAGTATTCCATTAGTATGCAGATGACATGAAGCCTGAGTCCAAACACGTGGCTATTTGAACATGAGCGTCTGGAGTCTGAGCCTCACACACACTTACACATACACACACACTCACACACACACTCACACACACACACACTCACACACACACGCACACACACTCACACACACACACACACACACTCACACACACACACTCACACACACACTCACACACACACTCACGTGCTTATTAAACACAACTCAACACGAGCGCTTATCTGCGGCGCGTTAGTGAGCAGCGTGTCCGTCCAGCTCGCTTCAAAGTGCTCCACCATGTGCTCGTGTGGAGATATGGACTTCAGAGGGGCCGCGGCGGAGAGCCCCACCCCGCAGAACGTGCTCGGCGTGGGCTGGAGCAGGCCAGATACCGGGGAACAAAGGCAGAGCGCGTTCTCTACAGCTGGGCTAAAGGCGAAAGCGCGCCCCCAGCTGTTTCACTATTGTTTGGGTATTATTTCAGGGTAAATTGTGGTTCTGGTTTCATTTGGCGGACAGTGCCGTTAGCTGTTAGCATTACATCAGTGTGTTTGATACAGAGGATAATCCGGCTTTAACACTGACACCTGATCGTTCTCACGCCATTGTTTTAAACAACGGTCACATTATTGTTATCTCCATTCGCTTCTTATCTCAGTGTGGTGTTGCCGCTGTTTTCTGCAGCAATTACATGCTCATTAAATCATTTAACATGCAAGAGCAAATATTACTGCGCTGCTACTACTAAAAGCTGTGCTGGTCTTCTTCTTCTCCGTAAACAGAGCCATAACTCTCTCCATCACCATGTGCAGTGTTTCCATTTCTTTCTTATGAATCTCAAAGCATGATCTGGACTCATGACTATTGACCCACCGTCGTAATAATGCAGTTACTCAATGTGTTTGTGATGAGAGGGAATCATAGGGTCCCTCACCATTCGATATAAGACACGATACATGGTTCACGATACGATATTATCACGATATGGCCATGCATGTGCTATATTACACATGATACTCTGTGATGTATTGTTTTTTTAAGAACCAAACACATTTTAGCAACAATATTACATTGTTAAACCACTTCTTGTGCAAAGTTAATATGAAACACTAGGAGTGTAACGATATCCAGGTCTCATGATACGATATCATCACAGTCTGAACCTCACTGTACGATATTTATTGCGATATCGTGGGAAAGCTCACAATATGGTGGGGAGTGTAAGTATAATATCAGTAATTTTAAAAAAAAAGTTAAATTTGAATTTCTGTGGTAACCACTAATATTAATACATGAATTAATATAAAAAAATATTTCCATTTACACACTGTCAGTAATTCACAGAAATTTACATATCAAGAACCATGTCGTCTCTTTGGTGTAAAAAACACAAAACAAAAATCTGACATTTTCTCTCCAGTAGCATCTCCTAGAAATCTGACTGCACTTTTATGTCTCTAATCTTCTGCTGTCTGAACTGCACAATCAAAAACTGTTTGAGTCAGATGCCCTCCCTACACATGGGCACAGATGTCACTTCTTAGCTCCTGTCCTCTGCTCTGTGGGGAGTGTGTGGAGTGTGTGGAGTGTGGGGAGTGTGGGGAGTGTGGGGAGTGTGGGGAGTGTGTGGAGTGTGTGGAGTGTGTGGAGTGTGGGGAGTGTGGGGAGTGTGTGGAGTGTGTGGAGTGTGGGTAGTGTGTGGAGTGTGGGGAGTGTGGGGAGTGTGTGGAGTGTGGGGAGTGTGGGGAGTGTGGAGTGTGGGGAGTGTGTGGAGTGTGGGGAGTGTGGGGAGTGTGTGGAGTGTGGGGAGTGTGTGGAGTGTGGGGAGTGTGTGGAGTGTGTGGAGTGTGTGGAGTGTGGGTAGTGTGTGGAGTGTGGGGAGTGTGTGGAGTGTGTGGAGTGTGGGGAGTGTGTGGAGTGTGGGGAGTGTGTGGAGTGTGGGGAGTGTGGGGAGTGTGTGGAGTGTGGGTAGTGTGTGGAGTGTGGGGAGTGTGGGGAGTGTGGGTAGTGTGTGGAGTGTGGGGAGTGTGGGGAGTGTGGGGAGTGTGTGGAGTGTGTGGAGTGTGTGGAGTGTGGGTAGTGTGTGGAGTGTGGGTAGTGTGTGGAGTGTGGGGAGTGTGTGGAGTGTGTGGAGTGTGGGTAGTGTGTGGAGTGTGGGTAGTGTGTGGAGTGTGTGGAGTGTGTGGAGTGTGGGGAGTGTGTGGAGTGTGGGTAGTGTGTGGAGTGTGTGGAGTGTGGGGAGTGTGTGGAGTGTGGGGAGTGTGGGTAGTGTGTGGAGTGTGGGTAGTGTGTGGAGTGTGTGGAGTGTGTGGAGTGTGGGGAGTGTGTGGAGTGTGGGGAGTGTGTGGAGTGTGGGTAGTGTGTGGAGTGTGGGTAGTGTGTGGAGTGTGTGGAGTGTGTGGAGTGTGGGTAGTGTGTGGAGTGTGGGGAGTGTGTGGAGTGTGGGGAGTGTGGGGAGTGTGTGGAGTGTGGGGAGTGTGGGGAGTGTGTGGAGTGTGGGTAGTGTGGGGAGTGTGGGGAGTGTGTGGAGTGTGGGGAGTGTGGGGAGTGTGGGGAGTGTGGGGAGTGTGGGGAGTGCGTGGAGGGGAACCACCTCCCGCTGCTTCCTCCATGTTCTTCCATGATTCTCTCCACAGACGACACAGGGCCCTGTCCTCATGGGGCCCTGTCCTCATGGGGCCCTGTCCTCATGGGGCCCTGTCCTCATGGGGCCCTGTCCTCATGGGGCCCTGTCCTCATGGGGCCCTGTCCTCAGGGGCCTATCACAGTCAGAAGCCTGGTCCACACTCGTGCTTTCAATTCTCATCACTAGTAACATACGTCTGCTCAACCACACATAAAATATAACGCTTCATACACTGAGCTCCAACTGGCAAACAAAGCATAAAAACAATATGGAGTGTTTTGAGTGTCTTGCCCAATGACACAGTGACCTCTAGTCCAGACGAGGCATTTTCCAGCCGTTGGTGTTTTGTAATCCAGCTGCACAGGTCTTTGATAGTAAAATGACAGTGTAGTAACAGATGACAGTACAGTGTAGTGCACAGAAAAGAGCTTATGAGGCTTTGTTACCCCGGTGATCGTGTGGCTCTGGCCCTCTGCCACACGCCCGTGCACGAGCATGTGCACCCATTTAAAGGGGCATTATGTAACTTTTTATTTCTCCTTGCACACCTCCACCTTCCCTCTCCCTCCTCCTGCCCCCCTCCACATGATGTATGAGCCTGTGTCTGCTCTGATCATGTGGGCCTGTGTTTAATCACAAATCTCATATTAACCTCCAGACGAAAGGCGTCTGGCTCGTGCACGACTCTGTGCTCCTCAGAGACACATCCACTTATGTAAAGACATCAACATGGGATCATAGACTTTAATGCTTTGCTGTTTTTGATGAGCGATTTAAGCTACAGGTATAGAAATCCATAATACATAAATAAAAACAAACATTACATGAAAAAAAAATAAAATAAAAAAACTAGCTTCAGCAAGTGCATATGACAAGTCTTCATGTGTTTCTAAATCGGACTTGGTTTGGTGGGATAATATCAATATTTATCATTATCATTCATCAATTTTACAGTTAAAAGGCCCAGACTAAGTGATTTTCTCATCACAAACATACCTGGAATTGTGTTTTGTTTTGTTCGTTAAAATACTGACACAACATTTTGAGCTTTGCAGATGTAAACAGCCTAATAACAAATGGTAAAATAAGTGTGAATGAAACAAAACTCGACTGCAGCTCTGTTTTTGAGGAGGTAACAACATCATAACATGGATGAAAGCTCAGAAGAGTCCATTTTGCATAATATAGGGTTTTTACAATTGGGAATTTGTAGGGAAAAAAATCAAAAATACAAGAAATAACGCTGAGTTCTATAACAGAATCCCTCTACTTATGTCCTCAACATGGAAACCTCCAACCAGGGCGCAGGAACATACAGTTTGTCTCCTTCACATTCATGAACCACATTGTCCATAGCATAACATGTATTTTCTCCATTATATATGTCTGCTGTTCCATAAAGACTGATTTAACATGTAATATATTCTTGGTCTCTTTGTGTGTTTGCAGTGACATTCCAAAGAGTGGACGGAGGGCTCATGAGCAACGGGAGGTGAGTCTGCTGCTTCAGATCGGATTAAGATTGAAAAACAAAGAAAAAGTACAATGACTGGAGGTTTATATGCAACAGAATGCTACATCAAGGAACCATCGGGAACAGGATTGTCATAAGTATCGAAAATCGGACACTTACCAATACTAAAACTAATATCGAAACTAGATACTCATTTGAGCAGGTATCAATACACAAAGACCCAATGCCCAAAAATGAACCTTTCATGAATGATCTTGAGCTACATCAGAACAAGTATAAGAGAACATAGACTCGTATACACCCATGGACCTGGCTTAGACCTGGTTTAGACCTGGGATAGACCTGGGATAGACCTGGGATAGACCTGGGATAGACCTGGGATAGACCTGGGTTAGACCTGGGATAGACCTGGGATAGACCTGGGTTAGACCTGGGATAGACCTGGGATAGACCTGGGATAGACCTGGGTTAGACCTGGGATAGACCTGGGTTAGACCTGGGATAGACCTGGGATAGACCTGGGTTAGACCTTGACCACTATGATACC
>CM060668.1:35783445-36068445 GCA_030686955.1 Odontamblyopus rebecca
TCCCCGTGACAAACTGTGCAAACGGATCATCCGGAGGGCTTCTGAGCTCCGGCGTCTGCAGCTTCCGATACGAGCCCGACGAACGGGGCCTTCGAAAAATGTGCACACGCGCCTGGAATCGAGGCACTTATGTGGAAAATGGAAGAAAAAAACAGAGGAGAGGAAGAGCCGTGTGGCTAATTCTCCGCACGGACATTACCGGAGAGAATTTAAACACGAATGGCCCCATCACAGGCCCCTGCGGCGGGAAATGGAACGGAAAAAGGGAAACGTTACTATAATGTGATCTCAGGGCTAGTTATTGTCAAAATCAGTATAATCTATTAAAACAGCACTGTGTAACTTCATCCATTTGTCATTTGTCGTCATGGAGTTGTAATTGCTTTGCCTTGAATGTTCCACAGCATGGCATTAAACGAATCCTTTTCACTTTTTTTTTTTAAAGAGGGTGTATTTTAGTTTTATGGAGTATTAGCTGCTAACACATCACATATTTAGATCGCCATGGTACCTTTTATTGTTTTGAAAATGCAACGTATCAACATGTTTCATAATTTTAGCAGTGCAATTCTGTACGAGGCTCCGCCCACAGGCCTACACCCCCCCATGCTCCCGCACGACAATTCTCCAGAAATATGCAAAACATGATACAAAAGTGTGCAAAGCAACTTCACAAACCCGATGTGATGTGCGGGAGTTTCATTATCGGGATGCACACTGATTGCATTTTGATAGTGCTCTGAAGGGGGGGGTGACTAAGCATGGAGAGCAAAGGCAGGAGGGACTCAGAGCATCAAAAACAAATGTATTAGACCACCCCCCCCCCAGTATAAAGTTTTCCACTGCTGCTACAGTTGTTTACGTCCCCTGGCAGAATTGATGTTTTCTTGGTCCAGAAGCTGCACACGGGACGTACTCGGATATTCCAACATGATAATGATCCAAAACACAAAGGCGAGTGGAGCTGTCACTGGCTCCAGCAGAATAAAGTGAAGGTTCTGGAGTGTTCGTCAGACAAGAGCCCGAGAATTTACAGGAACTGGAGCCTTTGGCCAAGAAGAATGAGCAGCTTTACCATCCAAGAAAAGAACACATCCACAACTGTCACAAAAGGCTCCAAGCTTCACTGGGTCATTTGTGTAGTTTCTGTTTCATTATGATTTAAAAAGAGGAAACTCAGGTGTTTGATAATAAACGGCTTCACCCAAGCACTAACCATGAGTGAAAGAAAAGTTTTGTGTTATCATTCATATTCTCTGAAAGATGGACAAGAAATCAACCAAATCCTGTCAGGGTCTGTGAACTTATGAGCACAGCTGTGTGTAATTTAACAGTATTTCCGTTTACCAAAATATATGTTTATGTTCCTGTAATGGTTAATCCGCCAGTATATCCAAGATCTTTTTATCAAAACCAGATATTTAATGCTCAAATAGAACTATTGTTGCTCCCCATACATATTCAAGTTTAATGTTTTCCAAAAATGACACCAAAGTCTCATCCAGAGCAAGTCTCCGGAACAGCTGAAACTATTTGGAACTCAGTAACAAAAAGAGACTTTGCAAAATGACATAAAAACAGAGCAGCAAGAATGCAGCTGTTACCTGCACCAAAGGATCACACCAGATATTCACGTTTTTGGTTCTTATTTGTCGACTAGGACTATTTTGTTATTCCATTTGGTCATTTTCTTATATACTATGAAGTTAATTGCATTTTCATGTATTCATGTCTAATAAATGTGTTTAGCACTGGAGCATTTTAAAAACAATGAAAAGCAACATGGTGATCTAAATGTGATGTGTTACACTTAATACCCCATAGACCCCGCCTTTAAAAGTGACACTGTGTATCACACAAACTTGACTCGTGTGAGCTTAAAGTCATTCAATTCAATTCAATTCAAGTTTATTTCTATAGCACATTTAAAAACAACTTCAGTTGACCAAAGTGCTTCACTTAAAGCAGGGGCGTCAAACTCATTTTGGTCCGGGGGCCGTATGCAACCTACTTTGACTCCAAAGGGGCCGGATCAGAAAACTCATGGCATATATACCCCAAAAATAGCAATGAGTCCAAATATTTGTGCAGAGAAACGCAAATCTATTACAGAAATCTTTTTTATTTGATTTTATTTTACAAAATATTATAATATTATGCTAGGTCAGGTTGTTTTCACAGCAGCATCAGTAGCCTCTTGGCCCCTGGGTGAAAACAGACGGCTGTTTCTTCAGTTTCAGCAATAATTCGTTTATCTTCTGTCTTCTCAATTCTCTCTTCAAGTTATTGTATTTTTCTCCGTGTCTCGTAGTGGTGTTTAAGATTATATTCCTCGAGCAACGCCACTTGTTCCAAACACACTGAGCACAGATTTCCCATTCACCTCTGTCAACAAATAAGAATTAGACTATTTTTCTTGGGAAATCCTGAACTCAGCATCTGCTTTTCTCATTTTTTGACATTTTGCTGATGAGGGTCACGGTCGACAGTCAAAACGATCGTCCTTTAAGAGCGTTTGGAAAGAGGAAAGTCTTCATTTGTGCTGCTCTGGTGGGAGTCGCAACGCACAGAAACGCCGGAGACGCTGCTATGCTAAACGGTGCAGAAAATTAACAGAAAAATCAGAAAATTTTAAGTATTTTAATAGAAAATCAGCCGAGGGCCAGATTAAAGGTCTTGGAGGGCCGGATCTGGCCCACGGGCCGCATGTTTGACACCTGTGACTTAAAGGATAACAAAAAAGTCATGTTAGAATGTTCCTCCTCAAAAACAGACCTGGAGATGTGTTTGTTTCATTCACATATGTTTGAGTGACCCTTTATTATTCGTCTGTCTACATCGCCAAACTCAAAATGCTCTGTCCCAATTTGTGATGTCATGAAGTGGTAGCTTTCAGTTTAACAGCTCCTTTTACCTTTAGGTCGGTGGAGATTGGCAATTCCACAACTGAAATCATCCAAATGATTCTAGTAAAGGTGCGCGGACGATAAAAACACAGCGGAGCACTTCCTGTATCGCGACATGACATCACAAGGTGGAACAGAGTGTTTTTAGTTGGAGTGAAGAAGCCTAAATATGCAGAGTTTGAGTGTTAAACGTGTATGAACGAAACAAAACACAACTCCAGGTCTGTTTGTGATGAGGAAACTAAGATCAGTGTCGTATGGACCTTTTAAATAAACGATATCATCAATAAAAAACACCCGGGAACAAAATGAAAACAAAAAGTTTGTTTAATCTTCTAAATGGCTTCACACAAACAATGACATCTGTATAACTGGCCCTTGTTCATCTCTTCGGTTCCACTAGCTCCCAGATGTTTGCACTTCTCCATCTGGCCCCCGAGCGGAGCCCACCGTCAGCGCGCCCGCATTCATTTGTAACCCGCCATGTTTGCCGCATTAATTAGACAATAGCAAATGGAGCCCCCCGAATCCGCGCGCTCTGATTGGCCGCGGCTAAATTGCCCTGACTGAACAATCGCACTTAATCGATCATACGAGAAATGATTCGCAGAAGATGAATGGCTGCCAGATTGGAGCACGGGGGAGCGTTTGACTTTGGGGACTGGAGTGAGGGAAACTGATAAAAGCTCAGGAGCGAGGAGCGTTCTGACTGCAGCGTGTCGGCGTCGAGGTGAGGCGCTCAGTGAGTCGTGTTGATCGGGGTTCGACAGTGGGGTCAGAGGGTCAAAATCAGGGTCGTGTCATTTTGAAGAAAAGTACATGTTTCTGACAAGCACTTTGCAATTGTTGATTTTTTTCATTTTTGAATCAGATTTCAAATTAATCAAATGGTGGTCAGCCAGGGTGGTGAAGTGTCTTGCCCAAGGGCTTAAAACTGGTGTTGTTTGAATCAAGATTAAAGTAATAGCTGTAAATACTTTGTTGCAGCATTGAAGACTGTCTAAACCACATGTGTCAAACATGCGGCCCGGGGGCCAGATCCGGCCCTCCAAGACCCTTAATCTGGCCCTCGGCTGATTTTTCTATTAAAATACTTAAAATTTTCAGATTTTTCTGTTAATTTTCTGCACCGTTTAGCATAGCAGCGTCTCCGGCGTTTCTGTACGTTGCGACTCCCACCAGAGCAGCACAAATGAAGACTTTCCTCTTTCCAAACGCTCTTAAAGGACGATCGTTTTGACTGTCGACCGTGACCCTCATCAGCAAAATGTCAAAAAATGAGAAAAGCAGATGCTGAGTTCAGGATTTCCCAAGAAAAATAGTCTAATTCTTATTTGTTGACAGAGGTGAATGGGAAATCTGTGCTCAGTGTGTTTGGAACAAGTGGCGTTGCTCGAGGAATATAATCTTAAACACCACTACGAGACACGGAGAAAAATACAATAACTTGAAGAGAGAACTGAGTTTTCTGATCCGGCCCTTTTGGGATCAAAGTAGGCTGCATACGGCCCCCGGACCAAAATGAGTTTGACACCCCTGGTCTAAACAGTGAATAGGTGAGAATGAGTGTGGTGAAATAATTCCCAGTCACGTGGGAGGAGGAGGGGCTTTGAGCAAAGTTTTAGCCAATCACAGCAGCCTCTTGACATGCCATGATAATAAACCAATGTTACTGGCTATATTCACGCTTAGGTCACAAACCAGGAAGACGTCTGGAAACGTTCAGGGCTCTGTTCACAAAAGTAAGTCTGACAAAATGTAGGAATAAAAAAAGAAAATGAAGAAAATGTCCCAGTTTACAATTCCAACCGTACCTCAGTTTTCATCATTTCCACTGACGCACAACTCTCTCTCACACTGGTCCATGTGATTAGTAGAGACGAGGATGAGTCCAAACAGCACATACGTCTGCACACTTCATTTGACCAACCATCACATTTACTTCAGTGGGTTTGGTCACAGTCGCTCGAGCCCAGTGTCGGGAACTACACTCGAAGTTTCATTGCAGGTTTCCAAACCTCTTCCTGGTTTGTGACAGAAGCGTGAACAGAGCCTATTGGCCAAGTGAGTGTGGAGCATCAGTCCTTGATTTTGGACTTTATTGTCCCTGAAGGGAAATTAGTTTAGTTTAGTTTAGTCTTTATTTGAAGGGACAATGTACAGATACATTAAGTTTAAAAAAAAAAACAGTGATGTTCTGCACCAGATTATAGCTAGATAGCTAGTTTCCGTCTGCAGTCCCTAATTTACAGGAGTAAATAATACATAATTTAAGCTAAACAATGAGAGCAGTATTTCATAGCACCAGTCTGACACAAACACTCTCACAAACATCTCATTCATACCTTAGCATTGGATTCAAATTATTAACACATTTGCACTCGCCTGCTGTCCATTATACAACATTTCAGTCCTATTTCATTCAGCGGTAAAAGGTTAAGAATCTTACACATACTAAAGTTACAGTTTTACATCAACAATTATATATTTACAGTAATATTTACACAGAATGTAATGAAACATCAGGAGCTGCTTTGTTCAGTGTTCACATGCCTGATTGTTCCACAGCCACTTTTTCACTTCTACTGTAAATGTTGAATAGTTTATTAGATTTTTAAATTCAGTTGGAAGATTATTCCACTCTTTTATTGCGTTATAAGAAAATGCTGATTGTGCAAATGAGGTTTTTCGTTTTGGTATAAAACACTGGCCCCTGCTGGAGGTCCGTGTGGCTCTGGAAGTCACTGTTGATGTGAGTTGTACAAAGTGCTTAAGAGGTGCCGGTGCAGTGTTATTAAGAATTCTGTAGACCATTTTGACTGATGCTAATCTTTGTATATTACCAAAGTTTAGTAGTTTATAAATTCATACTCAGAGCTAATTTGACGCGTACATTGACAACACAACACAACAGACAGACACACAATAGGCCTTACAGTGCACTCAGCGGGGTCGTTCTAAAACACAATGGCCGAGGGGATCAGGCCAAAGTGGGCCCTCCTGCCCCTGAGTGCCCTGTATTTCCGTCCTGAGGGCAGAGGGGTGAAGTGATCCTGTCGTGGGTGACTGGGGTCCTGTTCTATGGAAAGTGCGATGCGTCCGATGGTCCTGTTATTAAGATCTGCAGGTCGGGTGTGGGGAGCCCTACAATTTTAGCAGCTGTGTCCTTGCTCCTGTAAGAGTCATTATTGTTCTCACGCTTTGTCAGAAAATGCATGTTTTTGCTCAAAACACTGTAATAGTCTTGCTCATCCCAGTCTGGCTCCTCCTCCTATACTCCTTTTGTAGGGAGTATAGCCAGATAACTCTGATGACCAAGAAAACAAAAGGTGATCTGGCAGTGTAGGACTGACACAGTACAGAAATGTGTCCTAGTGATGGACTTCAAAAAACATGGAGGAGCTCTTTTATATTTAAACAGATGAAATATGTCTGTCTTTCTGAGCTTCCTTCAGAGAGATTTCTGCATGTGTTGGTCGGCTTCCCACTCCTTTTTGGGCAGAAATAGTTGTTGTTATTTCTATTATGATTTCACTAATGTTATATGTTCCATTGTAAAAGAAGGTAATTTTTTTAATTGCCCAAAATAAATACATAGAAACCTAAATACAAGCAGCTAATGGGCTGTATCAGCTCATGGTACAACACAGTAATAAGACTTAACCTAATGATAAAGTCAGAGCACAGGTGGAGTGAGGCTGCACACTCTGTTCACTCCACTCTCCCACAGTTTGAGTGTAGTCAGCACTGAGCCTGACTGATGGGGCTTTGTGTCTGAGCTGTGGAGGACCAGGTGAGTCCCAGGGGAATCCCCAGTGCCTCTAGCCCCAGGATAGGGCCAGGTAATGGGCCCGGTGCCGTCAGCCTGCTCCTCTGCCACGCTTCTAATGAGAGAGCTGCTCCACTCTCTCCACTCTGGGGGGTGAGGGGGGGTGGCCCTGGGGGAAGGCAGTGCTTCAGTCATGCGCACGGTTATGGGGAGCGTGCACGTATATGAAGCGCGTGCACGTGTATGAGGGGCGTGCACGTTTATGAGCTCGTACATCTCCCTGTCCTGCTGTTGGAGTGGAGGCCATCTTGTCTCCCTCCGAACCATTAGCTCACAGCGGCCGCGCATCACTGCGATCTCAAATGATGACAGCGTTTTATGTACGTTTAAAGTACATTTTCTATATAGGTATATTTTTTATGTGCAGGATTCCATTATAGATGTGAACAGGCTGGCTGAGCGTACCGTAATATTTAGCACATAAAAAGCACTTATGTCTTTGGAATAGAGAGTCCAATGTGGCAATCTGTAATCTGTGCACAGCAGGAAGCTCTGTTCTGTAACACATGGAAATCTGCCATTTAAAAAAGAAAAAAACACATCTGCCCTGCAGGTCTGTGGAGCTCTTTTTTATATTACTTTATTTACTTTTTTTATATTACTTTAATAGTGCCACAAAAGTTTTTTTTTAAATCTTTTTTAATCTGTTTTTGATTTTTTGATTTTTTATAATGTGTCTTTGGACCGAGCACGCAGATGCACTTTTACTTTTATCAGAGGTGCATGTCTATACTACTACTAAAAGCTGCCATAGAGACCTTTGGAGGATTCATGTTTGTCCATCCATCCATCCATCTTCTTCCGCTTATCCGGGGCTGGGCCGTGGGGGCAGCAGTCTAAGCAGGGTCTCCCAAGCTTCCTTCTCCCCAGCCTCCAGCTCCTCCGGACGGACCCCCCGGCGTTCCCAGGCGAGCCGAGAGACATAGTCCCTCCAGCGTGTCCTGGGTCTTCCCCGGGGCCTCCTACCGGTGGGACATGCCCGGAACACCTCCCGAGTCCAGGAGGCGTCCGGAGCAGATGCCCGAGCCACCTCAGCTGGCTCCTCTCGATGTGGAGGAGCAGCGACTCTACTCTGAGCTCCTCCCGTGTGACCGAGCTCCTCACCCTATCTCTAAGGGAGCGCCCGGCCACTCTGCGAAGGAAACTCATTTCGGCCACTTGTATCCGCAATCTTGTCCTTTCAGTCATTACGACCGAACCAACCGACCAAACGTTCATGTTTGTTATTTTTCTAAATAACTAAATAACTAAATAAATCTTAAATTTGTTTGTTGTAAACTAACAGGGCTCAGAATCTCTAGCTGAAAAACAAAAACAAAACTGAACTATGGTGGCTAATGGAACATTCTTGACTCACAGCAGAAGGTCCTGGAGGTGTGTGCTTGGGCTTCCTCTCAGAATGGTTTCACCAGTCACCCTGAAACATGCACAGTAGCTAAAACCTTAAGCTCCTCCTGACCAAGAGGTTGGGTCCAGATCTAGAGGTGGGTCCGCAGACACTGCTCCTGGAAAGATGCGTCAATGGGTGATCATTTCATCAACTTAAATATTTTTGCCATGCTTTAACCTCACTAAAATAAAACAAAAAAGATAAAATAAATGAAAAATAAAGACCAGACCTAAAAAAAAAAAACTCGAAGAACATCTACATGTTCCATGAAGCCATCACATACAATGTATTTAAAATTATAAAAATAAATACAATAATTCTGGTTGACTAATTTAGATTTAGCAGACTAAATTATGACATTTGCATCAACTGAAATTTGATGACTTTACCTACTACTTTATTAGTTGACCAAATCTTGTTTTGTGTGGTTTCCTCCATCAACCTCAGGCACAGTAATCCAAAAATCCTCCAGTTAGGTTCTCCTAACCAAGATCTGGAGACGTATCCCCAAGCACATCCTTTAGATGGCCTCAGAACATTAAAAGGATGGGACAAATGTCGCCTTGCTCCTCACATCGCCTGCAGAACATTTCTCTTCTCCTCTTCATTGACTCCTGGCTCCTCCGTCCTCCTGGTTCCACTGTTCCCCTTCATCCTCCCCTACCAGACCCTGACACAAAATATAAACAAATTATAGATATTAACTTTCAAAAAACTGATCAGAAGTTGAAGTTGATCAGAAGTTGAAGTTTAATGCTTGATATTTTTGCATGAGAAATGATACTTTTGATATTTAGGTGTAGATTTTTCCATCACATACAAATCCAAACATTCAAATCTGCTTTTGAGATAGTATTAGTTTCATTCAGTTTTTGTAATTCTGGATTAAAAAAAGGAAAAAACAAAACAAAACAAACAAAACAAAAGAACAACTCTTGTCTCCCAGCATGAAGGTTTTGGGTTAAATTCCCAGTGGCTCTTTTCCTCCGTCAACCTAAAACATGCGCATTAGTCTAAAAAACCTCCAGCTAGTATTTATTCCTGACCAAGATCTGATCTCACATGGGTCCCAACAACATGGAAAGATGGGTCAAATGCATTGTCCATTACGTCACCCAAAAAAAGAATCCTATGTAGACTCTATCTTACTCGATAGAAGGTTTAAAATTCTACACGACACCAGAATAACTTTGGCCTTGCCCCTCGCATCGCCTGTAGAACATTTGTTTTCTCCTCATCGTCATCTCATCATCGACTCCTGGCTGCTCCGTCCTCTCCGCTCCAGCGCTCCCCTTCACCCTCGCCCGTACCAGACCCTGACAGTCCGGAATGGCCCCCGCGTCCTTGGATCTATCAAACTCCGCCACTCTCCGGATAATTAGAATAAGAGTGATTGGCGCCTCGGACTGTTTGTTATACCGGCGCGACCGTGGGGGGGTGGGTGGGCGGGACTGCGGCAACTCATCCCCGAACTCCTCATCTCGTCCCGGGTGTGGATGGATGGTGGCAACCTTGGCGCGCGGGCCGGGTATGGAGACAGGTGATGGGTGCGGGATCGTAAATACCGGCGACAGGGGCGTATCGTAAATAAGCACGGCGCGGGATATTAATTCGGAGGCGCGAGCGTAAATCACGTGTTTATGGGCCCGCGAGGAGCGCACGGAGGTTGGGTTAAACGCGCGGGCATTAGCAAACACTTACAGAGCGCGGGGAGGAAGAGGAGATTGCTTTGAGATGGGCGATGAGGAAGGTTTAATCTGGAGATGTTTGCTCGTCGTGGTTGGGGATTTGCATGCGAACAGTGAGACAGCGGTTTTCAAATGATTTGGTTGTGCAGAGAGACAATTAGTACTTAGCAATACACATTTATTACTTACTTTTTTTAATGGATCGCTTTTTTAAATCAAACTTGCATTGTGTAACTTTTCTGCAGAGTCTGTCACCTGCTTGTTTCCATGGATACATCATTGCTCTGTCTGGAATGTTCCACAGTTTGACGTTAAACAGCTCAACTCAACATTTATTCAATTACAGGTGGTTTTAGAGCTCAAAAACACCCTCAAAAAGCATTCAGACTCTCCACAGATCTGACCCGTGACTCGGTCTGGTTTGGTCGCCATGAAGATAGAAAATTTTAATGCCATACTGTGGAACATTCCGGACAAAGCAATAACGTCTGCATAGAGAAAAGCGTTGGACGGACCTCCACCAGAAAAGTTACACAATCCACCAATTTTACACCATTTCAAACAAAAATATAACAAAACAAGTGAACATATTTTGTGATGTGCTTGTCTCCATAGAGATTCTGGTATTACTTTAGCTAAAACGTTCCACAATATGGCATTAAACATATTGTATTTACTTCACTACAGGTCTTTTTATTGATCAAAAATACTGTGAAGATTATTCATTTTTACTGTGGGAGGTCGCCTCTCTACAAATGCGACTTAAAACTTTGTCTGATGCAATTGTTTCCATAAAAATTGTATTGCTTTTGCTAAAATATTCCACAATATGACATTGAATTTGTCCATGTTGCATTTATTTCACTACAGGTCTTTTTATTCCTATAAAATACTGTAGAGATGATGCATTTTGCCTCTGGGAGCTCGCCTCTCCACAGATGTGTAACTTGGCCTGATGCGCTTCTTTCCATAAAAATTGTATTACTTTAGCCAAAATGTTCCACAATATGGCATTAAACTCATCTATATTGTATTAATTTCTCCACAGGTGTTTTTTTTATTGCTCAAAAGTCCTTCTAAGAACATGCGCTCGTACTCTTGGGGCTCGCCTCACCATAGATTTGATTTGTACCTTGGCTTACACTTACAGGATGATGAACTCTCTCCCCTCTCGAACCACCAGGCGGCCCTGAAGATTTTATTTTATTATTATTTCAGGTAGAAGATTGAGAGTGAGAACACATTTGAATTACTTGTTTCAATGGAGACTGATACCTGCAATGTTCCACAGTATAGTATTACATTTATTTATCTCCATGGAGACACCAGACCAAGGTACAGGTCAGATCTGTGGCAAGCAAGAAAATGTGTATGTCAATGTATTTCGTTAGCAATAGAAACACCTGGAAATGAATAGATGCTGTATAGACGTTTAATGCCATACTGTGGAACATTCCAGTGAAAGCAATAACATCTCCATGGAGACAAGCAGGTGGCAGAACAAAAGCAGTATATTAGAGCCAGACCTAAACTAATCAAGGACTAAAGCAGGTCTAAACCAGGACTGGCCAGATTTACAGGACGACGCTGGGCTGTATGGACAGACAGTGAACAGAGTGAGCACTTTAGAGACGCGGAGTGACATGGAAACAAAAGCCCCTCCCCCGCTCTCATTAGCTCCGTGTGTGTAACCGCGGTAACATCTAATGCGCCCCTAACGACCCCTCACCACTCACCCGCGAGCAGTTAAAGTCCTCCTGCCTCGCTTTTTATGCCCAGAACTACAGAGGAGTGTGGAGGAGGAGGAGGAGGTCCACCTGTTACATGGACATGTCCTCCTGGACACTCACAGGTGTGGGACGGAGGGACGGAGAGACAGAGAGATGGAGGGATGGAGGGACGGAGAGAGAGAGAGATGGAGGGACAGAGGGACAGAGGGATGGAGAGACAGAGAGATGGAGGGACAGAGAGATGGAGGGACAGAGAGATGGAGGGACAGAGGGATGGAGAGACAGAGAGATGGAGGGACAGAGGGACAGAGAGATGGAGGGACAGAGAGATGGAGGGATGGAGAGACGGAGGGACAGAGAGATGGAGGGACAGAGAGACAGAGGGATGGAGGGACGGAGAGACGGAGGGATGGAGAGACAGAGGTACAGAGGGATGGAGAGACAGAGGGATGCAGGGATGGAGGGACAGAGGGACGGAGAGACAGAGGGACGGAGGGACAGAGAGATGGAGGGATGGAGGGACAGAGGGATGGAGAGACAGAGGGACGGAGAGACAGAGGGACGGAGGGACAGAGAGATGGAGGGACGGAGAGACAGAGGGACGGAGAGACAGAGGGATGGAAAGACAGAGAGATGGAGGGACAGAGAGATGGAGGGATGGAGGGACAGAGGGATGGAGGGACAGAGGGACAGAGGGACGGAGAGACAGAGGGACGGAGAGACAGAGGGACAGAGGGATGGAGAGACAGAGGGATGGAGGGACAGAGGGATGGAGGGACAGAGGGACGGAGAGACAGAGGGATGGAGGGACAGAGGGATGCAGAGACAGAGGGATGGAGGGACAGAGGGATGGAGGGACAGAGGGACGGAGAGACAGAGGGATGGAGGGACAGAGGCAGGGGGGTGGTGGCTTAATCAGCGAGGATTAAAAGTGGATGGGGCATGGGTCAAATGCCCCCGGTGGCATTAAAGAATGGGTCAAATGCATATGGGGGGTAGTGGAATGTAGTTGTTGTCCGTGTGAAAGGCTGAACGGTTCCTCGATGTAAAAAAGACTAAGTCTAAACTTAATCTCCTCAGAACTGTGCTTACCTGGTCCCCTCCTCCCATCCTCCAGACAGTTGTCAGGGCTCACTCTCCTCCTCTGACCCCTGTACCCCTGGGCAGCACACTCCTGCCCCTGCCCCTGATTGTCCTCACTTGTTCTGACTCGCTCTTTCTCTGTCTGGCCTCCACGGTCGTACCAGCTGCTCTCTCTGCCCTCTGCCTGCGGGTGCATTTACCTGGTCTAACTCTGTCTGCCTCCTTCACAGTCCAGACCTGATCTCCTCTGACCCCTCGTACCCCTGGTTTAACTCTCTGTCTCTCTCCTCCACAGTCGTCCAGGCCTCCTCTCCTCCTCTGACCCCTCGTATCCCTGGTTAGCAGACTCTTGGCCGGCCCCCAGCCTCCCAGTGACCAGCAACTCTGGAGGCCCCAACGAGCTCAGCAACTTTGGACGCTCAGGTCAGTCACACAACCACACACACATATACTCACATGTTTGGTTTCCACGTGCCCAGTGGGAGCTGACGTCGCCAGAAACGTGGCCAAATCCTGCGTGTAGCACTGATTAAGAAAATAAAATTGGGGAAATTGCATATAAGTGATTAAAGATTGCTCAAACATGCGTGAATCACTCCAAATACAACTTCAACTGAGTAATGGTGATGGGAAACAGCTATAATATGGTTAAAAAGGTTCTGAAAAGTCCGTTTTACAGAATAAGTTTGATTTAACCCTTCCAGCCCGATGGTTTTGTATGCAATACCTGGGAATATGTTTTAAATAAGTGCCCATAACTTTCCAACCATAAAAGATAGAAACATACTTTTTTTCCCTTGAAAAGCTGAGAAGTGATGCTTTCCATTATCCTACGTCACACACAAGATTCATGATGACACAGGGAAAACAAGTGTCCAATGGGAAGTTTGTTTTCCACCAAACTCACGCGCTCCGTCCAGTTTGATCGGCCCAAACTTTGCCATAGAGTGAAGTGAGTCAAGATGGTCGATGCTCTGAGCGTCTGTGTTCAGAACAATTGAAAAAGCCGCTCTAACTGCAGTTATTTCTGAAATAAATGGCAAATTATGTATCTTGGTCTGTGTAATTGCAAATCCCCCATAAAACAGAGAATTAACTTCAAAATACTAATTACCACCTTCAAAGCAATACACAACCCAGCCCCTTCATACATGTGTGACCTCCTCTACACTGCTGCTCCTGCACTCTGTGCTCCTCCTCCTCTCTCCAGCTCACTGTCCCCTCTGCCCGACTTGTGACCGTGGGGAACAGGGCTTTCAGCCACTCTGCCCCCCGGCTGTGGAATTCTGTCCCTCCTGATCTCCGCAACCTAGACTCTCTTCCACTCTTCAAATCCAGACTCAAAACTCACCTGTTCAGACTGTCCTGTCACACATCTTTTATCAATCAGTTTTTTGTCATGTTTTATTGTATTTAAATGTTTTTTTTTTAATCTAATTTTATCTTGTTCAGTGTCCTTGGGTGTTTTGAAAGGTGCTTATAAATAAAATGCATTATTATTATTATTATTATTATTATTATTATTATTATTATTATTATTATTATTATTATTTATTTCAGTCTAAATGTCCAAATCCAAATGTAATAAACCCCATGGAAATGCAGAAGTGCTGTGGCTCTGGCCCTGGACCTGACAGGAGCTGTTTCCAGGCCTGGACCAGGAAAGTCATGGGGCCACTGCACTTTTTATTTTGTTTTAGTTTTTAGGGCAATAAGGATATTTGTAGTTTACTTACAGACTTGATATTTCACACTTTTGTAGCTAAGGCATTTTTTTATTCCCAAAAGTTGTTTGCTCTGTGTTTTGTTTATTTTTTTTCCCCCCCTATGTATTTCTAGTCTTTTATTACAGCCATATGACACAACTACAGCAGCAGATTGTGAAGTAACAGGTTGTACTGAAGTAAAGGATGTATAACACTTCATTAGGGGGTAAAAAGGAGAGTTTTAATTGCAAAATTAAGACAAAAATCCAGACGAGGACATATGTTCTAAAATTGCCTTTAGTTCTTGAAGGCTTTTTACACCAAGTCTAAACTCGGACTAAACCAGACCTAGAAGAACACTTAAAGCACCCATATGATGCTATTTCCTCATTTATATTTAAATGTTCCCTATAAATGTTTCCTCATCAAAAACATACCAAGTCCCTAGTTCCGAGTTGTGTTTTGTTTCATTCACACATGTTGAACACACAAACACCTTCACTAGAATCATTTGGATCACTTAAGCCCTGTAATTCACATCTTTACTGGACTAAAGGTAAAATGTAGATGCTAACTTGAAAAAGAATGCATTTTGAGCTTTGGAGATGTAGACAAACTAATAACAAAGAGTTACTCAAACATGTGTGAATGAAAACAACTCCAGGTCTGTTTTTGAGGAGGGAACATTCTAACATGGCTTAACGCTCACAAGAGTCACGTTTGTTTATTGTAGGAACCTTTAAAGATTCTCCTCCAGGACTAAACCGGGTATTTAACAGGACTAAACCACACCTCGACAGACTCTACCAGGTCTGAACCATGACTAGGCCTTCCTCTCTTCACACTCCTCCCTCCCGCTCAGGCTTTCACGGCCACACCGGCACAGCGCCTTGTCAACAGCTGAGTAATGGCAGACATGTGCATGGGGAGAGGAGAGAGGGATGAGGGAGGGATGGAGATGGTGCAGCCACTCGTGAAGGACACCCACACCTCCTCCTCCTCCTCCTCACCCTACCTTCCCCCTCGCACATGTGGACAGTTCTGCTGCTTCTCACCCTTCAGTGGGCACCGCGGAGTCCACCACGCTCCGACCAGGCACCGGGCTCACGTCACGATGCCATTTTTAGAAAACAGAATGCAGGATTATGGATATGGAGGGTGTGATGGAGCGTGCTGAGAAGGAGGGAGGAGAGGGAGGACCGGGGAGGGCTGGTGCACAGGGGGAGAGCCGTTAAGAGCAGGTTTGGAGGTGTGATCTGAAAGCGTCCAGTGGTGAATCATTCTATAACCGTCCCTGATACCTTTTCTCCATCATGTTTCCTTGCTCAGTTTCACACTTGCTGAGAAAGCTAGAGTACTCATAAAGTGATAGTAATTGTAAAAGTAACTGTCTGAAGGTGAAGATTGACGCTAAAGGTACGTTATGTAACTTTTTTTGGTGTGCCACCTGCGTATCTCCATGAAGGTGTTGCAGATGTGGCTCCAGTAAATCAAAGTGTTTTTAAAAACAGGATTAATGCTAGACTGTGGAAAATTACAGGCCAAGCAACAATATGTCACCTGGAAAAGTTCCTGAATACACCTTTACTGTAGTGTGATTAGATTCAGTAATGTCCAGAGGTGCCCCAGTATAGTTTTGTAAGGCGGTAATTCTACCCTCTGTTTCTAATTGTTTTACGAGTGGTGACGGTGTCCAGTTCTACTTGAAAAAATACAGTCAGTAATAAACCAAATGAAAACTGATCAGCTGTTAAGACATCAGCAGTTCAAACTCAAGTTGTGAAGAAGAATGTTCCAAGTCTAAAGTGGACAGATGACTCCAAATCTTTAGGGCTGCCACCTTCAGTCAAAACAAAGTACCAGCACAGATACTCCCAGAGGTTTTGGCGTAGAGCCTGTAGTTTGAAAAAGGTCTATTATTGACTTTTAGGTTCGGTCTTGGAGTATCTTGAGAACCTGAAAAATGTAATTTCATAGAAACATGTCACATTTACTCACACTATACTAACTTTAACCCCTGTTCTCCTCAGACCACTCCAGTGCCCAAGAGAAGAGCGCCACCATGCTGTCAGACGGAGCCAT
Organism: Odontamblyopus rebecca; assembly: GCA_030686955.1. NCBI lineage: Eukaryota > Metazoa > Chordata > Actinopteri > Gobiiformes > Gobiidae > Odontamblyopus > Odontamblyopus rebecca. The sequence goes on from CM060668.1 coordinate 35,799,860, forward strand.
CTACAGCTCCATAGACTTCACCAGCAAAACCAGCTACAACAGCCCCAGCCAGACCTCCCAGGCCACCCCATATGCCACCACCCAGATCCTCCACTCTTCCAGCATCCACGAGCTGTCCGTGGAGCTGCCCGACCCCCAGTGGAAGGCCTCTCTGCAGGCCAAGCACGAGATGGCCAGCCTGGGATACTCCCTGCCAGAGAAGGGCTCCTGCAACAACAGTGAGTACAGGGCTTCAGTTTGGGGCCGTGCTCCCTCCTCTCCCTGTGTATGATCCTATTGTCTGAACCAGTGCTTCATTTGAAATGATACCAACAACTGCAGAGTTTGGAACCACCTCAGGAGCATTTCTGCATATGAAACACAAATATGTCTGAAACTTATAAAAAACTTACTCACTTTAACATTCTATTGATAAAAGTTAATAAATATAGCATATATATTAAATATATTATAAAACCACCTTTCTGAGCACAGCAAACGTTCACTGGTGAAACATTTTCTGGAACCCTCCATTGAAGCAGAGTGCACATACACAGAGTGAATGTACTGCATCACACAGAGTAAATGTACTGCATCACACAGAGTAAATGTACTGCATCACACAGGGTATACATACTGCATCACACAGAATGTACTTACTGTATCACACAGAGTAAATGTACTGCATCACACAGAGTAAATGTACTGCATCACACAGAGTAAATGTACTGCATCACACAGAGTGTACTTACTGTATCACACAGAGTGAATGTACATCATGTGCATCAGAGTGTACGTACTACCCAGGACCACAGTTTGTAAAAGTGTGTTTCTCCTAAAGCCGTTGTATTACATGGTACATTACCTGAAATTACTTTGTGAATAAGTTCATTCAAACTGGACATTTTTCTTAGCACATCTGACCTCACAGAACAATACTCTAGCGCAGTGGTGTCCAACCAATGACCCCATTATTGGCATGGATTTTTGAATCAAAATAAGAAATTCATTTACAAAATGTAAGTGATTCATGATCTTGGAGATACACATAGATACATGTTTCATCCATAAACAGTTAATGATGCCTGACACTTCACAGGCCTGTCCAAGCCTCAGATCACTGTGTCACTGTGCATCACTCACACTGTGGTGGTAAAACACAAGTGTGGCCACAGCTGCCCTGGGGCACACTGACTGCACACTATTGACACTATTATTGTGAGAAAACACTCTACAGCCCTTTTCCACAAACTGAGTCACTCTGGTTCCATGTCCCAGGTGAGCGCTGCTTGCTGATTGGCCATTGCTTTGCTGTCGCTCTAACTGCATGTGTGCATGTGCTTGTGCTCTCAGCCAATCAGCTCACATCACTGTGGTTTTTGCCCCTTAACCCCTCCCCATTTAGCCCTCCTTTTCATCCCTGATCACCGATTGGCCGAGGGACTGTCTAACAGAATCCCACACAACCAATCGCAGGACTTCAGCTCGGGCAGCTCAGAGCGCAGCAGCCTATCAGGTCGGCCCCTCTCATTCACGCTTTGCTCTGTCTCTGCTGTGTGTGTGTGTGTGTGTTTGTGTATGTGTGTGTGTGCTGCTTTCAAGTGCAGTGAGATTCAAACTATAAATTTCTTATTAAAGGTACTGTATGCAATATTCAATTTACTGAGAACAGCTGTAATACTGATTTATTCTCAGTGTGTTTAAACCTGAAATGTCTCTGATCCGAACGGTCACTCCCTAAACCAGCCTCTGTAGCTCAGGGAGGGAATTCTGGAGGTTCTGAGCTTCACATGAGCCATGATTTGTCCATAAACAGAGAATGAGACAAACTTGTGTGTGTCCCCCATCTGCAGGTGAAGGCTCTGTGCCTTTTGAAACTGTCTGTACTGAATGAACCTTTAAGTAGAATAATCCTGTGTGAAACTTCCTGTTTAACTTTCTACAGCAGCCTCTGAAAGCAGCATGTGTGTTTGCGTGTGTCGGTCCATCTGCTAAGCTCCGCCCTCACCACTGCAGGGTTTAAAGCATTTTTATATTAAAGCAGCTGTATGTAACTTTTCTGGTGGAGGGTTACCCACCTGCTTGTCTCCATGGGGATGGTTTGCTGACATTTATCAATTACAGGGTTTTCTATTGCTGTGTAACTTCAAACACATCCCAGGCCAAGCAACATCTCTGTTCATGCAGGCAAACAGGAAAGTTACATAGTACACCTTTAACACAATGCTCTTCATGTGAAGGGACCATGTTCAGAGACACTTTTATTTATTTATTTAAAGTTTAATTAATTAATTTTGCATTTGTATTGTTGTTTTTTTATCATTGCTTGAGATATTGGCGCCCGACATCATTGACATGTATTGAATATTGTGTAGATTCTGTTTACATTTTAATAATCACACACACACACACACACATACACACACACACACACACACACATACACACACACACACACACACACATACACACACACACACACACATACACATACACACATACACACACACACACACACACACCCATACATGGGACACTCAGAATAGATTTCATGGCTGTTTTTTACATAATAAAAACAGTCTCCAGGATGTATGGTCCCTCTGTATGCAGTCTCCCTGTACACAGACCCTCTGCTTCCCTGTGTCCCCCCTCTGCCTCCCCCTCTGCCCCCCTGTGTCTCCCCCTGTGTGCACAGAGCGGTGGTGATAGCCAGTGAAAGTCAGCCGATTATTGGGGCGTGAAGAAACAAGACATTTTAATCAGAGGGAAAAATGATTACAATAGGCCAGCTCCTCCACTCCAGCGAGTGTGTAAATATGTGTATGTGTGTGTGTGCCTGTGTAAATATATGTATGTGTGTGTGTGTGTGTATGTGTGAGTATATATGTGTGTGTGTGTGTGTGTGTGTGTGTGGCTCCTCAGCATGAGAGATGCTCGGATGGACAAAGTGGTAAAAGCGTTCTCTTCCAGAATGGTGGTGACTTCAGTGCGAGAGACTGCACAATTACAATGTGATTTAGAGCAAGAGCAGTGATACTACACACTCCTCTACTGTGTCCTCACATGTGAACACTCCACTACTGCGTCCTCACATGTGAACACTCCACTACTGTGTCCTCACATGTGAACACTCCACTACTGTGTCCTCACATGTGAACACTCCACTACTGCATCCTCACATGTGAACACTCCACTACTGCGTCCTCACATGTGAACACTCCTACTGCATCCTCACATGTGAACGCTCCACTACTGCATCCTCACATGTGAACACTACTGCGTCCTCACATGTGAACACTCCTACTGCGTCCCCACATGTGAACGCTCCTCTTCTGCGTTCCCACATGTGAACACTCCTTTACTGCGTCCCCACATGTGAACACTCCTCTACTGCATCCTCACATGTGAACACTACTGCGTTCTCACCCGTGAACACTGCGTCCTCACATGTGAATACTCCTCTACTGCGTCCTGACATGTGAACACTCCTCTACTGCGTCCTTACATGTGAACACTCCTCTACTGCGTCCTCACATGTGAACACTCCTCTACTGCATCCTCACATGTGAACACTCCTCTACTGCGTCCTCACATGTGAACACTCCTCTACTGCATCCTCACATGTGAACACTCCTCTACTGCGTCCTCACATGTGAACGCTCCTCTACTGCGTCCTCACATGTGAACGCTCCTCTACTGCGTCCTCACATGTGAACGCTCCTCTACTGCGTCCTCACATGTGAACGCTCCTCTACTGCGTCCTCACATGTGAACGCTCCTCTACTGCGTCCTCACATGTGAACACTCCACTACTGCGTCCTCACATGTGAACACTCCTCTACTGCGTCCTCACATGTGAACGCTCCTCTACTGCGTCCTCACATGTGAACGCTCCACTACTGCGTCCTCACATGTGAACACTCCTGTACTGTGTCCTGACATGTGAATGCTCCTCTACTGCATCCTCACATGTGAACGCTCCTCTACTGCGTCCTCACATGTGAACGCTCCTCTACTGCGTCCTCACATGTGAACACTCCACTACTGCGTCCTCACATATGAACGGTCCTCTACTGCATCCTCACATGTGAACACTCCTCTATTGCGTCCCCACATGTGAACGCTCCACTATTGCATCCTCACGTGTGAACATTCCTCTACTGCGTCCTCACATGTGAACACTACTGCATCCTCACATGTGAACGCTCCTCTACTGCGTCCTCACATGTGAACGCTCCTCTACTGCGTCCTCACATGTGAACGCTCCTCTACTGCGTCCTCACATGTGAACGCTCCTCTACTGCGTCCTCACATGTGAACACTCCACTACTGCGTCCTCACATGTGAACGCTCCTCTACTGCGTCCTCACATGTGAACACTCCACTACTGCGTCCTCACATGTGAACACTCCACTACTGCGTCCTCACATGTGAACACTCCTCTACTGCGTCCTCACATGTGAACACTCCACTACTGCGTCCTCACATGTGAACACTCCACTACTGCGTCCTCACATGTGAACACTCCACTACTGCGTCCTCACATGTGAACACTCCTCTACTGTGTCCTCACATGTGAACACTCCACTACTGCGTCCTCACATGTGAACGCTCCACTACTGCGTCCTCACATGTGAACGCTCCTCTACTGCGTCCTCACATGTGAACACTCCACTACTGCGTCCTCACATATGAACGGTCCTCTACTGCGTCCTCACATGTGAACGCTCCTCTACTGCGTCCTCACATGTGAACGCTCCTCTACTGCGTCCTCACATGTGAACACTCCACTACTGCGTCCTCACATGTGAACACTCCTCTACTGCGTCCTGACATGTGAACACTACTGCGTCCCCACATGTGAACGCTCCACTACTGCGTCCCCACATGTGAACGCTCCTCTACTGGTTCCCCCCATGTGAACATTACTGCGTCCCCACATGTGAACGCTCCTCTACTGCGTCCTCACATATGAACACTTCTGCGTCCCCACATGTGAACACTCCTCTACTGCGTCCTGACATGTGAACACTCCTCTACTGCATCCTCACATGTGAACGCTCCACTACTGCGTCCTCACATCTGAACGGTCCTCTACTGCATCCTCACATGTGAACACTCCTCTATTGCGTCCCCACATGTGAACGCTCCACTATTGCATCCTCACATGTGAACATTCCTCTACTGCGTCCTCACATGTGAACACTACTGCATCCCCACATGTGAACGCTCCTCTACTGTGTTCCCACATGTGAACGCTCCTCTATTGTGTCCCCACATTTGAACACTCCTCTACTGCGTCCCCACATGTGAACACTCCACTACTGCATCCTCACATGTGAACACTCCTCTTCTGTGTCCGCACATGTGAACACTACTGCATCCTCACATGTGAACACTACTGCGTCCTCACATGTGAACACTCCTCTACTGTGTCCTGACATGTGAATGCTCCTCTAATGCGTCCTCACATGTGAACACTCCTCTACTGCGTCCTCACATGTGAACACTCCTCTACTGCGTCCTCACATGTGAATGCTCCTCTACTGCGTCCTCACATGTGAACACTCCACTACTGCGTCCTCACATGTGAACACTCCTCTACTGCGTCCTCACATGTGAACACTCCTCTACTGCGTCCTCACATGTGAACACTCCTCTACTGCGTCCTCACATGTGAACACTACTGCGTCCTCCCATGTGAACACTCCTCTACTGCGTCCTCACATGTGAACTCTCCACTACCGCGTCCTGACATGTGAACACTACTGCGTCCCCACATGTGAACGCTCCACTACTGCGTCCCCACATGTGAACACTTCTGCGTCCCCACATGTGAACGCTCCTCTACTGCGTCCTCACATATGAACACTTCTGCGTCCCCACATGTGAACGCTCCTCTACTGCGTCCTCACATGTGGACAAGTGCGTTCAGTGTGTTTTTGTGTTTAAGTTCATGGTTAGACTATTATGTAACTTCTTTTATCCACACGGTCTGGGATAAGAGAGGGTGAGGGTCATGTAGAATTTCAAAATAGTATCATGGAATTTCATAATAATTTTCATGTCAATTTTTATGTTAAACACACTGACAGCAGCATCACAGTTTCACAGCCATGTACCTTGGCCTAAACATGTCGCCTGTTTTAGTGAATGGGCCGAGCACAGCAGGATGGATTCTCATGATATTAATTCATTAAATTAATGAATCATTGCATTTATACAGCGCCTTTCATGACACCCACAGTGCTTTACAATTCATTGTTCATTCACTCCAGACCCGGTGGTGGTGCAGACTGACAAAAAGTGAGATACTTGTGAGGCTCCAGTCTGGTGCAGACTGGAGCCTCACAAGTATCTCGGCGTTCTCCTCCCATGTGAGCATGCACAAAACCACCACTGACAGCCTGGTTAAACCCTGCTCTGTAATCACTTCTACCAGACCAGAGAGAGAGAGAGAGAGAGAGGCAGAGAGAGAGCGGGGACAGGGAGAGAGGGAGGGAGATAGAGAGAGAGGAAGGCAGAGAGAGAAAGAAAGAGGAAATAGAGAGAGGGAGAGAGTGAGGAAACAGTGTGAGAGAGAGAGACAGGAAGAGAGAGAGATTAGAAAGAGAGAAGACAGACAGGAAGAGAGAGAGAGAGCGAGAGAGAGGAGGCAAAGAGCTGAAGGCGGAGAGTGAGGCAAAGGACAGAACTGAGAGAGAAACAGATTGGGAGAGTGAAGAAAGAGAGTGACAGAGGAGAACAGAAAGTGAGAGGTCAATTGAAGTACAGATACATATAGAGAGAAACATATGAAAAGAGGTCAGACACAGATAGAGACTAACAGAAGGGAGAGAGAGAGAGGGAGTGAACATGTCTCCTCACCACAGCAGCGCGTTTGCCTTCTGGAGTTTGGGATGGACAGAAATAGACCAGACACACACACACACACAAACACACACACACACACACGAGTTGCCATAAACTTAAAATAATTTGCTGGAGAGTTCATATAGGCAAAACAAAGCGGTGCTTTCCTCTTTACTGGTATAGAAAAACAGACGAAAATAAGTGTTTTTATATTGTATATATTGTAGTGGGAAACATGCCTCTGCCCCATGCCCCAATTTAACCAAACGTGTTAATACGGTGTTGCCTGTAGAAGTCAAATAGCTCCTCTTTTATTATTCCACTCCATTTTATTTCTATAGCACATTTCATAAAGAGTTTCCAAAGTGTTGCACAACAATAATAATATAATGATAAAATAAACGCTCAGATTTAATCACACTAGTCTTAAAACAATAAAACCAGTAAAAAAAAAAAAAAAGAGCAAAACCATAGAATAGCAATAAATAAATAAAACCAATTAGGCCAAAGAGTAAAAGTAGGTCTTAAGACGAGACTTAAAACACTCCACTGTGGGGCTGTTGGGACAGAGTTTTGGGCTGGCCACAGAGAAGGCCCCGCCCCCCCATGGTTTAAGTCTGGTCTTAGGCTCAACGTGCTGGAGCTGGCCCTTGAGGTGTAAATTTGGGGGTCAGCGGCCCAGTCCATTCAGCGCTTTAAAAACAAACAATAAAATCCAAAAATCAATTCTGAAACAAACACAAAGCCAGCGCAGCAACACAAGGATCGGGGTAATTCGCTCTCTTCCTTTGGTCCCCGTTCAAGTCGTGCTGTAGTTTTGGACCAACTGTGTGTTTTGTGAGATGCTGGAATAAAGTGTGTTCCAGTCGTCCGGGCGTGATGAAATAACAGCGCGCACGACTCGTTCAGAAAGTTTAAAAGATATAAAAAAGGTTTGACTCTGGAAAAAGCCGCAAATGACAAAAAACTTGATTTTAAAACGCACTTGATCTGTTTGTCAAATTTAAAATCACTGTCCAAGGTAAATTTATGAGCTTGATTCATTTCACACCATAAAAACCCCTTGTCCCACATTCACTCAGTCACCTGCTGTAGTCTAATACAGCCGGCGTCCATTACAATCTAATAGTGTGATTACTACAGGACTCCAGCTGATCTGCACACAGCCTGGAGATGATCAGGTCCACACACAGAAGCACCGGACAATGAGCCGTAATGGAGGCTCCAGTGTACGTAGCCGGCGTGTGTACTGCCACCGCGCTAAGTACGGACGAGACCACAGCTTTTCTAATGGTATCCCACGGCAACGCTTGACTTTTACTGATGAACGCTCCGCAGACGTGATTGTTTCATCGCACTGGCTCCTCCTCGCGCTCCGGGTGACATCAATATTGTAAATGAGCCTCTTGAAAAGGAGGGATGGTCAGGAGAGGGGATTAGAGCTGCGCCGATCAAATATGAAAAATACACAGGCTAAAAATAGCAGAGGAATCTTCGTTTTATGCGGATAGTTTGAAGTGTGCTCAAAGGGGAATTGGAGATTGGAGAGAGAGATGATAAAAACATCAAACTTATCAAATAGTCAAATCTAAGTGGGTCAGCCCATGTGTTTTTAGCAGTTCTAGACTTCTTTTACTAGGTACTACTCCTTTTACTAGGTACTTCTCTTACAGGTACTACAGTATATTACACAAAACTGACACTTTAAGCCATGTTATAATGTCATGACCTCCTCAAAAACAGACCTGGAGTTGTATTTTGTTCATTCACACTTGTTTGCATAAGGATTTATTATTAGTCTGTCTACATCCCCAAAGCTGAACATGTTCTGTTCCACCTTGTGATGTCATGTAGTGGTAACTACATCTACATTTTACGTTTAGTTCAGTAGTTAATAGGGGTGTGCATTGCCCTGTGTCTGGTGACACGATACACATCACACTGTGCCGTGATACAATATATCTTGACATATCCCAGTACTAAAACAAAGGACAAAATATTGCGATTTATCAATAATTACTTCTAATCATATCATCATGTACACGTTCACAAGCACAACACTGTATTATATGAATTTGTTTATTTTTACTTCATGAGAACAGTAAATGTAACTCTGGAATTTTTGTGAAAAATATAATTTCAAAAAAATTATTTGGACACATTTTGAATCGATTCAAGAATTGTGCAATGTAGTATCACGATATTCTTACACCCCTAGTAGTTAGTAGGTTAATAGTTAGGAGTTAGTAGGTAATTCCACAGCTGAAATGATCCAAATTATTCTAGTGAAGGTGTATGCAGTTTAAAAACACAGTGGAGCACTTTCTATTACCACATGACATCACAAGGTGGAACATGGTGGTTTCTGTTTGAGAAGAACTCAACCTAAATATGCAGAGTTTGTGTGTTAAACATGTGTGAGTGAAAAAAAAACATAACTTCTTAGAACAGATCAGAAAATAGAGTCACATGGGAACTTTAAATAAAGTGACAGATTTATGTCCAGTGTTAATCACAATATGTCCACTTCAAAGTCAGAGCCTGAGTTACTGATTCTCACACACTCTGTGACGTGACCTCAGTGGCACTAGATTTAGTTCTGTTTACTTCACTTTTGGTTGGGTTTTGTTCACATCGTGCATCCTTCACTCCAAACACCATGAACCACGTGAGAGTCCATCAACTGGTCACAACTTATCTCCATGTCAACAAGCTTCAAGCAGACAGAGCCCAGAGAATACCATAGACCGTATATATGAATGGATATAGCTAAAGCGCTAGCTGCCACTTGCCAAACAGGAAGTGCTCCAGGAGGCTCTTCCGGCTCTTTCTCTCCTTTTTCCCAGTGACCTACGTTGAGATCTTATCGTCTGTCTCTCTGGAACTGCTGCACTGAGCCTCGTCATTTTGGTCTTAAAATGTTCATACGAATCCGCTCTACATGATCCTGAATTTGTCTTTGTGCTGTTTTGTTCCTAAGTCAAGATATGAACATAAATAATGGACCAATCAGACGCCTTCATTCCCCGAGGTCGCTGCCGCCTAGTGTTAGCAACAGGTTTGATTGACGGCTAGTTTTGCTGCTTAGTAAGTTCCCTTCTCGCTTTCCTAACCCCGATGGACTATTTCTGAAATAAAATGACGAAATATTTCAAACAATTACAATAGCTAACGTTACTAGAATCTTAACTAGCATAAAGTAGTGGAGTGAATTTCGTTAAATTGCGACTCTATTGTTGTTTGCACGTAACAGAACGTACAACATAAATCAGTGACTTAACCTCACTATTTAAAGTTTGACGATAAAAGCTAAACATTTCCTTACTATTCTCAAGAATCACCAAAATACAGCAGTCCGTGCAGAATGGTGCAGAGCATCACCGCTCCCCGGTGAGTCGGCCGGGCACATTTAACAACCTCAATCATGATTGGCTCTTGTGGTTGCTATGATACTCACGGTCAGATTTCCAAATATGGATCTTGGCTCCAAATTGGCTCCTGTAACCGTGGCATCGGGAGCCTCATTTGGGCAGCGCTGAGGTGACATCACACTCACTTAGAACACTCATGTATATGGTCTATGGAGAATACACACACTCACTTGACTCGTGCTATACGTGTGGTCTGTTCTTTCACCTGAGGCTAAACACTGCGCACACAGACCCAGACTCACCTGTGCAGACAGACCCAGACTCACCTGTGCAGACAGACCCAGACTCACCTGTGCAGACAGACCCAGACTCACCTGTGCAGACAGACCCAGACTCACCTGTGCAGACAGACCCAGACTCACCTGTGCAGACAGACCCAGACTCACCTGTGCAGACAGACCCAGACTCACATGCAGACAGACCCAGACTCACCTGTGCAGACAGACCCAGTCTCACCTGTGCAGACAGACCCAGACTCACCTGTGCAGACAGACCCAGACTCACCTGTGCAGACAGACCCAGACTCACCTGTGCAGACAGACCCAGACTCACCTGTGCAGACAGACCCAGACTCACCTGTGCAGACAGACCCAGACTCACCTGTGCAGACAGACCCAGACTCACCTGTGCAGACAGACCCAGACTCACCTGTGCAGACAGAACCAGACTCACCTGTGCAGACAGACCCAGACTCACCTGTGCAGACAGAACCAGACTCACCTGTGCAGACAGACCCAGACTCACCTGTGCACACAGACCCAGACTCACTTGTGCAGACAGACCCAGACTCACCTACACAGTCAAATGTGTCAAACAGCAGCTCTGCAGTGCATATTCAATACAAAAATATATAATATACAATTGGGAATTATCCAAGTCTAAGCACTTTTGTGCCTTTGCTGTGGTCTCCTCTCTCCCAGTGTTTTTAGTTCATTTTTCCTTTGACGTGATTTGAATCATAGGCTGTTCACCGATCTGTTTACTTGTACCAGCTTCAACAATACATCACCACAACACTTATTAAAATGCACTAACCATCCATAAACACCCTGATTACAGTGTTAGCCGTATCATTCCATTTCAAGACTGCTTTTTCTTTTTATCGATTGCCTCTCGTTGACAACTGCAAAATCTATGCTTTTCCATCTGGGCTCTTAATGATATTACAGAGATGGGAGAGGGGAGGGGGGTCTCAGACGGGTGCTTAGTGTACGTCATATATCTTCACTTAAGGGGAGAAACTTCATGTTTTGTTGCTATTCTGGTCATTTTTTTTCTCTATTAACATAAACTTTCAAGTGGAACCAACAACATTACCCAAGTTGTTTTATGATTTCATTTAAAAATGGGGTTACTATGCAAAATCAACTCTTTGGAGCTTTCTATAAAGGTTCCCTCATCTAAAAACCTGCCTGAAGACAATTCTGCATAAATATGGAAACGCATGGTACGAAACAATACACTACAACTTCACAAACCTGATGCAGTAGTTTGATTAGAGGGAGGCACTCTGGTTGTAATCTCATAGCACTCTGAAGGGGGAGTGACTTAGCGCAAGGAGCAATGGGTGGACAAATTCGTGAAGAAATATAATCGTCGTTCTATTAATTTTTCAGTCATTATATTGCATTATTTTCACACAAAACAGAAGATTTTTACATGAAAAATGGACAAGTAAAAAACGTGTGCTACAGTAGAAGTTTCAAATTGATCTCTCTGCATTTGAGATTTGTCCTCTTCACCCGCAGTGTCTCACCTTAAAAACAGATTTCCAAACATAAAACATAAATAATGTAAAAAGTAGGTTTCTTCCATTGTGCCCAAATGGAATAAGAGGAATATTGACCTGGCTGGCAGCGTTATGAAGACGGATTGTGCAGGGAGATCCCAGGGTTAGCTCGGGGTTAGCTCGGGGTTAGCTGCTAGTCGCTGTAATAAAAGAAATGGAAGTAGTAATAGACTCCCGGTGAATTCCATTAGGGGCGCACTGACACCGCCCGGGCATTCATTACGCGGCATGGTGGTGAGGAGCGAGAGATTTCATTGTAAAGTGGAAAAAAGGTGCAGAGGGGAGGAGGGAGGGGGGGCCGTTTCTATGGAGATGTGAGGTTTTTCCAGCCAATCAATCAATAGCGAACACAAGCTTTTCATCAGAGCGGACCTTGAGGTTTTGAACGCGGGGCCATTGAAAGCTGAGAATGTACTGTGTGTGTGTGGGTGTGCGCCGTGTGTGAGCAGTGTGTGTGTGTGTGTGTGTGTGTGTGCACTGTTTGTGTGGAAGGTTATGAGCTGGTGAAGTTTTCTGCAGTTATTGGTGCTTTTATAATCAGCCTCTGTGTCGCAGTTGAATCCAGGGGGCACTAAACATGTGTTAATGTTGACAACACATTTTGGATAACACTTTGTAATAACTACAGCATCAGCCTTTATGAAGCATGAAGAAAAGACTTGAGAAAGACTTCACTCCTAATGAACAGAGTTGAATGAGAATGATTCAGGCTATTATTTGCCTCCTACCGCTAACCTTTTGATAAATAGTTTGTACGCCTGAATTCTCTGTAATAATAATCATGTTTTACACGTGTAATGTGCTGCACAGGCTGTGGAAGCCTCTCACAGCACCACACTGTCCTCAGTATTCATTCACTACACACTCAGTGGTGGTACTGCTGTAGCTACCAACAGAAGTGAGGCCACCAATCTGCACCATCGGCCCCTCCACCACCACTTCACAAAGTGTCTTACCTAAAGACACAACAACAGAATCACACCTTTGGGTTGGTAAATAACTGCTCTAGTCATTATTGCCAGTATTTGTTCATTATTTCTTCATGCTTCATTATGGCTGTAAATGCTGTAGATATTAGAGCATTATGTTACCCATTGAATTTACTAGTCTTTCTTTTGACTAAAATGACATTCTAAATTTTCAAGTTACAAATAGTTCAAATAAGTCAACCAAAATGTCACGCTTATTTAGTCAACTGTTTTAGTCAGCCAGAACATATATGTTCTATTGCAACTCTGATAAATATCATGTGATTTCTTCATGGGACCTGCACAGACGCTCTGTTCACGCTTGCATCACAAACCAGGAAGACGTTTGGAAACCTGTGATGAAACTTCTGGTGTAGTTCCCGACATTGGGCTCGAGCGACTGGGATCGAACCCACTGAAGTAAATGTGATGTTGGTAAAATGAAGTCTGCAGACGTATGTGCTGTTTGGAATCATCATCATGTACCAGTGTGAGAGAGAGTTGTGCGTCAGTGGGGAAATGATGAAAACTGAGGTACGGTTGGAAGTGTTGATGAGCCAAACATAACAGAACGCTACAATGACATGGAGATGAAGAAAACTGGGACATTTTCTCAGAGTTTGTCAGACTTACTACTGCGAACAGAGCCCGCCAGAAGTTGTCATCGCATGTTTCCAAAGGTCTTCCTGGTTTGTGACGTAAGCATGAACGGAGCCTATTGTTGGACGGTGAGATGTTTGTGGTCTGGTTTGGGGCTCTGGGACTGAAGGTCACACTTTGAAGCTCGTCTCATTTTCTATCTTCCTTCATTTAGGTTTGGTTTGCACACTTTGATGAACTGAACCCTTCTCAATAAACGTACTCTCTAACTTCTTTTTATTTGTGTAGGTGGGAAAGGCGGTAAAAAGAAGAAGACCAAGGCTGGGTGCAAACAGACCAAAGCTAACGGCGCTAACTGGGCTAACGTCCCTCTGCCCCCGCCCCCCGTGCACCCCCTCCCTGGTACAGACATGGACCACTACCCCGGAGACCTCCACGAGACAGGAGGGTAAGCCTAACGTCGTTTTATTTCATCTTGTCTCCACAGATCTGACCTGTAACTTGACCTGGAGTTGGATGTGTTGCTGTCTTACTATGCCAAACCAAATGAAGTAATATAGATCTATTCCACTGTGTTCTCACTCTGTTAAATTAGCTAGGTGTGGTCAGCCAGGCCCCATCCTCCTCCCTGTCCATCTACTATCCCATAATAGTCCGAATGACTCCAGTCCAGTGTAAATCTGCAAGCTCTTAACGACACAGATTAAGCTGACGAATTCCTCTAATGAACGTCCTTCTTTATGAGGCGTAATATTCCGGGGCGCATAAGCAGTCCGGTCCAGAGCCGAGCCATAACTGTCACATCAGAACTGTGGCACAAACTTGGACAAGGTCACGCTCATAAAACGTCCTGCTGCTGTAAAGGGAATATATGCACAGAATGAAGACATCACAGAGAGCTCTTAATCAAGACGGGAGCAGGACGGGGACGCTAGAATAAAACTTCAAGGTGACAACTGATGAACCTTCGTTTTCAAAAATTTAGCATATACGATTATGTATAATGCAAAAATACTAGACTTCAGTAAACTTCAAAATATTAGTAGTAGTTGCAGTAAGACCAATAGTATTGGTAGTTACTGTTGTAGTAGGAGAAGAAGTAGTAAGTTTACTAGTAGTTGTTGCCGATACCAGTATTACACGACACATTACACAGTATCCCGAATAAGCCAGTATCCCAGTTATGAGAAACCAGAGCAACATCAATAAAGCGACTGTAGCGACATCAGTGAAAGAGCTGCTGCACTCGTACGATCTCTGAAAAGTTTAACATGAACCATCTCCAACACGACACATGCACAGAACAGACTCACCATCAGCAGAACATCCTCTGACACAGAAAGAACACTCATATTCCACTGGGTCATGTCCTTTAGTCCGACTGAAGCTTTTTCAGCGCTTATACTGTATGAAAATGAGCCATGTGGTTTTAAGTTTTGTTTCTGTAAAATGTAACCAAACGCGCGCAAAGCTGCATTAAACATATTATAATCAAGATTCGAAAAGTTCATTGTCAAATTTTCATATTCACATATGAAAAAATGAAATTACACTTCTCACTCTCAAACAAAGCTAAATTAATAATAATAAAATGAAAGAAAAGTTCAAAGTTCTTCTTAGGGACACAGCCTGGTGTGTAGAGAGGGAATATCAGGGTTGTTTGTGTTTTTTTTCCGGGTTTATTCAGTACATATTTTTAGTGCTTGCACATTTGTAAGATTGGTAAACTATCGGTATCGGTACTCGGTATCATCAAGTACAGAAATGATTGTACTCGTACTTGTATTGCTTTTCAAAAAAGTGGTTTCGGTATCGGTTCATCCCTAACTAAAAGTAGCAATCATGACTGTTATAGTAGTTGTAGTAGCAGTAGCAGTAGGAGTAGTAATAGTTGTACCAGTACAAGTTGTTGCAGTAGTAGCACTGGTTGTATAAATAGTAGTACCATAATAGTAGTAGTAGTAGTAGTATTAGTAGTAGTAGTAGTAGTAGTAGTAGTATTAGTAGTAGTAGCAGTAGTAGTAGGAGGAGTTGTACCCCAGTATGGCATTATACTTATATCGCTACGCAGAAGAACAGTGATTGGTCGAACAGGTATCTACACTTTAGACTCCGCCCCTGCAGACAGGTGTTTGTATAGATACTGTAGAAACTGTAATCAGGGCAGTCCTGTGTGATGTTGTGTAGTACTTGAAATTTAAAAATGACCTTCTATGCACTAAAACTGCCAACACTGACAAGAGACAATAGAGAGTTTAAACATAAAAATAATACAATAACCTGCTGTGTGTAAATGGCGCCCTCTGCTTCTGTGTCGCAGCTATGACAGTGACGGCTGGGGCCCCCCGATGCCCGTGCAGACCTACCTGCACCAGGGCATGGAGGACGAGCTGGAGGAGGAGGAGGAGAGGGTCCCCACTCCACCCATCAGAGGAGTGGCCTCGTCCCCGGCCGCGGTCTCCTTCGGTCAGCAGTCCACCGCCACCCTCACCCCCTCCCCCCGCGATGAGATGCAGCCCATGCTCCAGGCCCACCTGGACGAGCTCACCCGGGCTTACCAGATGGACATGGCCAAACAGACATGGTGAGGGACTCAGCCTTTACAGCACTAGTTTGCTTTTATTGAAAATGATTGACTTACTGTAGTCACAGTTACTTGAGTAAGTTTTAGTATCATATCATTTTACTCGATTCATATTTGAAAATTGTAATAATCCTAATTAAGTGAAATAATGCTGTTCATACCTCTATGGGCTGTGTTCATATTTGTCCATACATACTACATCAAAATGACTATACTATACAGACATTTCGCTAATGGGGCGCTGTGGAACAGATCGGTACTGTCTTAAAGTCTAAAGTCCTGTCTAAAGTGACCCCTACTGGGCAACCTGAAGGGTCTGCTGGAGCCCACATAAGGTACTACCTCTTAGAAGGAAAGGGGGTCCATCCTTGATCGGATACTAGTCCACTTATGACAAAAAGGAGCTACACTGCACTGCAGTGATTGGACTCCAGTGAAAACAAGATGGAAAAAAGCAGATAGAAACATTAAAAAAAAATCATTTCTCACCAAGCCACAAATTTGGAATTAATGATGTTTTTAGTGAATCGATGAGATCAGTCTTATAATTAGTACAGTGCAATTCATGTACAAGTTAGATTTTACCAGAGCTCCCAAGGCCGAAGAGCTCCACTTCTTATCTAAAACTACACTTGGACGAGACCATAACTAACCCTGCACTAAAACAGGATCCAAACAAGACTATACCAGGACTAAACCTGAAACAAGCCAGGGCCAAACCAGTACAGGTGTGAACTCAGACCTTTTTCTCTTAAGGAAGTACTTAAGTAAAAGTCTGACTCCTGTAAGGTTTGTAAATTAGAATTTGAAATAAATAATTATATAATAAATAAATACATAATTAATAATTAATTAATAATTAATAAATATATAAATATATAATCCATTGTCCATAAAATATTCTTTAAAGTACAAGACATCGTGGAATTCCATTTGGCTTTGGTATTAGTGCCAGTCTGTGCGAGGTAACGCTGCATGGGCATAAACTTTTATAATCACATGTTGTTTTCTTATGCAGCGATTACAGCATACTGTAAATTTAAATATGGCACTTGAGATATTATAACCCAGTCTGTAAAATTCCACAGAAGATCCTGGTTTGTGGTTCTTTCGTGTAATCAAATAGTTGTCCAATTATGCGCAGGGAGGAAAACAATCCGATCGTCCATTTTGGCTCTGCTTTGACACACGTGAAAATACGGCTGCGGCTGGAACGGTGTTGTCATTTGAAAGTGCTTACTGTACGCTCGGTTACATGTTTACGGCTCCTCTGATTTATCCCCCTCTCTGTATTCTTCAGGCGTGTGCGGCGCATAGATAAAGCCATACATCATTTCATTTTAATGGGGCTGCGCTAGCACTTAGGCAGCCACTGTATGTCTCCAGCTCTCTCCGCACCCCCCACACGGTAACGTCGCGCTGCGTTCTATTGTTCATGCGAGTCAGATGAAGGCTGCGCTTCACGCTTGTCAGGAATGGGAATGAGAGACTGCATTGTAAAAATAAATGTCATGTAGCTCAAAGTGATTTCAATCCAAAATGTAAATCTTGAATTGTTTTGACTCATTTGGATTTTGTTACTTAGATAAGAACAATTATTTAACCTCCTGGGACCCAAAGAAAAAAAAAAAGTGTATTGCAATATGTATCTATTTGGAGGTAAATTAACATCTTAGCATTTGGATTTTGTTAATTTATAGTTTGTAACATGTCCTTTGTAAGGGACGCTGGGGACATTTTGGTGTTAAATCCATGTGAACAACTTTTCTGATGACCAACATCCCTGACAATCCTCTACAGTCGCCTCAAAAGTGTTTAGACTCCATTTTAATTTCTTATTTTTTAGCATGTAGCCACAAACTAACTCCTATTGACTTCATTTTTTATCCTGGACATGACAGTACCCTATATCCCCCCAGCCCTATTTAGGCAGAGGAATCTAGTCCCTCCATTTAGAGTCTATTGCAAAACACTTAAAAGATAGACTGGTTAAGGCAATGTCCACTTTAAAGGACACAAATGAATGGGTCGGGTCTCAGGAGGTTAAAGAAGACCGATGTATGTGCTGTATAGTTATAGGTAAAATTCTTGTGCTAGGGGAGTTTCAATACATTTAATATACAACTCATTGGTATCTGTATCGTATTGATATCGCAGTACTTGCCATAGTGTTATGTGGTACTAAAAATGACTGTTGTTGCCCATCACTATTATCGTATTTTTTTGGACAAAAATCCTTTAATTTTCTCAAAAACCGACAGTGCACCTTATGTATTAATTCTGCTTGTGCTTACTGACCTCGAACCAATTTTATGTGGTCCACGGCGCTCAAAAATCTGTTAAAATGTTTTAGTACAACTCTGGTAAACTACGAAGCCGCACCGCTGGATGGATTGTTGGAGCGTTACGGCGACCGTAGTCAGGAGCCTCACAGAGTAACACATACTGTGCTGCAACATAATATTACGGTGTATGAGGAGCCCAAAATGGCCCCTGTTCAGAGACACTGACTCACACGTCCAAGTGAAGCAAACTAATTCGGTACTTGGGATCATTCCGGGTGGATTAACCAAAGAACTCCAACCTCTAGATATTGAGGTCAACAGGTCGTTCAAAGTTAAATTTTGAGCTGTGTGGGAGCGTTGGACGACAGAAGGAGAACTCACATTCACCAAGACATAGAGGCGACGCCGGGCGAGTTACACCACAATCTGCCAGTGGATCATGGATGGGCTAAAGTATAAATCTCGCTTAATGCGCCTTATAATCCGGTGCACCTTATATATGAAAATAGACCCGTTCAGTGATATTGCGCCTTATAATGTGATGCGCTTTATAGTCAGAAAAATACGGTATGTAAGTCTATCATGTTCATAAATCCAAACTTGTCAAACTTCTCAAAACAAGACTTTTCCCTGAACTTAAGTGTTTCGTTCTGCAGTGCAGTGTGTGTCGGTTCTAGCGGAGGAGGGTCGGGGTGCGTTCGAAGACCCTGTCAGGAGGAGATGTCATGTTATTCAGTAATGACTATGTAGGTTCTGCAGCTTCCCTGACAGCCGCACAATTACGCGCATTCCCCCACAATCCCCCACTGCAGGCCCGACGGTGGAAGGCACGGCCGCCCTCACTATAGCGCGCCGAGAGGTGATGGGGGGGCCGTCTTTGTAGCAACGCCGCGGCAATTAACGGGTCATTGTGTTAGCATGTAGCGGCAACACAGAATTAGTGCGTTGGCTGAATGTATGCAGCGCTTTACATGTGAAAGGATGTCGCTGATTAACATGACACGGCCTGGCCTTATGTACCGTGTAAGAGTGGAGTGAGGGAGCGCCTGTTAATGCAGTGTGTGTGTGTGTTCTTATGATGTCAAGGAATGATACTGGATGATAATTACACATCCAGTTGTATGTGAATAAAGTTTAGGGTGACCAGAATTTCAAAATCAAAAACTGGGACACTCTCGGTTTGGGGTGGTTGGTAATAATAAAATTGTGAAATGAGTACATAAGGAAAATTGGTCTGCACTTGGTGACTCAGTATAGTCACATTTTCTTTGCGTTTGGGTCATTTTTAAGCAGCTTTTTCTGTATTTTACCAAAACAACTGACAGTATATGCCTCTCTTACTGTTGGCAGGGATCAGATTGGTCCAAAATAGGGACACCTGGGACATTTCTTGTATAACACCAGGACAAATCACTGGTTTTGGATAAATCTGGTCATCCACAAAAAAAAAGTATACACAGATGGCACTATTATGCACTTTTAATATACTATGCAGTTGTTGGTGATGCTCTAACATAATTTCATTGTGATTTTATATGACAGTAAAGGAATTGATTGAAAAAAATATTATAGAAACTCAATAAGCATTTGAACATACTAAAAAAAGCACAGTATGTATAAAACATTTGAAAAAAAATACTGGACTTTCCCTGAATAACTTAAGAATGATCTTGATCAAATTTAGGGAAAATTAAGATACTATTATTTAGTATTGACAAGTACTGAAATCAATACTGAATGAGTTGTATTAAGCTATCATCTGGCACTACTCAGTAATTTATTACGTAGTAACTATCTCTGCAATGCTTTTTTTGAGTCGATCCCTCTCTTTTTCTCTCTTTTAGCACCAAAATTAGTTACTTTATTATTATTCATCAAGATGAGTTATAAGCATAGACTCTATAATAAAATTCAGAAGATGAATCTAAGATGGCGCCCTGTTATTTTCAATGGCCTGTGCTTATTGGCACATGACCGCAAAAAAGATTTTCATTGCCGCATTTACTTCCTTGTTTGCAGCCCAACGCAGCCCAACGTCTGACGTCACTGCCCAAGAGTCTTGGGCAGTGACGTCAGAAACACAGTTCTGACCAATCAGTGCGCGAGCTGCTAGGGCGCGAGCTGCTAGGGCGCGAGCTGCTAGAGCGCGAGCTGCTAGGGCGCGAGCTGCTAGGGCGCGAGCTGCTAGGGCGCGAGCTGCTAGAGCGCGAGCTGCTAGGGCGCGAGCTGCTAGGGCGGAGGTAGCGCGGGCTCAGAGTGGGGCTAGGCTAACTCTAACAAAGCTGATTTTTAGGCACTTTGACCATTTTTTTAAGTTCCTGTAAAAATTTAAGACCCTGTAAAAATACAGAAGAATCCCTACAAAATCCAACCATTATGAAAACTGAGGATGCCCTGTCAGCCAAACATGGGCAGTTTGATTTCTCAAAAATTACATTGTGCTTCTATGGGAGATTTTTTCTTGGGCTGCAATATTTCGCTCGGCCACACATCAATCTGCGGTCACGGATAGAGGGGGCGTGCCTTATCCAGCTCTTATTATACATCCATGGTTATAAGCACTATAATGCTAACAAAACACGAGCATGCTAACAGTGCCATTCCTGGTTTGCAGAAGATTAAAGTGTTACACTTACATGCAGACAGTACACAGCGTTCTCAACTTTACCCTTGTCACATTCATATACTTGTAATAACTAGGTCTTGTTATTAGTAACTCCTCTGAACCATGGATCATAACTCCAGCGTGTTTTTCTCCAGGCACATGCAGGGCGGCTCGCTCCCTCCCCAGGCCCCGGCTCCTCCAGTGGGGTATGTGTCCAGCACCATGGTGTCAGGGCTGGAGACAGACCTGCCCGACGATGAAGAGGAGGATGAGGACGAGGAGGACGAAGGCTACGGGGCCAGACTCCCTCGAGGCCTGGAGCACACACCCGGATCCAGCATGGACAACCTGGACAGCTCCCTCACAGGTACCACACGGCTGGGCTGCAGAGGGAGGGTAGCTTTCACTTCATATAGGTAAACCTAGTGGGATTTTCTACATTGATATTTTGTAGCTGACATCATCAACTTTTCCTGGTGGTGCGCTTCTAACTGTAGGCACTGCTCCGTCTGAAGCTCTTACTCAAGTTAGACTTTAATCTTAGCTTCATTTTAACACAATCTGACCAGAAAGACCTGATTTAGCTGGAACTGCAACATGGAGATGATTTGTACCATTAACCCTTCCATAGCGATGGTATTGTATACAATACCTAGAAATATGTTTTATATAAGCCCGCGTAACTTCCCAACCATAAAAAATAGACACTTTTTCCCCTTGAAAAGCTGAGATCTTCAGCTTTATGAGCATATTTCCAGCATTATCCTACATTACACACGCTGCGTGTGGACAATGGGAAAACGAGTTTCCAATAGGAACTTTGTTTTCCATTTTCATTGTCATTGCCAAACTTTGCCAGAGTGTAATGAGTCAAATTAGTTTTCTGCTCTGAGTATCTGTGTTCAGAACAATTGAAAAAGCCGCTCTAAGTACAGTTATTTCTCAAATAAATGGTAAATTACACATCTTGGTCTGTGTAATTGTGCATCTCTGCTATTTTTATTTGAAAGGTTTATTTCAGTCTAAATGTACACATCCAAATGTAATAAACCCCATGGAAATGCAGAAGTGCTGTGGCTCTGGCCCTGGACCTGACAGGAGCTGTTTCCAGGACTGGACCAGGAAAGTCATGGAGCCACTGCACTTTTTTGTTTTATTTTGTTTTGAGGCAATAAGGAGATGTTTAGTTTACTTACAGACTTGATGTTTTGCACTTTTGTGAAAATAAATAAATACAGACTAGAACAAATGTACTAAATTTGTCCTTAGGTCTGGAAGGGTAAAACATGTTCCTCTCAAATAACAATAAAGTCAGAAGCTAACTAGCATTAGCCAAAGTTTTTTTCAGTGAGTCCCTCTCACTTTTTTGTTGGAAATCAAACTCCTAAACAGGACCATGAACACTACAGATTTTTTTTGGCAGTGCTGATGTGTGCATGTGTCTTCATGGTAACTGCTGAAGCATACACAAAGAACACCCCTAGTATAATGTATTCATGTTATTGCTTTGCCTGGAATGTTCCACAGTGCAGCATTAAACTTGTTTAATCTTCTATTTGTTGAATAACAGGTGTTTTTATTGTTCAAGAATACCATATTACTCACTTATGCTTACTGACAATTTCTCAAGGGATCTGAGATGTAACTTGGTCTGGAGGTGTAATCTGCTGGTCTCCGTGGAGATAGATTAGCTCAATGCCATACTGTGGAACATTCCAGACTACCTCTAACATAATGGTGACTATCAGCAGTAACTTCCTAGGTGTTTCAGTACGCCATTTTGAGGACTTTTTTCACTCATTCAAACAACGCATCATTTCGTTTGAATTGTTCATTTCTATCTCAACGGTCTCCATTTTTTATCACTGAAACCAAGTGATAGAACCATTGTGTTGTTGAGCAAGACACATCACAACCCCTGGCCTATATAAATGTGTTTATATGTCATGACTGTAGCAAAAACAAAGGACTGTACAACCATTGACCTTGGTTTGAAAGTCATTTTCAAATGGTAAGAATGGACCATGTGTCATGGTATCAGTAATAGTAGTAGCAGCAGTAGTCATAGTCATCATCATTGTAGTATTAGTAGTAGTAATTGTAGAGCTAGTTGTTATTCCATCTGATAAGAGAAAATTGCATGTGTTATGTTTAGTGACACACACCTGTACAAGTTATAAGCGACTTTCTCATATCAGACATTTTGAGCACTTTTCGCCAACTCGGGGGAATTACAATTATCATTCGGGTGCAGAGATAAGAAAGTCCATGAATTTTAAAAAGCAGAGCCAGGGAGAAATTAAAAGGAAAATAAATTGGAGGCAGAAATGGTTATAGTTGGCATGATTTACCATGCACATGGCAACCAGCACCTTTCCCCATTCTCTTGAGAGACATTTCAAATATACTATTTGCAGCGTATTACACTATCGGCCCTGGCATGTGTCCAGAGTCACTACAGCAGCAAAATCTCTACTCAAGTAAAAGTGATGTTACTTCACAATAATACGACTTAAATAGAAATACAAAGTGGTCCAAGAAGTAAGAGTAAAAAAGCATTTGGAAAAAGTACTTCTCAAGTAATATTGTTATATTTAAAGTGATAGTATGTAACTTTCTGGAGGTGTGTGTAAAATCCCTCAGTTGTCCAGGTAGAATCCACAGCAAAAGGAGAAATTCAGTTTATGGATTAATCGATCATAGCATTTATATAGCACGTGTCAAGATACCAAAAGCGCTTTACAGTTCATTCTTCATTCACTCCACACTTGGTGATGGCAAGTCCCTATTGTAGCCACAGCTGCCCTGGAACAGACTGACAGAAGTGAGGCTCCAATCTGCACCATCTGCCCCTCTGACCACCATCAGTCACTCACACACACCACTTTCATACTAGGCAATGTGGGTGAATTGTCTTGTCTAAGGACACATGACAGTTTTTGTGACTGGTGTCAACCTGTGGCTCCTGGAATTCCCAGTGTCTCCCATCCAAGTCCTGACCAGGTCCTGACTTGCTGAGCTTCTGAGATCTGACGGGATCAGGCTTTGACAAACTGATATGGCCACAACTGGACAAAGGTTTATTTTGCTCATCAAATATGTTTCACAGCTTTGCCTTTTCTGGAGGTGGCACATCCCCTGCAAGATTCCACGGAAATAGAAAGTTAAAACCATCAGTCAGAATGTTCACCATGGACATAGATGTTTTATTCCACACTTTAGAAGACTAGAACCGAGCAGGAGGAGGCCAAATAAGAGTCAGGTTTGTGGAGATGCAAGCCCGCTTACAGTAAGGACACATGATTTTCAGTGCAAAACAAACATCCAGAATGATGAACTTTTTTTTTTTGTCCAAAGCTTTAAAGTGAGTGTATTTTGAAAGACAAAATATGAAATAAATCACAAAATCTGGTATTTTCAAAAATGAGAAACACAAATATTCAAATAATTTCATATTGTCAACATAACGGTTTGTCACTTGTAGACTTACAGTGGAAAGAGGAACCACAACTATTACTCAAGTAAGAGTACTGTTACTTCAATAAAACTATTAACGAAAGTAGGAGTAAAAGTATGCAGCAGAAAAGTAACTGAGTACTACCCACCTCTGCATATTTACATTTTTACAACCGACTTTTAGAACTTTTACAACTGGTGCGCGTCAAGGTTAGCGGGCAGGTATCCCCTCTGTGCAGTAAAGCGTCTGTTTGTGAATAATGTTTGGGATGAAGCAAGATCGTAAAGTGTTGTTTTTAAAGCAGCGTAATAGCCGCCATATAAAACTAGGTTATGGTTTTATTTTATTTTACTACGAGACAATGTGTATTTTTATTGGTTGGAAAGAGCATCAACAGTCTCTAAGGGCTTCTCTGACAACTCGCCGATAAAAGTGAAAAATGGTCAATTGGATGCAGTTGTCTGAAAGCAAATTGCTATCTAGTTTTGATGGTAAAACAGCTTTTAACTATGGGACCAGGACCAATACAACAGAGTTTGATTGCAATTAAACTGGTTGGAAATCGCAAAGGTTATTTCAGTAATATAATGTCCTCTGTATGGAGTGAAATGTCCCTGTGTTTCAGAGGGTCTTATACCAGCTTGTCTCCACGCCAACAACAACACATGTGCAAAGAGAAAAGAGTTTATTATCTGGAGACGAGGTGGTCGGGTGGGATGAGACTCAGGGTGGGGGTTCAGTCTCAATCTTCACATGGCTCAGCAGGACGGGACCCCCTCGTAGGCGTCTTGTGTCGGGAAGTGAACAGATATGTGTTGGGAGGATGGGGTCGAGTTATTCAGGACAAACTGGGTCGCCGGGATAGGCTGCTACAAATAGGCTTCTGGGAAACTGAGGTGTGGTAGAAGTGAGCTGTGATTGGCTGGAGAGGAGGTGAGGACGGCTGAGGTGTGGTCCTGCTCCCGAACCTAAGCTAATCATTAACTACATTTTTTGCTTTGCCTGGAATGTTCCACAGTATTGTATTAAGCATGTATATTTCAATTATTCAATTCCAGGTGTTTTTTTTTCCTCAAAAGTACCTAGAAAAACAGGCATTCTTAGTGTGAGCGGGGTCACCTCTCCACAGATCTGATCTGTAACTTGGCCTGATGGTGTGGTGTCTCCATGGAGATCTTACATTTTGTTCCATACTGTGGAACATTCAAAGCAATGACCATGGAAACAAACAGGTGGCATACCCCCACCAGAAACAGGTGGCATACCCCCCACCAGAAAACTTGCACCAGCCAAACAGTTCAAGACATTTGGACAATTGGATATAAAATAATTATAATAATTAATTTTGTTTGTGAAATATCATCTAAATTGTTAATTACATTTCCAAATTTACCTTAAGATTTATTAAAAAAAAAAAAAAAAAAAAAGTTTTGTCATCAAGAATAGACCATCCCCTTAAACCATCATCCCAAAACATTCCTCCGTCTCTTCCATTAGTGTCAAACCATACGGCTTCTTCTGGCTTTGACAAAACTTCAGATTTATGCGAATGCTAGCATGAATTGTAATGCGGCTAAAAGCGCTGAGCCATACAGAACACAAAGCTCCAGGATGAGCGCGTTGACGGGGGTCTGTTGGTGTACTTTTCCCCCGGATGATGGAGCCTCTTCTGGGGCAGGCCTGACACGTCCCTCTGCCTCTGATGCATTCGGACCAATATAGACACACGGATAACTCTAATCGCCTGCATCTCCACCGCTGCGTTACCCCCAGAGACAGCACTATTCCTCCTTATCTTCTGCGAACTAGCAAGCCAGCTAACACCCCCCACCACCACCACCGCCGCCACTCCCCACCACCCACAGGAAGAGGAAGAGCAGGGGTGGAGGGGGGGGCGGGGACTGGAAGGGTACACGGCGGAAAGCGTGAGAGATTTATGGCGGCCGGCGTTTTGAGGCCGTGAAGAGCGGAGGGGAGAGGGGGCATACCTGTCACGCGCCCCGGTGATAGATTTGTCATTGTTTTAATATTATGGAAATGGCGCTGTTTTCATAATGGTTCACCAAAGGACAGTAAATCAAACATTTTCAGCGAGAGCCCAGGCAAAAGCGTCAGCTCTCCTCAGGGGCCATTTTTCAGCTCAGACAGTCTCCGCAGCTGCCTCTGTGTTAGTGCACGCTCCCGGATCGTACAGCAGGTTTTTATAGAGCACATGGAAATGAGGAAGTGGGAAAGGTGGGAAGAGTCGAGTGAGTCTGAGAAGTGTAAAATGAGAGACCTAGATTGTCCTACATTTAATTAGTCACACTTTTTTTAGGGTTATGTCATTAAGTGGTAATTGTATGATAGTGAGTGGTTATACAGATATAAGTTACTATTTTTTTATTAAAGGGCCCATATGATGCTATTTTCTGATATTCTAATCTTGTTTCCTCATCACAAACAGACAGGGAGTTGTATTTAGTTCCATTCACATGTTTAACACCTAATCTTCTCTCAAACTGAAAGCATTGTTTCTGCTTGTGATGTTATGTCGTAGACTTTAGACTTTTAGGCCACATTCAGACTGCAGCCTGAAGCCCAAATCCGATCTTTTCGCCCCTATGCGAACTGTATCTGATCTTTTAAAGACAGTCTGAACGACACAGATCGGATTTTTTCAAATGTGACCCAGGCCACGTGGATCTGTGCTCCTAAAACCGACACACGTCCGATCTATTGACATGTGACTTCAGTCTGAACGGTCAGGTCACATTCATCCCACCTACATCTGACCTACACGTCATCAACAAGTGAGAGTTTGGCTCTTGTGCTGTAACAAGCTCCTGTTGTGAGTCAATACATCCCAACGACAACGTGTTTGCTACTGAAATAGGCCAAAGACGTGTTTCCTCCTGTGAGAATGGTACAACAGCAACTTTAAAATCTCCAGGAGCTCAGTGCAGCGTCCATGTTTAGGCGACTTTTGTAAACACTGAGCACGCTCGGTGTGTGTGTGACGTTGTCATGTCTCCAGTGCTCCTGCGGGACACTTTTGGGGCGTTTAAAGTTCACACTGGAGATCACACACAAGTGGAATTTAATTGTAAATGTAAATGACCTCACAAAAAAAAAAACAGAGTTCACAAAATAATCCAAATTGAGCATTAAGTCTTGCAGTCTGAACGTAGCCTTGGACTGTAGACTTTATGGAAGTGCTCCACTGTGTTTTTTAAACTCTACGCACCTTCATTAGAATCATTTCAGTCATTTCAGCCTTAATCTACTGAACAAAAGGTAAAGCTTTAAAACTACTGCTTCATGACATCACAAGGTAGAGCATTTTGAGCCTGGAGATGTAGACAATAATAAATAATTACTTTAACATGTGTGAATGAAACAAAACACAACTCCAGGTCTGTTTTTGAGGAGGTAACAACGTTATAACATGGTTTAAAGCTCACGAGTCCATTTTGCGTGATATATAACCTTTAAACACTCATTAAAGCTGAAGTCCCAAAACTTTTTTTGTTTATGAATTAGCAAATTAGCTTTTTCTCTCTGTTGAAAAAGTTGTATTTGTGATAAAGATCAGACCACTGCACATCTAATTAGAACATATTGTATCATTTGCAAACTTAAGAAGAAGAAAGAGCCATGTGAGTCACCAAGGACTCTCTAGCTCAAAATGCTCGGTTCTACCTCGTGATGTCATGCAGTGGTGGTTTTCAAGTTAACAGCTTTATCTTTTGTTCAGTAGAGTAAAGCTGAACTGGTCACAAACGGTAAATGGTCAGATTTTTTATAGCGCTGTTCTACCTTTCAAGGCACTCAAAGCACTTTACAACAAGGAACCACTCACCCATTCACACACACATTCATACTCCAGTGTACACAGACACTGGGGGTGAGGTGGGTTAAGTGTCTTGCCCAAGGACACGACGACAGCTTCATCTGTGGGAGCTGGAATCACACCAGTGACCTGTGGGTCAGTGGATCTGACGCTCACCAATTATGTTTATGTCGAGAGCGGGATTCAAACCGCCAACCTTGACTGAAATAATTTTTGTGAGGAGAGAGAGATAGAAAAGCCTAAATATGATGAGGAATCAACATTATAACAAATCAGAAAATAGTAATAACAGGGCCCAAATAATAATATTTGCCCCATTTCCTTATCCATATACTGTATATATGAATGTGTTACTTGAAAACTAACAGAAGTACTATGAGCACTTATACTTCAGAAACTTAGTGGTGGTTTGTCTTGTCTCATTCACACATTTTAGTGACATTTAAGTTCGCTCTCCAGGGTTCAGTGCTCCGTTCCACCTTGTGATGTCATTAGGTAGATGGGTCATCTCTAATAGACTCATTTGAATCATCTCAGCGCTCAGAATGATGCGCTCTGAAGACGGCAGTTCTGGTTTCGGCAGCGTTTTAAAGTGAAATTATGCATACTTAAACAATCTGTATCAGCATGTATTGTGTGTAACGTGTACTTCTATTAGCTAATGTGCTAGGTCCCTGTTCTTCAGTGCGCCTTTAACGACATTTAGATGAGACAGGAGGATAAATCAGTATTAGAGTCAGGAGGGCCCCAGGCAGCTTTTACTGGTCCTGCTCCATCAGCGGGGCCGCTCAGAGCCACGGAGCTGTGAGACATGTCATAAAAATGCATGAGACAGAGAGACAGCACTGAGGAGCGTGTGCACGAGGAAGTCCTGTTGATAATAGAAAAGGATACGCTGGGTCAGTGTCTGCTGTTTTTTTTTTATTTTTTTTTTTATTTTTTTTTTACCGCCGTCACATTTTATTTTAGTTTTGATTCAAACTGAGTCATTTGATGTAGTATTTAAAGAAACAGTGTTAAAGATTGTAACTTTCATAAACATGACCTATATAGATTTGAGACAGACATGTTCTTGTACATTTTAGCTCATTCTGAAAACTATTTATTCTTTATTACAAAACATTTTACACAATGGCCAAGTTTTTTATGTTATAATTTGGAGTTTGTGTCTCTCATTTGTGTTGCCAGTTTCAATGCTGAAATCCAGTGTGTTTGAACCTAAAATGTCTCTCTCTGATCTGAACGGTCACTCCCTAAACGCCAGCGTCTGTAGCCACTGTAATCATGAGTCAGTGCTAGTGCAGCCTCTGCAGCTCAAGGAGGGAGTTCTGGAGGTTCTGAGCTTTCATATGAGGTCTGAGCATATACTGAGAATGAGACACACTTGAAAAACTATTCCAATGAGGTTCATTTGGTCTTCTGATAATTTATGTTATTAGGTTCTTTTTTCAGACCAAAAGTTTGTTTCATACCTGACAGTGTCGATCTCCTCAGAGTGGTCAGGTGATGTTGCTGTGACGTGTCCTCTCAGCTCATTTAAACAGGTTTTGGCACTGTCTTCCTCCCGGTGGAGGCAGGACAGCAGCACCACCTGCAGTCCCACTTCCTCAGGTCAGTATCCCAAGTCTGTGATGGTGGTCTCGTGGATCAAGGAGGCAATCAAAATACAGAAACGTGTCTAAAGGAATATAAACTGGGACAAGGGTTCTTTTTTCCTCTCACACACCTGGAATACTGTCCTGAGGTAGTAAAATGAGGCCATACCGGCTCGTCAAAGCCTGAACACGTCAGATCTCAGAAGCTAAGCAGGGCTGGGCCTGGTTAGTACTTGGATGGGAGACCACTGGGAATTCCAGGTGCCACAGGGGGGCGCCAGTGGCAAAAACTGTCGTAGTGTCCTTAGGCAAGACACATCACCCACATTGCCTAGTATGAAAGTGGTGTGTGCGTGAATGTTGGTGGTGGTCGGAGGGGCCGATGGCGCAGATTGGCAGCCTCGCTTCCATCAGTCTGCCCCAGGGCAGCTGTGGCTACAATAGTAGTTTACCACCACCGGGTCTGGAGTGAATGAATAATGCTCTGTAAAGCGTCTTTGAGTGTCCTGAAAAGCGCTGTATAAAACTGATGCATTATTATTATTATTAAAACTCCAGATGGCACCGTCGTCCTGCCTCCACCGGTAAAAAGACAGCACCAAAACCTGTATAAATGAGCTGACAACGGACAGCAACATCACCTGACCACTCTGAGGAAGACTACAGTCCAAACTGTCAGGGATGAGAACAAACTCTTGGTCTGAAAAAATAATCTAATAACATAACTGTGCAGAGAGTGCAGGCTACACACAGTTCTTGAACACCCAGAAAGTTAAGAGTAAGTATATATATTTTATCTTAGAAACTTGTGTCTCGGCAGGGCACAATTCCTCCACCATTCTCCTCCTCGTCTAATTCCCCCTGATCTGCTGCAGTGGTCATTATTAAAAGATTAGAGATCGTGTCATGAAAGTCTCTGGAAATCAAATTGGAAAGTTGGGTACCCTCCAGTCCTGCTGTTGAGATGTAAAAAAAAAGTCCCATATTTCTAGTTCTAAGGGAGATTGAATTTTTATCAAACGATTTGCGGTGATCACAGTTGGATTGGTTTGGGGGTCGGCGGTGCTGATTTGCTGAGCCAGTGTTCCTCAGACACCCGAGAGCAGATTTGTAGCGAGTCTATTATCCTCTCCATTCTTCGCTGGGGGATTGGACTCGCAGGGACGGCTGTCTTTGAGGAAAAATATAAAAATAAAAAAAAAATTGGATGGAGGATTTGAAAGAAGTGCCGTGAAAAGAGGCTTGGATGTGGGGTCGGGAGACTTATGCAAGATTGTGTGGCGTTAATGGGAGAGAGGACGGAGCTGGTGCAATCGTGAATGCGAAGGGTGAAATAGCAGACGTCATGAAACGAAAGTTAGAAAGTGCAAAAATGGTGTTTCGAGAGTTGAATAGGTTTATGTGAAATCGTGGAAAGGCCTGTTGCGTAAGGCAGAGGATGTAACTGCACATATGGAAAAATATATGGACATTTCAAGAAGCTATTTGAAGTTGAAGTGCGGTTGAGAAATCCAACCAAATTCAAATCGCCGGACATGCTACGAACGAGGGTTGTCAAAAGTATCGAAAATCAGATACTAATCGATACGATACTCATTTGAGCACATACCAATACCTAAAAAAGTCACCTTCACAGGACAGAAATGAACCTTTCCAGAATAGCTTTAGAATGATTAAGAGAGGAAGAGGAGTGCTTCGGTGAGTCAATTAAGTTTCAGGTCAGGCACTCGTCAGGAGCACAATGGAAAAAACGTCACTTACAGACATTAAAAAGAAAAATCCAATGCACTCTGACTGCATTAAAAAGTCCTTTAATATATAAAATGGGACTAGCCTATGCCTTCCTGCTGCGTGGGACCTTCGTCAGGGAATATAAGAACGAAAGGATGCCAGGTGCTTTTAAATAGAACCAGAAACTAGCCACATGACCGGTCAGATGTTATCAATTAGACACAATAACAAACGTGATATGGCATGATAGAAAATACCTATGTAGTAATAACAAGATATAGTTTACAGTCATATACTACACATAGATACATATGTCCACAACATCCACAAGAGATTCAAAATACAAATATAAACCATATACCGTATAATACCAAATAAGAGCCCAGGCATTTATTTGTCTCAATTACCTAACAGACCAGGCATTTGTTTGAAACCAAGTGGCAATTTTGGACCAGTTATTAATTCCTTCCTCACAAAAATCTTGCTCAGCAAAACTGGGAAAATATGGCACTCAAATTCTTTTAACCAGTATGAACTACTGATATGTTCCCTCTAAGCTGCCTCAGAGCCGCTGCACACGCCTCTGTGCATCAGCAGAGGTGCATCGAGGAGCGTCGTTTCTTTTAGCGCTCGTAGTTTATGCAAATGACCCATGTGGTTTTAAGTTTTGTATCTGTAGAGACAACAGGAGCATCAGTCCTGCGTCCTGTTGTTGCAACACGACTTCTGTCGTACATTAAACTTTGCCCTCCTGTGGGCTCACCACCTGCAGAGGGGTTCATAGGGGGGTCAGGTGCTATGAGTATTGGGCAGCAAACTGCCTCCGTGACCCAGCTGGATTAAGCGGGAGAAGATGGATGGATGGATGGATGGAACCGGAGCTTATTTATCAAAATATACACCTGCACCCGGCGTTTAAAGAGGTTAATTGGAACCCGGCTCTTATTTGGTATTTTACAGTAAATGCAAATGCAATGACGTATAGTATAATAGGTTACCAGAGTACGGTAAAAAGGTGCGTGCTTTATATTAGAGTATTAGAGTATATTAGAGAACAAGTCTACTTCTTTTAAAGACTCATCTGGACGAAAAACCTTTTTCTGTACACAATATGCAAATTGCAACACCACTCATGTGATCTATCGTATAGACTGTGGCTGTGGATGTTTCTATATGAGGCTTACACAAAGTATATTAAGAAACAGACTGACAGAACACAAGTATGCCATCAGGTCGCAAAACATGTTGCTCTCTCAAGCCAATCCACTGAAGTGATCCCCAAACCCCTCAGAAGAGGAGACAGACTTTAAACATTAGCACAGAGGGAAATGTACCGGATAGAGACCTTGAAGGCAACAGTTTATATTTATATTTGTATTTTGAATCTCTCTCGTGGATGCTGTGGGCATATCTATGTGGAGTATATGACTGGAAACTATATCTTATTACTACATGAGTATTTTCTAGATTATGCCAAATCATGTTAGTTATTTGTCCTTTATCTAATGAATAACATGTGACCTGTCATGTGACTGGTTGCCAGTTCTTTTTAAAAGCGCCTGGCATCCTGTCGTTTTTTATTCCCTGGAGAAGGTCCCACGCAGCTGAAGTGCATTGGCTACTCCATTTTATACTTTTTTTTTTATTTTATACAGTAAGGACTTTTTAATGAGTGATTTAGATGTTGATCTTGAGCT
Source organism: Odontamblyopus rebecca (assembly GCA_030686955.1). Classification (NCBI taxonomy): domain Eukaryota; kingdom Metazoa; phylum Chordata; class Actinopteri; order Gobiiformes; family Gobiidae; genus Odontamblyopus; species Odontamblyopus rebecca. The sequence continues at coordinate 35,833,265 of CM060668.1, forward strand.
GTATCACAACAAGTATATGAGCACATAGACGAGTATACACCCATGGAGCACTGTGGAACCTCCCTGCACCACTGAGGGATACACACACATAAGACACGTGGAAATTAAAGATTAACTGTTGAAAATCACATTCTGTTGTCTAAATAAATGTTTTATATTACACTGTGGTATCGGAATCAGTATTCAGTATTGGGTCTCTTCCTTACTGTCTAATTTGAGATTGAAATTTGAGTATAATAACAGTAGTAAGAGCAATAGGAACAATAGTAGGAACAGTGTTATAAGTCACAAGTTTTTTGCTCTTTACTGCAAACACATTTAAGCTCTTGTAGTTTTTACTTTTACTTTAACTCTGCTCATCTAAAACCATTGAGTCCAAACACATGCTTCATATTTCCTTGTTGTATCTTACTTCATGCAGTTGAACGCCTCTCCTGGTCTGCTCCTAATGTAACTCAGACTGTGCTGTTAAGTGCGTCCAAGTATGAACCAGCTTCTCCAGATGTGTTAAACCCTTTTTTTATAGTTTTACCCTATTACAGGAACGGGAATGTGTTCCACCTTTTAACTTTAAAGACGCCGTACCTGATTTTAGCGAGCAAACTAGTTCATTAAATGGTTTGCAGTGGTCCAAAGTTTTTCCTCACTCACCTTATGTATTCTGAGCATTCTAATTATTCACAGTGATGAGTTTATCCTCTTGAGACCAGAGCTTTTGTCTGCTGTGCATTTTTCATTTCTTCTTGCTATGTGGGATAAGTAGGACCTACTAAGTAAGTCTTCCGTATGACATCATTGGTTAAAAAATGTAAAAACATTAAAATGTATAAATAAATTACAAAAAACAAACAAACAGCAATTAGCTGTTTTTTTCAAGCCCTAAACCTGCCAAATGTGACGTAGGTCGACCGTGAGCGGGTTGGGGTTCAGTGAGTGAGGTTAAAAACACACAAAAAGGCCTGAAAATGTGGTCCACAGTTTTAATTTTTTTTGGTTTTTAATCGTTACAAAAAAAGTAGAAGTGCAAAAAGTGGAGCCAGGCAGCAGTTTCCCTATAGCAGCAGAAACGTCCAGCAATTTATAACTGTAAACTCATCTAAATATTCCCAAGTTCACCTAACAACATGTACAATCAATAATATAACACAGTCCCAATGTCTTCAGACGAGGACATGACATTTCCTGATGCTCTCGTCTGCTGTGGTCAATAAAATGTGTCATGTTTTAATGCCAAATGAAGATACATTAAGATACATGAAGAGACATTATTGTACATAAATACATTGGTTTTATTCATAAATTTTGCATCTAAACTTTACCATGCAGTTTTTTTTTTTACTTTCGGGAGCTGCTGTAGAGGTTTTTAGTTGATTACAGGTGAAAGTTTAAAATAATTGAAAATCATGGTGCTAAGAGGCAAAAATGTAATGTCCTCGTGTGGGGCCACAGGGTCTCAAGAGGTTATAAGCGCTTTTCACAACTTTCACAGACCACAGCAGAGTTTTGCAGTGACAATACAGCTAATAACAAGCATTCTAACATACACTTCTTGATTTTCTGATAATAAAACACTTTATAATCCGACGCAGACCGCACACAGTGGACTTATTTAGACCTCAAGAGCTGATAATATAATATATCTGTACTGGAGCGAGACGCATTTGCTCAAATACAAAAAAATGACATGGTCTTTAGCTTTATTTGGTGCTCTAACCTTCCAGCAACAATTATCAGACATGCCAAACTTTTCCTTTTGACCCCTCATGTCCACTCCACACCACGTCTGTTTAGTGGTGCCCTTTGGCTGACCCCTACACCCTCCCTCCTCTCTTCTGGTCCACTCCTCTCCCTCCCTCCCTCCTTCCACCTCTCTCTTTCTCAGTATTTCTCTGACTTTTGCTGCGAATGGCTCCCTCGCCCGCTCTGGTCTTGGGCGCGTGCCACGGTATAGCGCCGCGTGCCAGCTCTGCCCACATTAGCCGACTGTTCGCTCCGGCGCTCTCTGCCAAAATGTGAGCGTTTTCATTGGCAAGCTGCGCCCGTGCTGGTATTTAAAGTACGGTCCTGGCCACGCATGTGAAAGCAAAATCAGAGTGGAGGACATTACTCACAAATATTAGATTATCAAACATGGCGGTGCGTTTTTTTCGTGATGTAACGTGGGAAATGGCAGCCAAAAAGTGTTTTCAGAAGCGAGTGAGCGGACGGTTAACTGTGCTGGAAATGGGGCCATGTTCACAGTGTAGTAAAACGGTAAAATGATATTACAGTTCTCTCAAATGCAGTACTCAAACTTTACTAACTACTTATGTTTAGCTTAGTGTGACAAGAGTGCACGGGGACTCCAACTGTTGGTGCAACTACAGAGCAAACAGAATGGAGCTAAAACTATCATTGTTAGTTTTAAAGTTGTGTATCTGAGGAGGCTGATGTCCTGCTGTTGTGCAACTGACTCTCGTGAGCTTTAATCTTTGTTAGAATATCTGGAGTTCTGTTTTGCTTCATTCATACATTCAGTTCTAGGGCTGAAACCAAGATTACATGATGGGTTTGAGTGGTATCAGGCTGTGATCGGCTGCACGGCAAAACAGCTTGGCCAGAATATAACTCTTAAATCATCCTCCAGGTCCGGTATACGCTGCTCCGCTTCTCCCGTCTGTATTTGAATGCTCTCCACCGAGTCCTTAAGGTCTTCAGTTGTCTTTGTAATTGTGGCCACATCTGCCGCCACATTCGCCAGGGCGGCAGTCATCTTCTTCATCTCCTCAGATAATGCTCGTCTGGTATATTGTCGTTGGTATCAGCATCGGGCTGGGCTACATGTGAGGTTGGTGCCGCTGTGCTTGCTTCTTAGCAGTTGCTTCGTGGTAGTTGCTCCTTTGAAAAAAGAGATTTACAGGAACCTGACATCTTCGTCAAGTCAAATGTAGTTTTCCATCCGTCCATCTTCTTTTGCTTTATCCAGGTGGGTCGCGGGGGCACCAGTTCCCAGTCCTCTGCGCACCCGACCCGAGTGTAGTTTTGACTCAGCAAAACGGCAAAAATACTGACTTTATTTTAAGTGTGTGGCCACAAAGTTATGATATTAAGAATGGGTTTCAGGAGCTCGTCGAATGTGCAGCCGTTCCTGACTCGCCTCCTATTATTTTGGGCAAAATCTCTCACCTTTTTCTCTCACCTCAGATGAACGGGGGTGAGAGAAGTTTGATTTTTAGTTTACTTTGATTAGACGAGCTCCTCAAACCCATCCTTAATACGATGAACATACTGTAGTTTAGTGCCTTGCTCATTTATTCTGCGCAAATCAACCATGTTTTTCAGTTTCATGTGGCATTTTAAGCAAGTTTTTTTACGTTTGTTTTAATATAGATTGTCCATACATGTCCCTGATTGGCTAATCCACCTGTCATTCATGCCCATGTGAACTCAGGGAGACTCACATCTGAGTAAAGTATTAAAGAACTGTGTATTCTGGATCAGACAGACACATGACAAGATGGAGTAAGTAAGTAAGTGTTTATTTATGTAGCGCTTTTCACAGACACATGTCACAAAGACGCTTCACAGAGGATTATTTACACTGCATTCTTCATTCACTCCAGACCCGGTGATGGTAAACTACTGTTATAGCCACAGCTGCAGACTGATACACAACTTTCACACCTATAGTGCATGTTTTTTGAGAGCGCTTCAATTTAATGTTAGTTTTACTTGCCAACAATTCTCTACATATGAAAACTGTCACCGTTACCATAGCAATCATCCATAAACAATCTTTTCAATAGTCATAGTCATAGATATGTCCATGAGTTTCAGAATGATGAAATACTAGGATCTTTTGAAGAGTAAAAAGTCCTCAAAATGGTGTCTATAACCGGGAACTGAAACCAATAAAGAGGGCTGCACGATTCTGGGGGAAAAAAATGTAATTGTTTTTATTAAATTTTTTTCTGGTATATGTTTAAACAGTGGGATTCTGTTCAGAGTGCACATTGGAAACAACTCCAGGTGTGTTGGCTGAAATATGAACTGATAAACTAATACAAAAATATCAAAATAATTGCAGCCTTTGTGATTTGATCATTGCGCCAAGTGAACCTGCGTTTTCCGTTTGATTGCTTCAGATTGGGCAGCTTTAATGAATACAGAAATGGCCTATCATAGAATTCTACTGAAGCAGCTCATCTCTGTGGTTGTGCGCACATATTGAACAGGTTTAAGGGTCGTAAAGTGTGTCCCGAGGCAGAGGAACAGGTGTGAGAATGCTCCTACCCAAACACGAGACAGTCCTGTGCTGTAGTGGAATGCACGAGAGCCCCCAGACCCTCACAGACCCCCACAGCAGCTCACAAGGACGGATACAGACCCCAGACCCCCACAGCAGCTCACAACGACGGATACAGACCCCAGACCCCCACAGCAGCTCACAACGACGGATACAGACCCCAGACCCCCACAGCAGCTCACAACGACGGATACAGACCCCCACCGCACCACACAAGGCCGGATACAGACGCCAGACCCTCACAGACCCCCACAGCAGCTCACAACGACGGATACAGACCCCAGACCCCCACAGCAGCTCACAACGACGGATACAGACCCCAGACCCCCACAGCAGCTCACAACGACGGATACAGACCCCCACAGCAGCTCACAAGGACGGATACAGACCCCAGACCCCCACAGCAGCTCACAAGGACGGATACAGACCCCAGACCCCCACAGCAGCTCACAAGGACGGATACAGACCCCAGACCCCCACAGCAGCTCACAAGGACGGATACAGACCCCAGACCCCCACAGCAGCTCACAAGGACGGATACAGACCCCAGACCCCCACAGCAGCTCACAAGGACGGATACAGACCCCAGACCCCCACAGCAGCTCACAACGACGGATACAGACCCCAGACCCCCACAGCAGCTCACAAGGACGGATACAGACCCCAGACCCCCACAGCAGCTCACAAGGACGGATACAGACCCCAGACCCCCACAGCAGCTCACAAGGACGGATACAGACCCCAGACCCCCACAGCAGCTCACAAGGACGGATACAGACCCCAGACCCCCACAGCAGCTCACAAGGACGGATACAGACCCCAGACCCCCACAGCAGCTCACAACGACGGATACAAGAGATATTACTAAAAGCAGTGATCCATGTGAAGAGCACCACATGTGTTTTTTATAGAGGGTCATACATCCAGAGAGAGATACAGAGAGAAAAAATACAAATGTTTTCGCTAGTTATGGCTTTTACAAAAAAATATAAATACTAAGTGAACATATTTTTAAGGGTTTATGAAAAATATCAAAACGTATACTCGTAATACTTTGAACAGTGATAGTTTTGATCAAAAGTTGGTCAAATAATGTCAAATATGCAAATGTAGTTGTCTAAATCTGTACTTTTAGTTCATGTAAGCAATCTACAGTATGCTAACTCTGGTCTTTTTGACTTGTAACTCCTTCAGGCCTGTGGCGGGAGCATCAGCGCACAGTCTCCAAACATCTTACTGTCACTAACCCTAACCTCATGTCACACTCCACGCTGCCGTTGTATCTGGTCCAGTGTCTTGTAGCTCACAGCTGTGGTCTTACCCAGGCTCCATGCTGAACGGCTGGGGGTCGGCCTCAGAGGAGGAGGGGCCCTTCTCCAGCCACAGGTCCAGTCTGGGCAGCTCCTCCGACGGCTCCATCTTCACCCACTGCTCCTTCACCCAGGCCCTGGTGGTGGCAGCCGACCGGGCGGGCTACAGGCTGGAGGGTACGAGCCTGAGCAAGAGAGGTGTGTGCCGGGGCCCCTCTTCGGCTCTGTCCTGGGGCCCCTCTTCGGCTCTGTCCCGGGGCCTCCCTTTGGCTCTGTCCTGCTCTGCCTTCTGAATATCTAATCCATTTTTGTGCTTTTCTCTTTTGTGTTTTCTATATGAAGAATGCTGTTGATCAGATCTTGTTGAATTTCTAAGGTTTTTAAGGTCTCATCTTCTCTGTCTCCTACAATTTCTGTTCCGACTCACACAACTGTGTCTGAGGAAGTCCCATGTGATAACAGTTAATAAAGCTGCATTATGTAACTTTACTGGAGGGTCTGCAACCCTTTTTCTCCATGGTTGTGGTTTTGCTTTCACTGTATGCCATACAATTCAATTCACAATTCATTCAATACAATTCTCCATAGAGACAAGCAGCTGTTTTTGGCAGTGACACCTTTAGAACACAGTGCTACATTTAATGTGAACCCGGAAATGTACAACTGTATAAACAGTCCTGCCCAACAGTGTGACAAAATATGAGTGTTTCCTAACTTATTTACTACTCTAATGTTTCTCTTTTTTTCTTGACGCATGTTTTCCTCTGCAGATTTTTCCTGCTCTTTTCCCGAGATCAGTTCTGAAAGTCTAATAAAGTGAGTAACATATGAGTAACTGTGGGTTCTGTGTTGTTCAGGTAAAGCTCTGTCCCACCGGCCGCGGCCCAGCAGCCCCTTCTCCACAGACGGCAGCACAGGGGGCTCCCACAGCCTGGGCCACCCGAGGGCCCCTCGAGCCCAACGCAAGGGCCGCACCCCAGGGACCACGCCCCACCGGAGGGACCCTGCAGCAGACGGTGAGGAGCACCAAAGTTTAACTATTCATGAAAACGTTGATAAAAGAGCTGTAACAGATTTGCACTTAAAAATGTGAAACATCAAAAACTTTACACAGTTTGCACAGTTAATCCTCACTTACCTTCTGCATTCTGAGCACCTGATTATTCACCACCATGACTTTGTAAATGCTTTTATCAGCTCTCTGAGCTGTGGCAGTGAAGCTAATGACAACTAGCATGCTAATGGGCACTTCCTGATTATCAGACATTAAAAAAAATATATATCCTAATTAGATGCAGACAGCAGAGCGCGTACATATTCTGACCACGAGCTGCTTATTCTAGAGTTCTGTTTTTCACATTAACGAGAGAGTAAAAATCGTAGCGTCCTCAACACTTGGCCTCATATCTGCGTCCACAAAAGTCCGTCTCTGTGGTACAACAATGTTCATCATCACCACCACAATAACTCCATCACTAAAAATAATCAGGAAACAAAATACACAGTGTTCGTAAGTCATGACTAACTTCTTTCCCTGTGTCCCGTGGCAGACCTACCTCCTCCTCCAGAGCCCCCTCCCTGCCAGGGCCAGGGCCGGATCCAGGGGGCCCGTAGTGTGGGCAGTGTGGTGGCCCCTGGAGATAGGAAGGCGTCGTCCCTGGAGCGGCCCCCCATGTCCGGGCCCCCCCTGTCCGGGCCCCTGGAGCACCACAGGCAAGTCCAGGAGAGGCTCGGCTCCATGGACCGCTCCGAGGACAACCGCAGGGGCCACAAAACAGGTACTTCACATCCTCTCCCTGTGACCCCCTCCTCATGTCCTCTCCCTATGACCCCCTCCTCATGTCCTCTCCCTATGACCCCCTCCTCAGGTCCTCTCCCTATGACCCCGTCCTCAGGTCCTCTCCCTATGACCCCCTCCTCATGTCCTCTCCCTGTGACCCCCTCCTCATGTCCTCTCCCTATGACCCCCTCCTCATGTCCTGTCCCTGTGACCCCCTCCTCATGTCCTGTCCCTGTGACCCCCTCTTCATGTCCTGTCCCTGTGACCCCCTCTTCATGTCCTGTCCCTGTGACCCCCTCCTCATGTCCTCTCCCTGTGACCCCCTCCTCATGTCCTGTCCCTGTGACCCCCTCCTCATGTCCTGTCCCAGTGACCCCCTCCTCATGTCCTCTCCCTGTGACCCCCTCCTCATGTCCTCTCCCTATGACCCCCTCCTCATGTCCTCTCCCCGTGACCCCCTCCTCATGTCCTCTCCCTGTGACCCCCTCCTCATGTCCTCTCCCTGTGACCCCCTCCTCATGTCCTCTCCCCGTGACCCCCTCCTCATGTCCTCTCCCTATGACCCCCTCCTCATGTCCTCTCCCTGTGACCCCCTCCTCATGTCCTCTCCCTATGACCCCCTCCTCATGTCCTCTCCCTATGACCCCCTCCTCAGGTCCTCTCCCTATGACCCCATCCTCAGGTCCTCTCCCTATGACCCCGTCCTCATGTCCTCTCCCCGTGACCCCCTCCTCATGTCCTCTCCCTGTGACCCCCTCCTCATGTCCTCTCCCTGTGACCCCCTCCTCATGTCCTCTCCCTGTGACCCCGTCCTCGTGTGACATGAGTGTTGGTCTCACACTCTCCGCTTCATTTCAGACCCATGAGCCAAATTCCTCGTGCTGGGAGAGTGGGAGGCAGCTTCTCTCTATATACTCTACCTCTCTCTCCCTTTCTCTTTCTCTCTCTTTCCCTCTAATTTTATCTCTCATTGTTTCACCCTCTCTCTCTCTTTCTCATTCTTTTACACTGCAAAAAAGGATTTTCTGGCATAGTTAAACTGACTTGAATTAAGCAGATTTATCGTAAAAGACCAATTTTAAGATTTTTTTTTTTACTTAATAAGATGAGATTTGTTTTACTTGTTTCAAGATATTTCATCCTGATTTATCTTATCTCGATATTACAACTTATTCTAAGCACTTTTTATATTAACTCAGTCCAGGTTAAGCCTCTTTAACTTCCTTCTCAAACCAATAAGGTGAAAAATCTTGCCATAAATACTTGAAACTAGTGTTTTCTGCTTAGAACAAGATTCATATTTCGTCTTGTTTTAAGAAAACTTGGTAAGTGAAAATTTCTTACTGCACTGGCAGAAAATTTCACTTAAAATAGGGCATTTTTACCTCAAAATTGGTATTTTTTTCTTATTTTTGATAGGCCTTTTTTGCTGTGTACCCTCTCTCTTTCACTCTCTCATTGGTTCACCCTTTCTCTCTCTCTCTCATTGTTTCACCCTCTCTTTCTCTCACTCTTTCTTCTTCTCTCATTGTTTCACCTTCTCTCTGCCCCTCTCTCTTTCACTGTTTCACCTTCTCTCTCCTTCCCTCTCTCTACCTTCCACTCCCATTCCTTGCTTCCTCCCTGTGCCACCCTTTCTCTCTCTCTCCGTTCTTTCTCTCTCCTCTCTCTTTCTGCACTCCCTCTTCTCCTCCTCTCCTCCCTCTCTCCCAGTGTGAGGACCAGAGCGGTGTGTGTGACCTTCATCTCTCCGTCCTGCAGCTGTTGCTCTCTCCATCTCCATGAGCAGATGGATAATAGACGGCGTTTAACACGGCTTCCATAAATCCAGCATTAACAAAACGCCTCACCCTGACACACACACACACACACGCACACACACGCACACACACACACACACACACACACACACACACACACACACACACTGAAGACCTGATTCTAACCTTCACCATAGTCACTACTTGCCGAACCTGAACCACAACAATAAATATGTCAAATGGACTTTTGCAGCGTTCTATCATGTTATAATGTTGATCCCTCATCAAAAACACGCCTGTAAACGGTTTCCACGTCCTCCATGCATGTTTGAGTAATCTAGTGATCTCTCCTGAGCCTTATTTGAACCCTCTTTATGGTTTGCTGTAAGATTCTGTGCAAGACTCCAGTCAGAACCCTACGTCACCGACCCACCCACACAACAATCCTCCATAAATCTACACCAAACATGATACAAAACTGTACACAACTTCACAAATGGGTCAGTGACGTTTTGCAGTTTTCAAATGCCCAAAAAATGAAAATATAATGGCTGCAAAATGTGTCGATTTTCTGGTTATCATTTCGTATAGGCCCCTTGAAAAAAAACTCAGATCAAAAACATTTTTTCTGCATTTAAAGCACATCTGAAAAATGCCATTTGGTGCAAAAATTTAAATTTTAATTGTCTTTAAAATCACTTATTATTATTGAAAATGATGCAAAACAAACTGAGATCTACATATAAACAGCAGGCCCTTAAAATTTTTTTCTTATTTTTCCTACAGCATTAACTCAGAATTGAATAGAACTTAAGCATGTTAGCACTTTCTTTAAATTTAAGTTCTTATGTAAAAACAAAAAAAAATATTTTCTGATGTGATGCGCGCTGGTTGTGTTGTGGTAGTGCTCTGAAGGGGGAGTGACTTAGTGTGGAGAGCTAATAATTAAAGATTTATGATCTGATTTGTGTCACCATAAGGCAGACAGGGCCATGGCGTGAAGGCGTGTGGAGGTTTTAGTCTCTGCAATGAGCTAAACACGTGTCCACATCCACCCCTGCAGCGAGGGAGCGGTTACTGTGCACTAAGGCAAATCGACGTCGCCGTTCTTCACTAACCGTGACCAGAAAGTGGAACTGGAAGTTGAAATAGTCTCAACAGTAGGTACACGTTAATGTAGAGCAGGGGTGTCAAACTCATTTTGGTCCAGGGGCCGTATGCAACCTACTTTGATCCCAAAAGGGCCGGATCAGAAAACTCAGTTCTCTCTTCAAGTTATTGTATTTTTCTCCGTGTCTCGTAGTGGTGTTTAAGATTATATTCCTCGAGCAACGCCACTTGTTCCAAACACACTGAGCACAGATTTCCCATTCACCTCTGTCAACAAATAAGAATTAGACTATTTTTCTTGGGAAATCCTGAACTCAGCATCTGCTTTTCTTATTTTTTGACATTTTGCTGATGAGGGTCACGGTCGACAGTCAAAACGATCGTCCTTTAAGAGCGTTTGGAAAGAGGAAAGTCTTCATTTGTGCTGCTCTGGTGGGAGTCGCAACGTACAGAAATGCTGGAGACGCTGGTATGCTAAACGGTGCAGAAAATTAACAGAAAAATCTGAAAATTTTAAGTATTTTAATAGAAAAATCAGCCGAGGGCCAGATTAAAGGTCTTGGAGGGCCGGATCTGGCCCCCGGGCCGCATGTTTGACACATGTGATGTAGAGTGTGTGAATGGGCCCCGGCTAGAAGAAGAAGAAGAAGAAGAAGAAGAAGAAGAAGAGTGGGATAAACATTTGTACAAGCTCAACTTCTCAATCAGATTCAGTTAGTTTGGATTTGGAGTTGTACTGCAATGGAACCATGAAGGTGTAAGCGTAAGTTCAGATCTTACGATTTCTCAGAGGAACTTGATGTTGATGAACCTCACTTCCAGCTTAAATTGATGCCATACTTACTTTTTTCAATATGATTAGTTTGTACGACCATAAATGAACATATATGTACTGTATGTTAGCGTCCGGCACAGGTTCAGGTACCCGCCGGTACCCGACGGGCGACCCGCTAATTTTAATGAAATGGGTTTAATCGGCGCCTTACAAAACATCATGTGTGAACAAAAAACAGGGCTGTATTTTAGTGACTTGCAAAAATGCCAGTGTTTTTACAAGATGATTAAATGTAAAATCCATTCCCACAAATCTGCCACTTTCATTTTCAAACCTCACACGTGATGTCCTGCAGTTCAAAATGACCCCAAGGAGCTGAAAAGAAAATTAGCGAGTGGAGAGTACAAAGCTGTGGCTCTTTTTTGGCTCTCAGACTGATTTTCATTCAGGTGTCGGTTTGTATTCATAGCGGGTCAGATCGGGTGTGGAATTTTATTTCATTTCTGTCGGGTGTGGATTGAGGTGTGATGGGTACAGGCGGGTGTGGTGTATGTACCTGCACAGTGCATATGTATAGCCCCACATAAGCACTTCAGATGTGACAAAAAAGAAAGGGTTTAAAAATGTTAATAATAATAATAATAATAATAATCAAAGGCGCTTTACAGAGCCTTGTTCATTCACTCCAGGGGAGAACATGCAAACTCCACACAGAAAGGCCCGAGCGACCCGGGGATCAAACCCACAACCTTCGTGCTGTGAGGCGTGAGTGCTAGCCACTCAGCCACCGTGCCGCCACATGTTGTAATATGTTAATCACATGTTAGTGCAAACCAAAAGGGTTTGGACTTGATATGTTTTTTTAAAACTTGAACCCACTCCTTTTGAGCACCAGAAACAGCACCAACATATGTACATGTACATCTGTGTGTTTGCACTGTAACTTACACAGGCTTGTTGCTCACAAATACAAAAAAATAATAATAATAATAATAATAATAATATTTTAGCACTAGCACCCTTAGCAGATTTTAGTCTCCACTTTGTCAGCACTAAAACTAAATCTAATATGATGAACCATTACCCCCTCACCTCCAGGGAGACGCCAGAGCCACAGCTTTAGGGTTCATACATACAGCAGATTCAGACGCCTGCTGTGTGGGCACGGGCCAAACTTCATACCCTCCAATCTGCCCAGCCGCAGAAGTACTTGTAGTAGCAGCAGTACTCGCAGACCCTCCAGGACATCCGTGACAATTGAATCCATGAAGTCAAATTGGATTTTGGAATAGTGTGCCAGCAGGTACCGGTGTGTAGGAGACGACATGCAGAGATGAGACAAGGGTCCACCAGCAGATTGTACTGTCTGCCACCTCCCTCCCGACTCCCACAGCGGGCCCCAGATCGGCCCCCAGAACGCCCCCCCCGCTGCCCGCGCCCTGTAACTGTTGCCAGTGGAGCAGCAGGCCTCGGAGCAGGACGACGTTGTAATCGACGAGACTTTTGGTGGTGCCACAAACGCACCATCTGTGTCCGGCTCTGTTCTCGACATGTGTGAATCCGCGCACAGTTTCATCTCAATACAGCACTTTGGTTTCCATGGAGATCAGTGCAAATCAGAACACATTTTTGAAATAGAGGAAATATTTCATTCATTTTGGAATTTTATGGAATAAGAATGAGTCTGCATACAGTATTAATGGCTCTGTCATATCTGTTAAGTTCTAGTGAAGGTGCGGCACAGCCTTGGCGACAGTACCTCAGTTTGTAGAGCGTTTCTCCACTGATCTGAAGCTTAGCGGTTCAAATCTCACTCTCGACATAAACATCACTGGTTGAGTGGTCAGATTCACTGATCTACAGGTCACTGGTGTGATTCCAGCTCCCACAGATGAATGCTGTTGTTGTGTCCTTGGGCAAGACACTTAACCCACCTACCAGTGTCTGTGTACACAGGTGTGTGAATGGGAGAGTTTCCTTGTTGTAAAGCACTTTGAGCGTATTGAAGTTGGAAAAGCTCTGTATAAAAATGTGACCATCTACCATCTTGTCTAATTGCTTTACCTGGAGTGTTACAAAGTGTGGCATTAAAGTTGTCTATTAGATACAGTTGAGATCTGTGGAGAGGCAACCTTGCTCAGTTATAAGTTGCAAGATAGATAATGCCATACTGTGGATCATTCCAGGAAAAGCAATGACCTCTCCATGGGGATGTGGTGAACCCCATCAGAAAAGTTACTTAGTGCATCGTTCAGATTAAGGTTTAAGGTCCTTAGGCAAGACTCTTCACCCACACTGCCTAGTACCAAAGTGGTGTGTGAGTGTTGGCAGTGCCCCAGGGCCACCATGGCTACAGTAGGAGCTAACCACCTGTCGAAAAGCTCTGTAAAAGACTAACACATGATTGTGTGGATGTAGGGTGCTCATGACATCACTGTAAAGATGATGTTTCTTCTCTTATTAATTCTAATCACAAACAGAAACCAACAAGTCTCATAAAGCCTAATGACTGTGTAGTTTCCATAATGAGCTCTGCAGAACAATGCAAATATTGACATTGGAGCGGGGAAGAGACAGTCCCTCATGTGGCTCACAGCGGAGGCTCTGGGGTCGGGCCCCTCCATTAGCATCATTAGTGCTCCAGCGGGGGGCGCCGTGATGAGGTCCAGGCTCCGTGATGCCACAGAGCAGCGGGAGTGTGTGCTTCCTCCTCCCACCCAGACAATGAGCCCGGAGCAGAGGGGGGAGCGGGAGGGGCATGTGGAGGGGCCTCCATCCTGGCACCTTCCACTGGCATCCACACCGCGCACATGGGCCCCGCGTCAGATGGTACACGGCTTTAACAGCGCCGCTCAAATGTGGAACAGACAGCAAATAAATTACAAATGCAGATGTAATGGGACAATGAAGTGGACCAGTGAGGGGAGCGCTGATGGAGTCGCTAAGTATTTGCCCAGCCACCAGCGGGTAGCCAGTTCTAACCTTGCCGTGAGTGTGTTGCCAAGAAATCTTTTGGCAAACGAGAAATATACCAAATGAGGGCTGCCTGTAGAATAAACACTTCCTCAAGACTTTATGAAGATGTGAGTCTGGAGTGACTGGCAGGTGTTTTTTTGTGGGGCGACCGTAGCTCAGTTTGTAGAGTTTCTGTGCTGATCCAAAAGTTGGGAGTTCAAATCAAACTCACAACCTAAACAGCATTGATTGAGCGGTCAGATACACTGACCCACAGGTTGACGCTGTGATTCCAGCTCCCATGGATGATAAATGCGGTTGTGTCCTTGAGCAATGATGTATGAATGTGTGAATGGGTTCCTTGGAGTAAAGTGCTTTGAGAGCCTTGAAGGTAGAAAAGCGCTGCATAAAAAGTGAAAGCATTTACCATTTAGCCAGTCAGGGACACACCTGGTCCGTCCATATCAAAACAAATATGGCTGGTGACGAGGAAAAAAGAAAGGAAAATATGACAGATTTCTGAAGAATCAGTGAGCGAAGCACGTAACTGTTCATCTGAGGTGAGGGGTGACCAATGAACTCCTTTGTTTCACATGTATGACTGAAATGAACTAATCTGATTGGACAAAAGTGTTGTGACTGTAGATATGATGGGGGCGGTGGAACCAGGCTGATATCATAAAAACTGATAATAAAAACATTTTGGATACGCCAGGCAAACACGGCAAAAAAGCTTGTCCAAAATGTAAGATATAGACACTTAAATCTATCAGAAAATTATCTAAAAGTAGTGAAATGATCTGTCCGAGCAGCAAGATTATTTTACTGGACGAGTTCTCTTCACATAAACGACCTCTAGAGTAGAATGAAGCGTTTCAGAACTAGTAAGTAGTTCACTAGCGAGGACCACACCAACAACACACGTGCGAAGAGAAAAGAGTTTATTATTTGGAGACGAGGCGGGTCGGCTGGGTCGAGAGGGTGGGGGTTCAGTCTCAATCTTCACAGGGTCCAGCAGGACGGGACCCCCCTCGTAGGCGTCTTATGTCAGATTGTGGAAGTGAACAGATCGGGGTTGGGAGGGTGGGGTCAAGTTATTCAGGACAAACTGCGTTGCCGGGATAGGCTGCTACAAACAGGCTTCTGGGAAACTGAGGTGTGGTAGATGTGAGCTGTGATTGGCTGGAGAGAAGGAGAGGGCGGTTAAGGTGTGGTCCTGCTAAAAAAAAAAATATCTGAAAACACAACAAATAACCTGATAGAAGTTTTAAAATCTTGGCCAGATCAGAGAAATTTGCAGTAAAGATGGACACAGAATCTGAAAAAAAAAAAATATATATATATATACTGCTTTGAAGCTTTCTTTCTCAAAATTCACCATTGTCCATTGTATATTTTCTCAATATAGATACAATCATAAAATACTGAATACTGAATGCATTTTCATAGCAGTTTGTCTTATATTTGTTTCTATACCGCAGAGTGAATGGAAACAGTGTGACTTCCACCTTCCATCTCCCTCACACCCATCTCTGTGTGTGTTACAGAAGAGCCGTGCGTCCCCTACAATAAGCCCAGCTTCCCCTCCCCCGGGGCCCACAGCTCCACTGGGACCTCCTCCTCCAAAGGCTCCACGGGGCCCCGCAAGAGCGATGGGCCCCGGCAGCCGCAGCAGTGGACGGCCCTGGAACACGCCGACTTCCTGGGGGCCAACGGACAGGGACACTTCTCAGGAGAGTTATGTGAGTATCAGGCACTTTATTAGCAGTAGGACTATGGGAAAGTTTAAGGGCCGTTATTATTCTGTTTTCTGATCTGTTCTAATGTAGTTTCCTCATCACAAACACACCTGCAGTTGTGTTTTGTTTCACACAGGTTTAACACACAAACGCTGCATAGTTAAGCTGAGTTCTTCTCTCAAACTGAAAACACTCTGTTCCACCGTGTGATGTCATGTGCTAATACAGGAAGTGCTCCGTGTCTTTCAAACTCCATACACCTTTAGTAAAATAATTCCATTTGTGGAATTGCTTATCTCTACTAAAAGGAGCTGTTCACTTGAAAACTACCACTTCATGACATCACAAGGTGGACCAGAGCATTTTGAGCTTTGGAGATGAAGACAGACTAATTATAAAGGATTACTCAAACATGTGAATGAAAAAAAAAACACCACTCCAGGTCTGTTTCTGAGGAAGGAACAACATTATAAAGTGGCTTAAAGTTCACAAGGGTCAATTTTGGGTACAACCTTAAATTTCACAGCTGATTTCTAACTCTGTTTATTCTGTGTTATTCATCAAATAAGAGACAGTCACCTTTCAAAAGTGCATGTTTAACCAAATTATATCAAATATGTAAATAATGTAGGAATATATCTATCTATAGGAATCTATCATAACATGGGATTAGCAGTGTGTATATCTCTCTAACATGGCTAAATCTATTTTAGCCTGGCTTAGCTTCTTACTCCAGCCAACACTCAACACTTTCTGTCATAGTTATGACCTTGTTGGCCTTAAATCTTGGCTGGCCCTTTTAGTGTCATGTGTTGTTGCTTGAAAAAAACAAGTCATTGAAAACATGTCCATTATGTTCAGTCAGCCGATCATCACTGTCTCAGCCGTGCTGTAGTTAAGCACAAGATGAAGATGCTGTTTTCTGTGTTAGGATCAGATGTGATCACACTTCAAGATGTGGTTAGTTGACGGTTTGTCTGAGCCATTCCAGAAGAAGGCTGAATCGAATGCTCCATATCACACATCTTTAGCTGGATACCTGTAGACTGAAGAACTGCTGCTTCACAGGAACATTCGATCAAACTTGTATTTATGGTTGACACAAGGAATCTCCACAGTATTTAGGCTACAAAACCTGCTGAAACACTGGAAAAAGGATTGAGTGTTTTAGCTCCAAACAAAGCCAAAGTTACATGTTACTTGTGGGCAAGCTGAAGGCGAGTACAGGCTACAACGGCCCCTAAAGAGTGGACATGTACAGTTATCTGTTTATCCAACCAGCACCGCTCTGTGTGTGAGAGTAAATCACTGCTTTAGTTTTACATTCCGCTGATGGAAATGCTCTGTCTGTAGAAGCTCCACACACGAGCCTGGGGCGCACACTGGAGCAGGTTCCTCTGCAGCCCACCCCTCACCCAGCACCAGCACACACACACACACACACACACACACACACACACACCCCGACACCCACACACACTCTGCCCTGCACAAGTGTCTAGTGTCCATTTGTCCAAGCAGAAAGTGGAGACAGTGATTGTCTGACAGTCCTCTATTTTTTCCTCTGTAGTTTCCTCTAGTTTTCTCTGTAGTTTTCTCTGTAGTTTCCTCTAGAGTTTCCTCTGTAGTTTCCTCTATTTTTTCCTCTGTAGTTTCCTCTAGTTTTCTCTGTAGTTTCCTCTGTAGTTTCCTCTAGAGTTTCCTCTGTAGTTTCCTCTAGAGTTTCCTCTGTAGTTTCCTCTAGAGTTTCCTCTGTAGTTTCCTCTAGAGTTTCCTCTGTAGTTTCCTCTGTAGTTTCCTCTAGAGTTTCCTCTGTAGTTTCCTGTAGAGTTTCCTCTGTAGTTTCCTCTGTAGTTTCCTCTGTAGTTTCCTCTGTCGTTTCCTCTGTCGTTTCCTCTATAGCTTCCTCTGTTGTTTTCTCTGTAGTTTCCTCTGTAGTTTCCTTTAAAGTTTCCTCTGTCGTTTCCTCTGTAGTTTCCTCTGTAGTTTCCTCTGTAGTTTTCTCTGTAGTTTCCTCTGTAGTTTCCTGTAGAGTTTCCTCTGTTGTTTTCTCTGTAGTTTCCTCTGTAGTTTTCTCTGCAGTTTCCTCTGTCATTTCCTCTGTAGTTTCCTCTGTAGTTTCCTGTAGAGTTTCCTCTGTAGTTTCCTCTGTAGTTTCCTCTGTCGTTTCCTCTGTCGTTTGCTCTATAGCTTCCTCTGTAGTTTCCTCTGTAGTTTCCTCTGTAGTTTCCTCTGTAGTTTCCTCTATAGCTTCCTCTGTTGTTTTCTCTGTAGTTTCCTCTGTAGTTTCCTTTAAAGTTTCCTCTGCAGTTTCCTCTGTCGTTTCCTCTGTAGTTTCTCTGAGTGCAGCCCTCTCTCGTGTTCGGTCCTAAACCTGGCTGTGTTCTCTTGTGTTTGCAGAGTAACCTGCCATCGATCGCGAGCTGGAGCTGTTGTGGTGGTGTAGTTGGAGCAGCGCCCTCTGCTGTTCATGGACTGCCTGGTGTTTGGCGTGTGCGTGGGGACAGCACACACACTGTAAATGTGCTGTACAGACTCATACACTCATGTTTGTACCACAAAAGATTCCCCTCATGATCCACTCATCATGTCTGTCCCACAAAAGAAGAGACTCTGGCCTGCACAGGCTGCTGTTTGCTGTAAATATCGTCACTTGTTGCATTGTTGCATTGCTATGCAAGCCTCCTTCAGTTTGAGCTTTGGTTTCCATGGGTTACTTGTACTATATGTGAAATGAGTGGCTGCCGTGCCAGAAGATCATTGTTTTATAATCCACTGTCTGTTCAGAGATACGTTGAATTATCATTATCATTATTATTATTATTATTATTAATTATTGTTTTTGCACTGCAACTTTTTGGTGATAAGCACAAAACCTAGCTCCTGCTGACATGAAGAACTGAGATGAGATATGTGACGAGGAGTTCTGTACTGTAAAGTAAAGATTATGAATATACTAATGTACAGAGAGATATTAAAGAGAAAGCACCCTCTGTTTCCATGGAGACGGGACGAGGTCACCAAGGGTCAGGGGTCAGGGGTCAGGCTGACTCAGCCCGGGTCTAGTCGGGTTCTGTTTGTGTAAAGAGGGACACGTTTTTGGACGTCTGCTGCTCCACTGCTCCTGGTCAGAGGCTCAGAGGAGGGAGGGCTCAGTCTAGTCCTCCACCTGTGACACTAACAGAGCAGATCAAACCATCTCATCTCAATACTTCACAACAACTCAGGTTTAATGCAATCAGAACTTTCACTTCAGACTGTTGAATCTGTCATGTCTCGCAGGACACAGGCAGTGCACTGTGGAACCTTTCTGGTGGAGATTATGCCATTGCTTTGCCTTGAATGTTCCGCAGTGTGAGATAAAACATAACTCACTACAGATCTTTTGACTGAAGCGTTTCCACAGCGACAGGTGAAGCGACATCTCTCCCAGAAATGTTACACAGTGCAGCTTTAAATGAAATATGCAAAAAATAGCACAACTCAGTATCGTCTAATCCATAGCAAATCTTCACAACGATAAGAGACAAGAAAGGACGGGTCAGATGCACAGAACACGTTTCCCACAGTGAGGAGGGCATCTGGTTTAAAACGTCTTACAATGACATTCAGATGGCATCGCTTAAAAGAGTAAAAAAACACGCATATTATTTGTGACTTTTCTGAATCCAAACCACCAGCAGAGGGCGCACTCCATTTTCAGGCGCACTTAAAATTAGGCTTAAACTGTCAGCGTTGTAGCGCAGTGACCCCAGTTTACGCACTGCAATGACATAAAACGACATTAAAACCTAGAATACCACCGGATGACATCATAAAGTGGGACCAAGCATTTTAAGCCCATCTTCCTCCTCTTCCTTTCACAAAACAGTGGAGCAGCATTTGTTTACATTGTTTATTTTTTGTTAAATTATATATATTAAAAAAAAAATCCACCTTGGAGCACTTATGTCTTACGTTGTGTGTATTTTTAAATTGGGTAAAACAAGCCATCTGACTGGTTGTAGACCTGCTGACCCTGCCCACACCATAATATTAGCACAGATTAGAAGAATATGGGATTAATAACGAGAAATGTTTATGGATTTCGATGTAGCCGAAGCCCAAACGGTGACCAACGGTTTGTTAAAGAGCACGTTTCACTGCCGCCACAAGCTGAGTTCACAAAAATACTCAAAATGCTTTTCTATACACAGCCAGATTATGATTTCGTTTGTAATATTTGTCTAATCTGTGAAAGTAATTATATATATGCATAGTTCTGGTGCAAATTACCAAATTGGATGTCTCGGTTGCCATTGGAAACCATTTAAATGCCAACTAACAATACCGAATGAGGGGTTGTAACTAATATTGTACTTCTAAAAGCCATATAAATAATACGTTAAAGGATCTGGTTGGAGACGCTGTAGGTGGAGAAGTTGGTTGAGCTAAATGAGTTTTGTAATGGGAACTTAAGACACACAAGTGCATATGACAGGTTAGAATACTCACTTCTGTTTACGATTTGGTTTGAAAATGTTGCCCAGTTTTTCCCTACAGTTTGGTTTGGTTTCGTGAAGTTTCTAATGTTACTTATTACAGAAGATATGACATCAGCAGAGGTGGTCTTTCAAACAGGGCAAGCTCAAGATATTTTTGTCTTTTTGCATTATGATACAGGGCCCATACTGTTATCTTGATCTGACTTTTTCCCCTGTTATTTTAATGAATGTCCAAAAGCTCTAGAGTGAACACGGTTGTTATACATGCAACTAAAAGAAGTTCTGCACCAGGAACTGTCGGCAACCACCACCGTAGAGCCAGGCCCAGTGAGAACAGAGCAAATCTAAACTGTCTGCTCAGCTGGATTTGAATAGGCCGTGGAATCACAATGGTGCAGTCAATGAAGTATTAAGTGTCAAGTAACACTCAAATCCTCATGTAAACACGACTTGGACTCATGTTCTAAGTGTACGTTCTGCTGCGCTCGGAACTCGGAGAAAACCGACCTCCACCTTGGGAAAGTGCAAAGGGAGTTCGGAAATACAAACTCGGGCTAGTTCGGAGCAGACCGAGTCGGATGGATGTCTGAAGATGGAATCGTCAAACGGCCATTAGTGAGTCGCCGGCAGCTAACATTAGCTCACAGACTCTATATATTAGCAGGAGCTAGCGTTCACTACATAAGCTAACAAAATAAACATTAAACTGTCTCGGGCATACAGATTTACATATTTTCCTGACTGTTGTAATGGAACGTCGGGAGAACTGACACACTTACTGACTTCCGACATTCAATAGAACGCAGCACTAAATAAACTTTATTGATCCACAGGGGAATTTATTTGGACACAGTAACTCACATTCCAATACAGGGTGTCCCAAAAGTTCTGACATCGTTTTAGAAGCAGTTATGTTAAAACCTAAGTCCAGCTTAGTGAACTGGAAAAGTTAAGATGTAGAATCAGGATCATAAGTTTATTATGAGACTGGGGAAAATTTTACATAATTATAAAAGCAATTATCTTGAAAAGCACGAAGCTCAGCGATGATGTTCATGTTGGTACAGATCCTTTAGTCCTGCATCAACAGTTTTTCAGTTCTTTAAGGTTTTGGTATCAAGTCCAAATTTGTTTGCAGCTGGTGAAGTTTTTTTTCCAAATTTTGCATTGAAGTCTGCACAGTGTTGGGCGAGTGTGTGGAGCAGATTCCAAGATGCAAAATGACTTCTCTTTGGGAGTGAACGTCTCAACCTGAAAACACTAAATCTAATATCTTGATCTGTTTCTGTACATTCTGTGAAAATTTGAGGTTATTTCAACAGGAATTGCCAAAATTATTGGCCTGCGAAATGATGTCAAATTTTTGGGACACCCTGTACACTATAATAACAGAGGACAAATATACATGGTAATAATAAATTTTAAAAAAAAGTTGCAAATAAAGATAGCAAGAGACAGATGTCAAATAAGGCAGAATTATTTATGTATATGTACAAGTCAAAATTTTAAAAAGTAAGTCAAATAATTAAGTAAATAAGAGGTAAGGGACAAAGAATTTCTATATTGCACAATAGTTATGGTTTGAATAATAAAAATAGACGGCAAAAAGAGCTTGATTTAGTTAAATGAAAGTTTAAAGTGTTAGAAAAAGTCTGTACTTGTGCGTAAATTGTCTGTAATTTGAGGGAGTTTTCAGTGAGCGATTCTGTTTTACAACTCAGAGCTACTTCCTGTATTTTTTTTTCTTCAACTTTTTCCTCCACAAACTGCCACTGAACTGATGCAAAACGATGGTAAATACTGATCGCAGGCACCATCCACCAAACCAAATAATTAGAAAAAAAACATAACAAATCTGTCATTTGCACTTCAAGAATTTGTTTTTCTGTTCACATGAAATTCTCCTAAAATATTTCTAAATTTTCTTGTCATTTCTCAATTGCATTTCTTCTCGACCGTTTGACCACGCAATAACTCATTATCACAAATGTTTATAATATTTATGAATTATTTATTGAATTTAATATTTATTTGAATCCTCTTGAGAGTATATTTTTGAATACGATTTTTGAAACACTTTTGTGAATTTGTGAACACTTTCGCAACCCCGTGAATCTGTAGATTTTTTAAGCCAGGTGCCGCTCCGGTCACGACCAGCCATACACATCACTGTGACCGGAGTGGGCGTCGTGGGTCAGGTGTCCTGCCCGATGACACAAAGGCAGTACGGTTTGCATTGGTAATGGGTGAACACCGGACCAACAATTTATGTACGATTTGAGAACATGCGATTTGAGAAATGACGACAATTTGAATTCCGAATGGGTTCGAATTTATTTAAAATCAAACTTAAAGGCGCTGTACCTGATTTTTGCCGTCTTAAAAACAGGAAAAAACAGAATTAGTTCTGCTTGAAGTGGTCCAAAGTTATTCCCCGCTTAACTTATTATTCACCATGATGAGTTTCTGAGCACTTTTCACAACTCACAAAGACCAGAGCGGAGTTTTGCTAACAACTAGCATGCTAATGACCACTTCTTGAATACAGGACACTAAAACACATTAGAATTTGACAAAAAGAACAGTACACAGTGGTCTTATTTTGACCTCAAGAGCTGCTTATACAATATATCTGCACTGGGGCAAGTCAAATTTTGCACAAATACGTGAAAAATCAAGTACAGAGTTTTTAAGATAAGAGAAGATAAAAGTCTTTTTGAATGATTTTTGTGAACTCAGCTCAAACCCACAGCATGGAGCAGACCACCGCCACTTGTAATTCGTTAACTTTTTTTTTTTTTAGGATTTATTTATTTCAGTTTTTTTCATAATAATTGTCTTTGGCTGTTTTTGTACAAATCTCCAGTTTTCTTTCTATGCCTTTTATGACAACAATCCAAAAACGGTTTTAAAATGTTCACCAATGTTTCAGGATTCTGTGCTTCGATGACTGTTGGTTTGTCTTTTGTACTGCTGATGTTAATATGGGGGTTTTAATGTTGTCACTCCATGGGCCACACTGCCAAAAAACTCAACACATCAGCCTAAAGGACTTGAATTTTCGAGTAGATTTGACTTGGATTGGTGGAGTTACGATGTGTCAAAGGATTTTCAACATATTTCTGATTTGGTTTCAGTCTGTCCAACATGTGCACGCTCGAACTTCCTGGGATGTTCTAAACTTATGGCATTAAATGGATCTGCACTGCATTTATTCAGTTTATTCAATAGGTGTTTTTATTGCATTCTTACTGTGAGCTGGCTCGCCTCTCCACAGATCCATACCTTGGTGTGGAAATGTCACCTGCTTGTCTCCAGGGAGATAGATGAGTTGATATTGTGGAACATTCCAAAAAATAACATCTCCATGGAGACAAGGAGGTGGCTTGTTTATTTATTTACTTTTTATTTTATTATATATATATATATATATATATATATTTTTTGTCCTGAAATTGCAAAAGAAAATATGTTGAAGCCAGTTGGAAATGCACAAACTGATCCTTTGTAGCTACATCACACTGGGAGGTTCTGTGTGTATATCTATGGAGGAATGTTCAGCAGTTACTATGGCAACACAGTGCACACACGGTGCTGTTTAGGAGTTTGATTTTCAACACAGATATGAGAATGACTGAAAAGTCATAAATAATCAAATAAAGTTCAGATTAAATTCTACCTTGAGTAACAAAGCTTCAGACGGAGCAGTGCATCCGGTTAGCTTCATCCCCACAGGAAATGTTGATGAAATTGTCCGCAAAGTGTCAATAGGAGCTCCAAATCTAGTCATCCTGCTAAAAAGCTCCGCAGAGCAAAAGCAGCGGCGTGCTTTGGGCTGGTGTGTGGAGGTTGGTGGCAGTGCAGAGTCCAGCTCGATGCCAGTGTCTGACATGAGGTGCAAAGGTATCTCAGGTGTTCCATTTGGGTGGTGTTTCTGTATGTGTATATAACTGTATATATCCATACGCATCTCCACTGGGTCACGCCGTCCCATTCTCATCCACACACGTCCTTTCTGTCATTTGGACCCGAACGGAAGTGAGCCGCTCCCCCATAGAAAGGCCATGTCAGTCCAGAACATACCAAATGAAGAGTTGTGTCTTTAATACCCATTGTTTCTGTTGGGATCACAGTGTCGTTTTGTATTTATTAAAATGATAATAAAGGTATATTGTGAAACATGCGCCATGGTAACATTTGTCAGTTTCTTTGGAGATCTAAGACAGCATGGGGAAAAATATAATAAAATAAATGCAAAAACCCTGTGTTTCTGAGTTGTAATGTAACCTGGAGGAAACCATGACTTGACTGTCTCATTATGACTGACAAAACCCAGTTTTATATCCAATAACAAGTCTATATTTTAAGACTTGTTAATCCTGCCACTACTTGTATGCATGGAGCACGGCACTGTGACATGTGCTGTATTAAACCTAACAGATCTGACCAGTAGCTTGGCCTGGAGGTGTCGCTTGTCTCAGGTTATCTTTAGGTTTGTATTGCAAACTCAGTCCAACATGAATTCTAGTGATCATTTGGTCAAACTCACAGAAATGCAAAAGCATTCCACTCTCAACACTGATATAAACATTTTGAAATTAGCACAAAAATGAAAGCCCATAAAGATGTAGGCCCCTAAACATCAGCCTCACTCTCATAAGTGCTGGAGGGCACATGTGCAGAGTCTGCAGCACCGGAGTGCAAAGGCTCCATAAGCCTGCTGCATTATTAGCATACTCTTTGATTTCCCGGCAGTGTTTGACTCAGCACCACAGCCCACACTTGTTTAGCACTTGTGGGATGTTGTGAGGCCACAGGAGCTTCTCAGACTGTGGAGAAGGTCCTGACTCAGCTGAGCTTTCATCTGCTCCGCCTGAAGCCTCCTGAGATCAGCTTCAAACGCAGGAACATTCTCAACACCAGACAGAAGATGAGAGACTGAGCCGATAACAGCAAACACATACACATATTACATGTAAGATACATATAACAGTGTAAAAGGCGGAGCATGGGTAATAATAATAATAACAGGAGGTTGGCATGAGCTGGTCGGGAGCACGGGGGTGTGGTGGTGCAGGAGCTTTCACATGGTTGGCCTGATGTGAAAACACGACAGCTTCCTGAAACAGAAGAGGGACTGATGCCCCTTCTCACAAACACAGTTTAGGGAGCTGGTTATAATGGTCCCCATGGAGTTATAGTTGTTAGTAAGTAATAGTAATATTTGTTTGGCAGCTATCACAATAATCCTTCTAAAATCAATGACCATGTCCTTAGTTTTGTTGCATTTTAAATGGGGTCCATCATACCACAAAATGATCCACTGTAGGTCCATGACGGTCTTCATCTGCCTGGAGGAGGTCCACCTGTGACATCTGCATATTTGAGACTGTTTCAAAGGTGCTCTGACCCATATCTGTGTAAAGAATAAATCAGATGGGCGACAGTACGGACCCTTGCGGTGAACTAGTGGAAGAACCACACACTCTGACATAAACTTTAACTCTCTGTGTTCTAAAGTTCAAATGTTCTAAAAGTGTCTGGATTCAAATGTGAGGACACAGTATGTTAAACACAGATGAAACGTTCACAAATAAAAGCCTGTCCTTAAAAGCAGATGATCAGAGTGAGTGTGAGTCCTCCACTCCTCTGGGCCGACAGACAAACTGTTGGACCTAGAGTGTGTCCTGTGCTCCTCACAGCCTCAGACCAGAGCATTTTCAAACATGTTCATGGAGAAGGAAGTTAAAGAACAGGCCTGAAATCCTGTTGACGGGTGACTGCATTTAGGAACAGGGACCACAGTAACATTCTTCCAGATCTGGGGAACATGCTGTTTTTCAAAACACTATTTCAAAATATAGCAGAAGACTGAGCACAGCTCCTGGCATCCTCCTCGGCACAGGATTTTAGCAAACAGCCACAGATATTGTCTGCCCTTTCACCCTCCTGCTGTTATACACCTCCAAATGTCAGTCTTTCAGAAAACTCTTTTACATTTACAAACACTGATTTTACAAACTCTGAGTAGGTCCACGTCTGAATCAGAACTATTCAGTTCAAATTCAGCTGAATATTCAGATGTGCTGCCCTCTTCTCTGTTACTGATACTCTGCAGCTGATGTCTGCTGGGGTGTGACGTTAACTGAAAGCACTACTTTTTATTAGCCGACAGTTTTCCAGTGAGTCACTCTCACCTTTTGGATGAAAATCCGCCTCCTAAACAACCTAAACAGGACCATGAACACTCGGACTGATCACAGGCTTTTGTCTTTTTCAGACAATCTTAAAACTTTTTTGTCAGCATTGGCTAATGTGTGCATCATGTCTCCATGGTGACCGCTGAACATTCCACCAATAGTGAACAATAGCAGAACAGAATGATCTCTAGTAATTATTGTGACATCTTCCCTCGTTATTTTGGTCTTAAAATCTTTGTATTAACCTGCTCTACATGATCCTGGTGTTTTTATTTCACAATTTAATCTGTAAATCTAATTCCTCTTCCTAATCACACAGTCAAAGTCACTTCTTTATACAGTGTATGCCACATGAAAGCAGCGTTGTGAATACCCCCTCGGTACGGCCCGTCATGCAGAGCTGCTCAGGTGTAAAATAAGCGTATATGGTGCACTGCAGACCCGTCTCCATGACATTTCCCCGCTGATGGCTGCTCGTGCACATGTATTTATATGTTCCACACCTCCTCGCATGGATCCAGCTACAAACAGAGCCATCAGTTCAATGCAGGCAGTCGCTCACCATCGCCCGAGGGTGGGGGCAGGGTAGGGGGTAGGGTGAGTGTGTGTGTGTGTGTGTGTGTGTGTGCAGGGGGTTGGGGTACCGGGAGTAATGGCTGTTCCGGTATTCGCAGAGAAAGCAACTTTTCCAGCTTTGGCTTCATAAGTTATCTCCTACTGTTTATCCACACCTCTTCTCTGCTTCTGTCTGCGCCTCTGACCCTGCTCCTCTGGTTCTTCTCCTCTGACTCTTCTTCTCTGGCTCTCCTTTTCTGGCTCTGCTTCTCTGGTTCTTCTCCTCTATCTCTCTTCCTCTGGCTCTTCTCCTCTGGTTCTTCTCATCTGACTCTTCTCCTCTGGCTCTTCTCCTCTAACTCTCTTCCTCTAACTCTGCTCCTCTGGCTCTTCTCCACTAGCTCTTCTCTTGCTCTCCTCCTCTGGCTATTCTCCTCTGAGTCTCCTCCTCAGACTCTTCTCCTCTGACTCTTGTCCTCTGACTCTTGTCCTCTGGTTCTTCTCCTCTGACTCTTCTCCTCTTGCTCTGCTCCTCTGGTTCTTCTCCTCTGATTCTTCTCCTCTGGCTCTTCTCCTCTAACTCTTCTCCTCTGGTTCTTCTCCTCTGACTCTTCACCTCTAACTCTTGTCCGCTGGTTCTTCTCCTCTGGTTCTTCTCCTCTGACTCTTCTCCTCTGGTTCTTCTCCTCTGGTTCTTCTCCTCTGACTCTCCTCCTCTGGTTCTTCTCCTCTGGTTCTTCTCCTCTGGTTCTTCTCCTCTGGCTCTTCTCTGGCTCTGCTCTCGTCTTTGTCTATTCCTAATTACGCTGCACCAAACAAAGTTGGTCAGGTGGTTTCGTGGTGGTATCAGCAAAGTTCAGAAATAAAATGTACTATTTTTAATTCCATAAAGGCCACGCTGTGAAAACTGTTCACATCTCCGTTCTCACCAGTATCTCAGAATGAAAAAATAAAATAAGGCAAAGCGTCCTGGACCATCCTGTAGTGTCTGTGGTATCTCCTCTCTGACAGTGTGGAGGTGAGAGGCCAGCAGCACCAGCACAACCCCATTCATCAGACACGTCACCCGGGACAACCATCCACCCTGCACACGCACACACACACACACACACGCACACGCACACACACACACACACACACACACGCACACACACCCCATGCCTGTCCATGCGTCTCCGTCATGGCTGTGTTTTGTGATAAATGACTCCTGAACCGCACCATTTCCACCTGTTTGGACCTGAGCCTTGTATTGACCAGTATTGAGCTGTGTCCTGTGATAAAGTGACAGTCTGGAGCAGGACTAAACCAGGACTAAACCAGGACTAAACCAGGACTAAACCAGGACTAAACCAGGAATAAACCAGGAATAAACCAGGACTAAACCAGGAATAAAACAGGACTAAACCAGGACTAAACCAGGACTGGAGCAAGACTGAAACAGAGATGGAGCAGGACTAAAATAGGACTAAGAAGGACTAAACCCGGACTGAAAGCAGGGACTAAACCAGGACTAAAGGAGACTAAAACAGGACTAAACCAAGACTAGCCCAGTGCTGGAAAAGGACTGGAGCAGGACTAAACAAGGACTAAACCAGGACTGAGGCAGGACTGAATCAGGACTAAACCAGGACTAAATCAGGACTAAAGCAGGACTGGAGCAGGACTGGAGCAGAAGTGGAGCAGGACTAAACCAGGACTAAACTAGGACTGAACCAGAACTAAACCAAGACTAAACCAGGACTACACCAGGACTGAACCAGGACTAAACCAGGACTGGAGCAAGACTGAAAGCAGGGACTACACCAGGACTAAATCCGAATTAATGCAGGACTAAACCAAGACTAACCCAGCACTGGAGCAGGACTGGGACAGGACTGGAGCAGGACTGGAGCAGGACTGGAGCAGGACTGGAGCAGGACTGGAGCAGGACTGGAGCAGGACTGGAGCTGGACTGGAGCTGGACTGGAGCAGGACTGGAGCAGGACTGGAACAGGACTGGAGCAGGACTGGAGCAGGACTGAAGCAAGACTGAAGCAGGACTGAAGCAGGACTAAACCAGAACTAAATCAGGATATAAGTAAGACTAAAGCAGGACTGGAGCAGGACTGAAGCAGGACTGAAGCAGGACTAAACCAGGACTGAAATAGGATTAAAGCAGGACTGAAGCAAGACTGAAGCAGGACTGGAGCAGGACTGGGACAGGACTGGAACAGGACTGGAGCAGGACTGGAGCAGGACTGGAACAGGACTGAAGCGGGACTGGAGCTGGACTGGAGCAGGACTGGAGCAGGACTGAAGCAGGACTGAAGCAGGACTAAACTAGGACTAAATCAGGATAGAAGTAGGACTAAAGCAGGACTGGAGCAGGACTGAAGCAGGACTGAAGCAGGACTAAACCAGGCCTGAAGTAGGATTAAAGCAGGACTGGAACAGGACTGGAGCAGGACTGAAGCAAGACTGGAGCAGGACTGAAGCAGGACTAAACCAGGACTAAATCAGGATATAAGTAAGACTAAAGCAGGACTGGAGCAGGACTGAAGCAGGACTGAAGCAGGACTAAACCAGGACTAAATCAGGATATAAGTAAGACTAAAGCAGGACTGGAGCAGGACTGAACTAGGACTGAAGCAGGACTAAACCAGGACTAAATCAGGATAGAAGTAGGACTAAAGCAGGACTGGAGCAGGACTGAAGCAGGACTGAAGCAGGACTAAACCAGGCCTGAAGTAGGATTAAAGCAGGACTGAAGCAAGACTGAAGCAGGACTGAAGCAGGACTAAACCAGGACTGAAGCAGGACTGAAGCAGGACTAAACCAGGACTAAATCAGGATATAAGTAAGACTAAAGCAGGACTGGAGCAGGACTGAACTAGGACTGAAGCAGGACTAAACCAGGACTGAAATAGGATTAAAGCAGGACTGGAGCAGGACTAAACCAGGACTAAACCAGGACTGAAGCAGGACAAGAGTTTGGAGCAGATGTGTAAGGGCCCTGAGACTCTCCACAGTCTATAGTGAACCGTGCCTCTGGTCTGGTGTAGACCCAGAGTGTGCCAGTGTGGTAGGGATCACTTCAGTGAAGGCCTGGCTACACAACAAACAAGATGATTGGACAAGAGAGAATGCAGACTAAAGACCCCAAAATGAGCATAAAATAATCACCAAACGCTGACTGACGCTGACTTGTGATAAGCCATCATAAGAACACGTCCATGAATCACTAATTACTGCGACAAGTGCTGAAAATCACTTCACCAATCACTGGTTGGTGGTCAAACACGTCGTACCCACTGTGCCACGAGGAAGCAAAGTATTTTAGTAAAAGTTGATGTATATTTGAAAGCTCCATGCAGCAGCTCACACCCATTCTCCACTTTTACTCCAGATTCACTTTGAACACTTTAGTGCTGAAGTTGTGTGCACAGAAGCACTGCATTCACAACGATCTGTGCCTACACCTCCGCACTCTCCTTGAGCTCCGGTTGAGAAGAAGACCTTGGGACTTTTCATAAAGCAGCTATTGAAAAGCTCTGAGCACGTGTGCAGAGGAGCGAGCTGCTGCTGTAAGTACGCACTAATGGAGAGAAATATGCAAGAGGAAGACGGCAGTTTGTACAGAGATACATGTCGATGATATAAAATGTGGTTGATAAGACAAAGGTGCACTGTTTTAAGGGCCTTGCTAGAGTATGCTACTGAGTAAGGCTGTAGTTGTCTAAAAACTAAAAAAGTCGAGGCTAAACATTCATGTTGTTTTCAAAAGTCCAACTCAAATACAATGCACATGATGAAATAGTTAAAATAATAAACTAGTGCTAAATTTTAAATATAGCATTTAGCATTTTAACACTTTGCAGCTGATATCGTCAAGATTCTGTAGGGGTGCCATGCTTATTTTTTATTTATTTATTAGCATATTTGTCAGGGACTGTACAAAAAACATTGCCACCAAATAGGTAACCGATGTAATGTACATAAGGCTTCAGTCACAGGGTAATTTACAGCCCCCGTCCCTGGTTTGACTTTTACAAATGTCAATACAAGTACAAAAAAAACAACAACAACACAGTGACATTTGTAAAAGACACTGTCTCAAAAACAATAAGAAAAAACTTTGTCCCAAATAACTCGACTCCACCCTCCCAACCCCGATCTGTTGTCTTCCCGACATAAGACGCATACGAGGGGGTTCCCGTCCTGCTGTACCATGTGAAGATTGAGACTGAACCCCCACCCGGAGTCTCAACCCAGCCGACCCGTCTCGTCTCCAGATAATAAACTCTTTTCTGTCGTTGGCGTGGTCCTTGCTAGTGAAATGTTTTTTTCAAGAAAACTCCTGCACACTGTCTCACTCCCTGAGAGCGGGTCTGAGTGAGCGAAACGTCAGATTAATACAAGAAAAACTAGAAGTGAGACAGTGTGCGGGAGTTTTCTTGAAAAAACATTTCACTAGCAAGGACCACGCCAACGACAGAAAAGAGTTTATTATCTGGAGACGAGACGGGTCGGCTGGGTTGAGACTCAGGGTGGGGATTCAGTCTCAAGTTTCCTCCAACACACCTGTTGCCCAGTCTGGTGTGCAGAGTCTACACAGAAACGACTGCTGTTAAACAAATCACATTATAGTCACAAGCCGTTTTTCACTCAGTCACTTCGTCACAGTCACTCGCATTGATCACAGGCTCCTGAAAATCTACATCTTAAATCCATTCTGTGTTTTTGACGTATCTTAAAACTTTTCTGGCTGTTTGCTCCCTCGTGCTTTGTGCTATCATAGTCACTTCTGAACATAGGGACACATAGTGATGTAAGCAGACTCAACTCTCCACAGATCTGACCTGTACCTTGGCCTGGTGGAATCATCTGCTTGTGATGATGTGATATATGTTATAGCCAAGTTTTTCCTGTTGATTACATTATATTTTGCCATGAAATATTGTAAAAGGTAAATTCCCAAATATGGAATCTGATCATTTCTAGACTAGACCCAAGACCTGCTGTATTGCAACAAAAATTTCCCCATCTGTATTAAATATTATTGGCCTCTAGAATGTTCTGATTTTAATCTGAAACCCAGAAACTGAACATGCCAATTGAAATAATAACATCTCCATGGAAACAGGCAAGTGGAGGTGCTTGATTGGTTGGTATGAAGTCTGTGATTGTTTAACAGGTGACAGGATGAAACTAGTCTTATGTCTTATATATCATGTGGTATGGGGGGTATTTATTACATTATGGGGAGTAAAATCTGCACGTACACTCACATCATGGGGACCTGCGTAATCCTTTACTATTAAATTAAGAATGGCCACGCTTACATGATGTTTTTTTTTTTTAATTCCGGATGAATTATTCTGAATTAAATAGTTTGCAATTAAAATCTTCTCCTTCGAGTTTACATGGAAATAATAATTCCAAATTGAAGTTTCCATGGAAAACACGTTAAATCGTCTTTACTTAATTCTGCTCAGCATCTGAGGATGGGGAAGGTTCTGATTGGACAGCGACACAAACGTATTTCGCTGTTTGGGAAGAAAACCCACACTTCAGCTGCTCCCGGCTTTTCTGTCATCTCGGTTTGTCGTTTCTCCGCCGACACAAACACGATCCAAACTTTTTCCGCAGTCGTTCCGATGATAATGAAGCAGCAGCTGGAGAATTGTCTCCTCACGCTTTACGCCTGTGAGCTGAGGAGGAGAAGGGAAGAGAGTCGGAGAAGGAGGAAGAAGACAAACTGAGTCTGAGGCTGCCACACCTCAGCCCACTCCCACATCCCGCTCACAAATCCAAAGAGCAGTGCATGAAGTAAGTACACAAGTATGATTTAAAGTTATGAGTTAAAACAGGTTAGAGTTTAGGTTTAGTTTAGCATCAGTCTGAATGGAAGTCAATGGAATGTCCCCAAGAAGCATGGAAACCAACAGGTGTGTGGCAGCAGTGGGTGGGAGTAGCTGGGGGGTGGGAGGGGCTGGGGAGTTGGGGGGCTAACGTGTTTTATAACCTCTTAATCAGTGCGGGCTAATTGAGATGCCTGATCCTGGGTTGCCCTGCAATGGAGGCCCCTCCCTGATGGATGAAGTCTACAGCTCCTCGCCCCCTCCCCTTTAAAGCGGCTCCACGGGACACTCCCCTTTAAGGCGGCCCTGACTCCAGTAATTAGTCAGTTCCATGTCTGACTTTGACTTAACGTGTCCGACGCATCAGGCTATTACTGCACCAGCAAAGCGTTAACATCAGGCGATTTTCTTCATGTACCATTCAGACTCTTACACTTACACATACTTCACAATGTCCCTGATCTGGCCAGAATTTTAAACCTTCTATCAGGTTCTTCATCTTGTTTTCAGATTTATGATCTACTTACTCATTCTGAATTGGTTGTATAATCTTAAAAATGGTCACATATATTTCTTCCATGACTCAATTAGTCAGAAAATCTTAAATTTAGCCAATAAATGTTTTTAAAAAAAGCTACAGTCAATTTACCAGAGTTTTCCCCTGCAACACTTCACTTGTTTTTAGATTCAGCGATACAGATTTGTTTGATACTCGAGTATGTTTATCTAAAACAGCCTTTGAACACTCACAGAGACGCTTCATTCTCGTCTAGAGGAGTTTATTTGAAGAGAACCCGTCCAGTAAAATGATCTCGCTGCTTGGACAGATCATTTCACTACTTTTAAGTCATTTTCTGATAGATTCATTTATTTTATTCATATATTTGTTTCTTTAATATGGACATCACATATACATTGGACAAACCAGATGTATTCCTTAAGTGTGTTAGCACGTGTGCTAATTTTCAACTCCGGTCCATAGGGGCTTTTAGAAAAGACTGTTCAAGTTTAAAATGTGAAAAGACAAATAGTTAATTTACTATACATTCAACATTTCATATATTAAGATTGTGTGAACAATTCTGTCCTGACTTCAACCACTGTTTTAATCCTCTGTTGAAGATTTTAATATCAGTCTGGAGTTGGAGGTGAGCAGGGAGAGAGTTCCACAGTCTGGGTCCTTTAGAGGAGGAAGTGGATGTTCTGAACATGGGCACTGCACAGTCTCCACTGCCTGAGGCTGAGTGGAGGGTCTGAACCCCGGCGCCTGACAGTGAGAGATGAAAACAGTGGTGACACATGGTTGTTCAGACATTTAAACACTAATTTCAGTGTGCTAAAATGAACAAAGTCTTCAAAAGTAAAAAGCTTATGCCTCTTTATTATGTCACAGTGATGCCACCTCATTGGTTTCTTATCCAGTACTTTGATTGATTGAGTGTACAAAGAAATAACAGCTTTAGAGTGGAGAGAGAGACTTGAGACCATGTTGTAATGCAGTATGAGATATGTACAGTAGGGCTGCTTGATAAGGTCATTATTTTCTAACAAAGCGAAAACAGTTCAAATTTGATTTAATTTTCTTACATATGTTTTTTACTTGACTCTGAAATTTGAGGTTTTTATCGAGAATAATTCAATTTCAATTTATTTATTTATTAGCGCCCAAAATCGCAACAACAGTTGCCTCTAAGGCGTTCCAAGATATGGATGAGTAAAACATACACACAGACATATCAAAACAGGAATAAACAACATTCATGTAAGGCAGCAAATGAAACATCGTCCAGTCATCCCCTGTCCTTAGACCCTCCTTCTCAGCAAGGAAAAACTTAAAAACCCAGGGTCCTGGGAAAAAGAAGAAACCTCGGGAGATCCACTCCCATGGACGGACAGGCTATAGATGTCCAGGCCCGTGGGCCAGTTCGGTATGACCACAGCTACCGAGGTGGGGAAGAGCCGGGGAGGAGGAGAAGGAGAGGGGCGAGGAGGAAGAGAAGAGGGGCGAGGAGGAGATGCCGGGCGAGGAGGAGGAGCCAGGCGAAGAGAGGAGGAGCCAGGCGAGGAGGAGGTGGTGCCAGGCGAGGTGGAGGAGGAGCCAGGCGAGGAGGAGGAGGAGAGGGGTCCAGCTGCCATCAGGCGCCTGAAAGAGACAACATGTGAATAGCAATGAACAAACTACAGATGAGAACATAGTAAGTGATGCTGATGAGAAAATAGGAGGAAACAGAGGACAGTGTTCAGGTTGCCACACTTCCCCCAGCTTGTTATCTCCTGCGGCAGCTTATCTTAGTGACATCAACTAAGTAACCTGGTCATAAGCTATTCCGAAGAGGAAGGTTTTAAGCCTGGTCTTAAATAAAGAGACTGTGGGTGCCTGTTTAACATCAACAGGGAGTTGATTCCATAACACAGGAGCTTGGTAACTGAAGGCTCTTCCCCCCACTGTACTTTTAGACACTCTAGGAACCACTAATAATCCTGCATTCTGAGAGCGAAGTGCTCTATTTGGCTGATAGGGGACAATGGCATCCTGAAGATATGATGGGGCCATATTGTTTAAGGCTTTGTATGTCAGGAGGAGAACTTTGAATTTAATTCTAAACTCGACAGGAAGCCAGTGCAGTGATTTTAACACAGGACTGATGTGATCTCTTCTTTTAGTTCCTGTTAGGACTCTGGCCGCTGCATTTTGGACCAACTGGAAGCTTCTTAAAGTACCTTTAGCGCAGACGGTGAGCAGAGAATTACAGTAATCTAGTCTGGATGTAACAAATGCATGGATAAGTTAAGAATAAGAAGAATAAGAATAACGCCTAAATATTTTGTTTCATTGACTTCTGTGATTGCTTCATTGTTTAAATGTACCTCAAAGTTACTGTGAGAGGGTCGTGTAGTTATGGAAAAACAGAGTGAAACAGTTTTTTGTACATTTAAATTTAGGAGGGATAAGGCCTGTGTCAAGCGCTGCCCTGCAAGAGTGGAGGATTTGGCAGACACATGTGTAACTGTGTCATCAGCATCTGGCAGCTGACACCCTCACAACAGTCATTAGCAGGTCATTAATGTACATTGTGAACAATAGTGGTCCTAATACAGACCCTTGTGTGTGTTCAGATTTAAGTGTAGCTTTTTACAGTGTTGAGAAGATGTTTTCCCAAATACTCGCTTATTCTTCCGTGAGTATTTACCATAAACTGTATATTTAAATGGATTTCGCAAAGCTTTTAGTTGCCAAATTCCAAACAGGAAGTAAACATGGGCTCTCTTCCAGCTCCGTCGGCTCTGGCTCCATTTCACTTCGTATAGAAAAAAACGTGGCCTCACTCTCTGTAACTGCTGCTGTCAGGCTCGTCATTTTAGTCTGAAAATGTTCATATTAACCACCACCATGCATTATCTTCTGTTTATAAAATCAATTCACCGTTTTAACCCAAACCACGATATGA
This sequence comes from Odontamblyopus rebecca, assembly GCA_030686955.1. Classification (NCBI taxonomy): domain Eukaryota; kingdom Metazoa; phylum Chordata; class Actinopteri; order Gobiiformes; family Gobiidae; genus Odontamblyopus; species Odontamblyopus rebecca. Next base: position 35,869,507 of record CM060668.1, read on the forward strand.
ACATTAATAGAAGAGAGTGAACTGTGCGGATATGACTCGGGCACTGTTCACACTCCGTGCAGTTCAGTCGGCTCTGTTCTTGCTTACGTCACAAACCAGGAAGACGTTCGGAAACAGGTGACGACAACTTCCGGAGTAGTTCCCGACACTGGGCTCGAGCGATTGTGATCAAACCCACTGAAGTAAACGTGATGGTTGGTCAAATGAAGTGTGCAGACGTATGTGCTGTGTGGACTCATCTGGAGTTTGGTGTCCCCGTCTCTTCTAATCACATGTACCAGTGAGAGAGAGAGTTGTGCGTCAGTGGAAATGATAAAAACTAAGGCAGGGTTAAATTGTCGATGAGCCGAACATAACGGAACACTACGATGACATGGAGATGAAGAAAACTGGGACATTTTCTCATTTTTCCTACATTTTGTCAGAACTACTTCCGTGAACAGAGCCCGCAGGAAGTTGTCATCGCATGTTTCCAAATGTCTTCCTGGTTTGGGACGTAAGCGTGAATGGAGTCCTTATAGACCGAGCTAGGAAACAAACGGTAAACAGGTGTGTTAGTTTCAGAGTAGTTTCAGTGTAGATAACTCCTCCCTTGAGGCAGATTGAAGGCAATGAGTTGTGAAACATCTTCATTTGAAAACATCTGTCCAATTGCCAAATTTAAATTTCTCTTTTTTGCTGTGTTTGCTTTTATCTCTCTGCTTTTCCATAGCTCAAAATGCTTTGTTCCTTGTGATGTAGTGAAGGTGTATGGAGTTTAAAAACAGTGGACATCACAAGGTAGAACAGTGTTTTCTAATTGAGAGGAGAACTAAATGTGCAGGGTTTGTGTGTTCAACATGTGTAGAAGAAAGAAAACACAACTCCAGGTCTGTTTGTGAGGAGGAAACAACACTGTAGATCACAAAATACCATAATATAAGCCCTTTAAAGGTGGAGAGAGAGAACTCTTGTCTCCATGTTCCAGAGTATAGCATTAAACTCATCTGTCTCTATGGAAATCAACTGTTGACATGTTGCCAAGAATGTATTTGAGCAACACAAACACCCTAATACAACACAGGCTATGGAAATGTTTAATGCCGTACTACTGAACTTTCAAAGAAAAAAACATCTCTAAAAGCTCCGAGGTTAATTAAAATATCTCGTCTAATTACAAAACCTCTTCATTCTGTTCAAACACGTGGGAGAAATAAGCACTTGGATTTGTATTGAAAGTGCGTGTGTCCTTCAGGCATGTTCCACTTCTCTTCCGGAGCTCTGCACACAGCGTGGTGTACAAGGCCAGCCTCTGTAACTGTGGAGAGGCTCACCCGTGTGCAAGCCATGAATAAACATACAACCGTTTACATTCTGCTAATATACATGTTGAAGTACTTGTGGTAAATCTAAAATAATAGTCATGAGTTTGAGAGCTTTTTTTTTCTCATGGAACAAAGGTGAGGGGAGTCAAAGCTGGAGATCTGACTCTGATCTGAATGTCTCTACATAAACCCCGGCAATTATGAGTCAATCCTGAGTCAGTGCTAGTGCAGCCTGTGCAGCTCAGGGAGGGAGTTCCGGAGGTTCTGAGCTTCACGTGAGGTCTGACCATATATCAGAGGTGGGTCAGTGACTCAGGACGTGACTCACACTTGATGCTTCTCCTCAAAAAAGATATGTTTTTAGTGTAACCGTAACAGAGTGGTCCCCTTATCAATAGCCCCGCAATCCCGTCTGGCATGAAACAGGACAAGGGCAATGTGATATAAAAAGTTACATCTTTATTAATACGTTTTAAAAATGATTTCATTCCTTATTTTGACACATGAATAAATACTAGCAAATCAAGCCCTGTAAATGTAAGATTTAACCCGGCCCTAACTAAACACAACACATCAAGATTAGCAATACCAAACCAAGCATTCATGAAAATCAAACCAAATAATTAAACCCTATATTTACACGGTGTTAAAGTGCCATTGCCATTTAAATGAATGCTGTGCAATGAGTAAAGTGAGCGTGCTAAGGTGTGAGGTAGCGGTGTTGGGTTCACTCTCAGCTTTATTTCTAGAGCACTTTAAAAACAACACAGTTGACCGAAGTGCTGCACACAAACAGATAACAAACAGTGACAGGTGCAGATAAACTATAATACAAAACAAATACTGGTAAAAAGTCAACCCTCAAACTGTGTTAAAAGCCAAGGAGAAAAGTGAGTTTTTAAAAAGGGACTTAAAAACAGGCAGTGAATCGGTCAGCCTGATGTGCAACTAGTGCGTCATGTTTCAGGTGGAGAAAGTGCACTGTGGTGTGATGAGGCGTATCTGGACTAAAGTGACCGGCGCTAGTCCTGAGACCAAACCCTGCACTGTGAACCTGACCATATATTACAATATCCCACAAAACCTTAACTATTATTACACAACGTTCCAATACGATCACACTACTAGACCGTTTGCAGCTTGGGTGATTTTCGCCTAACCCAGTACTTCGGTTTCCATCTTGGAGATATAGATCGCTATAAAACACAGCCCCAAGTTGTTGTTAAATCGAATTTTCGTTTATTGTGTGTCAAAATGTCTAAAAAGTCGGATCAAAGGACAAAAAAGAAAGAATTCTATATAGGGATACGCTACAATCTTCTGAAAGAGTGAGATATGATGCGAAATTGCAAGAAATAGGTGCAAAAACGGGGCCTAAAACACCAAACATTCTCATTTCCTCATATATATGACCATGCAGCACTGTAAACAGTGGTAAACATGGAGCTTGACATGTCTATTTTTAAATCTTGTAGATGTGTGAGAAATAAAATAAATATTTTGTTTTAATCAGGATGATGTACTACGATAATGAAGGTACTTACTGCAAACAAAATGATCGGAACACACGCGGATATTTGAGACTGTTTTTCCTGTGAAATTCTGATTCAAACTTGCAAGTCGCCTTTCTTCCGACAATTCTTGTGTTTTTTCACCTTGGCCAACGATTACTTCTGGTAAGCGATAAAAGGATCTATCACTCTCCCTGTCTGAACGGTTATGACAACCTAAAACACGGCAGTAGTTTACCATCGTTCGTTTTTTCGCAATGGACGTTCTGTAGTCAATACTGCATCTACAGTACTGGAGATCCATACTGTGACGTCACATGCAATCGGTCTATAATGAGTAAGACTGAATGCGAATAAAAGAGAAAAAGAAGCAAGAATGTCAGCAGTAGTGGCAATCTGTTAAACAGGGAACAATTGATTAACTTTGGGTGTGGCATTACCAACTACCCCCGATATACAACGAAGAACATTTACCGATTGCCTAGAGGGAGGGCACCCTACATGGGGCTCGGAGTGCGTAAGGAGCGGCCGCCGTCTCCGACTCCACACAGCACCTCTGATCAGTAACACAGATTAGCATTAGACTTACTGTAGTTTAAACACCTGACATTCCCAGAAACAGTTTTACTTATGCGCGCCACATATTTGTAGTCTGTAATCAGCGACACGGCAGCGTACAGGTTGAGTTCAGTGACACATAAGGGTGGGAAACTCTAGTGTCCACCTGATTACATTCGAAAATACTTTTCTCTCTACAGTTGATACGTGCAGTGCTTAATTTTACAGGAACAAACTGGAACATGTGTCTCCCACTTTGGATGTAACTGAAGTACTGAGATGTGGTTTCCTCAAAGGTCTTACAGTAATATACAATAAAAAACAGAGGGAACAAGACAGATCATGATTTCAGTGCAGACTACATGACAAAATAACTATTATTAAGCACTCTTAAATCTTAATTCTTTTTATTCTGACAGGAATAATTCACACTCTTGTCAACTCTTATATAAATACTCATATACTATGACTTTTTAAGGACAATTTAGTTTAAAAGTTATGTAAACAAAAAAATCTAAGATACTCTTTTGGTTTAAAGACTTGAAGAAATGACTTGAAGCTCAAAGCAGACGACTTGGACTTGACTTGGATTTATGGACCAGTTACTGGAGACTCGACTTGGACCTGTCTGTGACTTGGGACTTGCAAAAGAAAGACTTGGTCCCTCCTCTGCCATATACTCAGAATGCGGCACACTTGAATGCCACATGCTTGTTTCCTGGAGAGATTTGTGAAATGAAATGCTCATTACATTTTTATTTATATTTATCTTGCAATAATTACAATTATAGGAATTTTCTTGGTAAAAATTTAGAGAAGAACATACAATCTTACATTGGAAGGGGTCACTTCTCCCCAGACCTGACCTGTATCTTGGACCGGTGGCATGACCGGGTTGACTCCACTGAAATAGATCAGTTCAAACACAGTTCGGTCCATCTCCCTCTCCAGAGCTCACACACTCTTGGCCACTGTTCTTGAACACAAAGGTGGCCTGAGATGCTGTACCTGCTCACTCTTCTCCGGGGTTTGGTGCTGAGGGCACAGCACATGCACAGATGCTCTCTCCATTAGCTTGATTACAGCGCCAGCTGCTTTCTGCTTAGCTAACTGTCAGCTCCAGAGTGAGGGCTGGCAGGAGGGGCAGGCCTGACAGAGCACGGCCCAACACAGAGTCTGCTCATGGGGAGGATCAGGTGCGTCTGCTCCTTCAGCACTATTCTAGTACATTTGCTGTTTTTCAAAAGTTATAAAAATATATCTTTAGACTCTCATTAATAAGTTTAGGGAGACAGTAGTGATGGGAATTCCATCTCTTTTTAGAGAATCGGCTCTTTTGGCTCAGCTCACTAAAAAGAGCCAGCTCTTTTGGCTCCCAAGCGGCTCCTCAGGTTGTTTTGTTTTATTCATTAATTTATTATCAACAACAATATAAAATTATGCACAAAATGAATGTTTATTGTATAAGTACTTTTATTTATTCACTCTACATAAAATGTAAAAAATAAATGTTCCTCTCTAAAACCGGCCTACACACATTTCCGGTACTCCGCTCAACATAAACATTCAGTAATAATGTGTTTAATACAGTTTTGCGCACATTTGTTTAAATTTTACAGAAACCAAACTTAAAACTGCATGGCTAATTTGCATGTAGTATAAGTGCTGAAAAAACAGGTTGTGCACTGATGCGGTCAGATTCTGTCTCAGTTTTGGACTGACTAACCCCTCCCCTCTGCTCAACACATACTGACCAATCACATGCAGCATGAAGAGAAAAAAAAGTGAGAGAGAGGGTAAGAAAAACAGACAGAGAAAGAAACAAAACACGACTCCCATTAAGGAGCCGCCTCCTGTCGTTCACTTCAAAGAGCTGTTTCGTTCACGACCGACCCGTCACTAAAGGACAGAATCTCTGAGCGAAGCACTGCCCTCTGCTCATCTGAGGATACGGCGTTTCAACTTCAAAGCTCAACAAGCTCCTTCGTTTCACATACTTCACTGAAAATAAAAATCTGATTGCACATTTGGTTCGGCTTCGAGATGTGATGGAGAGAGTAGTGGCTAGACTGATAACTGAGAAATGTATCTGTTAGGATTTACCTGGCAAGTGTTCCATCATTCTTCACTTAAACTGGACTTTTTCACAACTAAACTGTGTCTGATGTCTGAATAGTATTATCTACTCTCCCATTTGGTCGTTTTAGAGCAAACTAGGCACATTTGCAGCTTTGTCTTATAAACAATATAGAGAGAAAAATGGGAGTGTCCTGGCTCCAGTGGCCTCTGCAATTACAAGTAGTTGGTGACATCACACAAGACCGCCCTGACAGGTGTTTCTGATGTAGGGATGGTTTGAAATGTGGATACCAGTTTGACCAATCAGACTGTTCCTTATACCTCCAGAGCCCGCCCCTCCTCCTCCCTCACTCTCCCCTTTAGTCTTCCAGGCACTGCCCAGTTTAGCAGCTCGATTTGAATTGTGGTTGTGAGCAAATTGTAGGCGTTTAGTCCTATTTGGAGCTGTATTTTGATTTGTGCATGTGTGAGTAACCCTGCTTCCATCTGCATGTGAGGCTGTAGTGCTCGGATAATCTCTGTTTGTAACTGTAAACAAAAATGCAGATTCAAACTAAATGCACTCCTGAGCAATAATATGTCATTCATGATGTGCAGAGCTCATGGTGGGTCAAATGCACATTTTTCTGAATCTATGTTTTGTGAATCATATAGGCAAATGTGCTTTCAGTAACCTACTATTTCACACTCAAATGTTCTTCGGGTGGTTGCGTTTCCTTTGCATTTCCTCCCCTCTCCTGCACCTGCACTGTTGTGTGAGCTGCTCTGATGTTCCACACACAGGGCTGAGAACTACAAAGCACCGAGGGAGATGTCACCACAGCATCCGCCCTGTCTGCTCCACTCGACTCTGCTCGGGTCTGGAGGAGGAGGAGTCGCCCCGCCTGGGCTCGGAGGAAGAAGGAGGGGAGGAGGAGGAGGGGGTGTGGGTGTTCACCTGTGGGCTTGTCAAATGGGATGGCTCCAAAGATGACAGCAGTTCAGTGGAGGTTCATGCTTATACATGAATGGGCTAGAAGATGTTTAGATAGATATAGATGATATATAGTCACAAGGTAAGATGCAGTGCAGTCACTTCCTCACATTCAAACAGCTCGCACATAAATAATGTGAATCAAAACATGAGAAAGCTAAAAAAAATAAGATATATTAGATAAATAACATAAATTCAACCAGGGAGACTGTATTTATTCTTGACCCCTCCCTCCTGTCACTATCAGCCAGCAAACCTTATTTCTCAACCAATCATTTCCCGAGCCATTTATAACAATGCACCCTCCCTCTCCAGTCCTTCTTAGGCAAGGCCACTTTTGTACAGCACAATTCGTACACAAAGTAATTCAAAGTGCTTTATAGAATACAAAATATGTTAAAACACAATACAAACAAATCAAAACATAAATAATCATCATAAAATTAAAAGAGGGAGAGACATTACTGTAAATGAGAGAGTAGAGTGCGGAATGAAAACCTTTCAGTCATGTTCAGCTCGACAGAACTGTTTTTGGATTTAAACAGAGTCAGAGTAGAGTCTGTCTCACATGTTCAGACTGTTCCAGGTTTTAGCTGCATGAGTCTGAAACTCTGACTCCCCGAGTTTAGTCCTGACTCTGGGATCAGCAGGAGTTGGTCCCTGAGCTGAGTGCAGATGGTTCATGAGGCACTAACATGTCACAGATGGACTTTGGTGCTCGGCCAAGGAGAGACTTGTGCACAAGCAGAGCTGCTTTAAAGTCTCTGAGCCACAGGGGGCAGTGCAGAGACCTGAGCACAGGGGGCAGTGCAGAGACCTGAGCACAGGGGGCAGTGCAGAGACCTGAGCACAGGGGGCAGTGCAGAGACCTGAGCACAGGGGGCAGTGCAGAGACCTGAGCACAGGGGGCAGTGCAGAGACCTGGGCACAGGGGGCAGTGCAGAGACCTGGGCACAGGGGGCAGTGCAGAGACCTGAGACCAGGGGGCAGTGCAGAGACCTGAGAACAGGCGGCAGTGCCGAGACCTGAGCACAGGGGGCAGTGCAGAGACCTGGGCACAGGGGGCAGTGCAGAGACCTGGGCACAGGGGGCAGTGCAGAGACCTGAGCACAGGGGGCAGTGCAGAGACCTGAGACCAGGACGCATGTGCATTTCTAACAGGAATGTTAAAGCAGAACTATTTTGCGAAAATCAACTTTTCAGAGCTTTGAACAATGTTTTAGTTCTTTCATTCTCATTTACTCACCTGTAGGTGAGGTTCTATTTTATACAAAATTGACTCTTGTAAGGTTTAAGCCATATTATAATGTCGTTACCTCCTCAAAAACAGACCTGGAGTTGTGTTTCTTTCATTCACACATTTGAAGCGGTAGTTTTCAATTTTTATTTATAACGCCTAGCCTTAATATGTCTATGCACCAGAGAGGGAACCCATGGACATTTTCTCTCCTCTGGGTGACCACATGTTCATATTTACTCAGTCTCAGTTTTGAGCCCTGTGTCCTCTGTCCCAGCAGATGTATTCTAAACCAGTGAGTTGTCCCAGTTTCAAGCAAGAAATTTCCGAGGTGTCTCAATCTGATCCCTGCCAGCAGTAAAGGAGGGCAAAAATACAGAAAATCATGCTTGAAAATGACCAGACAAAAAATGCATCAAGAGATTGTATATGGACAATGTTACACTCTTTTCACAGTTTACTGATCAGACCAGTGGATATTGATACATGCTGCTGAGTGAGAGTAGTTATGGGACAATGGATATAAATCTGGCAGAGGCTACAGGCACACCCATAGACCGTATATATGAGTGGACATAGCTATCCCATTAGCCACTGCGTGCCAAACAGGAAGTGCGCCAGGAGGCTCTTCCGGCTCCTTCTCTCCCTTTTTCCCACTGACTTACACTGAGATCTTATCGCTCCTCTCTCTGCACCTGTTACTGTGGCCTCATCATTTTGGTCTTAAAATGTTCGTATGAACCCGCGACACATGATCCTGATTTTTTTTTCGCTATTTTGTCTGTCAGAAAAAATCCTATTCTTAACATAGAGCCTGGCTCCAAATTCGCTCCTGTAGCTGTTAGCATCGCGAGCCTCATTTGAGCGGCGCTAAACGCTGTGAGTGACGTAACACTCACTTAGTCCACTTATTTTATACAGTCTATGGGCACACCACATGTAGAGTATCGTGTATGTTCTTGAACATGCATGGTCCCGGCTGAGAACACTACAAACTGCAGATACAAAAGGCCGAATACATCTGATGCAAAGTTCATTATTCACTCACTCCACACACACTGGTGTAAACTACTATTGAAGCCAGCTGCACTAGGGCAGACTGACAAAAGTGAGGCTCCAATCTGCACCATCGACCCCTCCGACCACAACCATCACTCACACACACACACCACTTTCATACTAGGCAATATGTGTGAAGTATCTTGCCTAAGGAGAAAAAAAAGTGGTCTTGTTCACGAGTGAGGGGAGCATGGAGCTTGAGATTGACAGGTGGATCAGTGCAGTGTCTGCAGTGATGAAGTCGCTGTATCAGACCGTTGTGGTGAAGATGGAGCTGAGTCCAAAGCAGCAACTTGACTTCTCCCTTAACCAAGCCACTCCTCCTGGATTCTCCAACCTGGACAAACCTCGCCCTGATGGCTGGCTGGGGTGGGGGCATTGCCACCATCTTCCAACAAATCCTGAGACCCTGCCCTCTCTCTATCCCTCCAGCCCCCACATTTGAACATCTTACTTTTCAACTCCCCCATAACTGTCCCCAAATCAACACAAACACGGACCATATACTTCCGCAATCTCAAATCACTCTGTCCCTTCACCCTCAGCACCCACATCTCCAACACCATTGCTACATCCACCCTCCCCAATAACCCAACCACCGAGGACCTGGTCACATACTACAATAACACACCCTCCTCCTGCCTTGAGTTTCTTGCCCCTGTCAAAACCAAACTGGTCTCATTCACTCGCTCTGCCCCCGGTACACCCCTGAACTTCACCAAGTCAAAAAACAACGCAGGAAATTTGAACGCCTCTCAAAGAAAACTGGACTCACAGTACACCACTCAAACTTTAAAAGATCACACCCACCCCTACAGAACTGCACCTTCAGCCGCCCACACTTCATATTACTCTGGCATAATCCTCAATGACTCCTCCAACCCCCGCTCACTGTTTAACACTGTAAACAACCTGCTCAAGCCCATGGACATTATCTCCCACTCCTTCACCACAGACAAATGTCTCTTCCTCTCTTTCTTCCACTCCAAAATCAACTGCATCCACCAGCAACTATCTGCCTTTACTCCTCCCAGTCCTGACTCCCTGCCCAATACCCCACAAACTCTTCCTTATCACCCATCTCAACCTTCGATCTCACCAAATACCTCAGCAAGAGCAAACTGTCCTCATGTGCACTAGATCCTATCCCCTCCCCCCTGATCAAAACATGTCTCCCCTGCTTCAGCCCACTCATCCTGAACATTAGAAATTCATCACTCACCTCTGGAACTGTTCCCCCCACCTTCAAGCTTGCTGCAGTCACCCCTATACTCAAAAAACCTGGTCTGGATCCTGAAGATCCAAATAACTTCCACCCCATCTCAAACTTCCCGTTCCTATCCAATATCCTTGAACATTCCGTACCCCTCAGCTTCAAGATCACCTTCACTCCAATCAGTTATATGAATCCTTCCAGTCCGGTTTTCACACTCATCATAGCACAGAAACACCCCTCATCAAAGTTACGAATGACCTCCTCCTCGCCTCAGACTCCGGATCTCTCTCCATCCTCCTCGACCTCTCCACTGCCTTTCACACAATTGATCACTACATTCTCCTCCACCGCCTTCACTCCATTGACATCACTGGTTCTGCTCTCTCCTGGTTCACCTCCTACCTCTCAAATCAATCCTACTACATTTGCATCAATAACGGTTCATCTCACATCACACCGGTTACCCACGGAGTCCCTCAAGGCTCGATGCTTGGTCCCCTCCTCTTCATCCGCTACATGCTTTGTCTGTCCTGTCCTTGTTTTAGTGTTACCTCAAGTGTCTTACCGTGAAAAGCGCTATATAAAACCGATGTATTATTATTATTATTATTATTATTATTATTATTATTATTATTATTATTATTATTATTATTAGCTGTGGCTAGGACAGTATCTGCCCACCACAGAGTATGCAGTGATTAATGCCACAGGACCATGAACGCTCATGTTGATCAGTCTCTGGAAAGTGGTGCTTAAATCCACTTTGTACAGTGATCCCTCGTTTATCGCGGGGGTCACGTTCCAAAAAGAACCCGCGATAGGCGAAATCCGTGAAGTATCAGCTTTATTTTTTACAATTATTATACAATACAATACTGTACTATAGAATGAAACCAAAGATCAAATCCTGTTTTCAGGCTCAAGCATTTAAAAATATAAACGTTTTCTTACAAATAACTATGATAGTTTTTAAAAAATGCTGTAAAATAATAATTTTAATGAATACGAACACGAGGTTGGACATTGTGACTCACGTGTATTTCACAGTCCCTCTGACTGAGCCTCTTCCTCCTGACTCCTGTAGCGTCTTTTTCTCCTGAAGGCTGTGGTGCAGGTGTCTTCTCCCGTCGTCCTTATGTTATTTTCCTCCTTCTTTATGGCCCATGTTTTCTTTTCTGTGGGAGACGCTCCAAACGGCTCTTTGAGTGTTAAAGGTTGCCGACCCCTGGTCTAAGTGAAAGACCAGTCAACTTTTATCACTTCTAGACTACAGTCCCTTGGCCAATCAGGATTCAGAACACAATGCACTGTTAAAAAAAAAAAAAAGCATAAAAAAATCCGCGAAACAGCGAAGCCGCGAAAGATGAACCGCGTTATAGCGAGGGATCACTGTATTTATTTTGAGGCAATCTGTAGTCTTTAACTGCCAGATCAACTCAGTTTTACTGAGTCACAATTGACACCTGAAGCCCTGAAGAAGCAGCTTTTTTAGCAGTGAAACTTCTGCTTTCACACTTTCACTCCAGTAGTAAAGGTCTGACTATTTTGGAAGTACTACCATCATGCCCTTTTGAAATATCAATATTTGTTAGAGTTTTCGTGAGACTATTGTGACCAAAATGCTGTCCATGTTCTGCATATTGAGTGTATATTTCAGCGCCTGCAGTACGACATGTTTTACAAATGGAATCTAATCTGATCCCATTTGGCGCCCCTCACTAAAGCCCTCACTCATGACATGTAAGGAGCCATTGGGACCATCTCTAGCATATCAAATCACATGTCAAATCCTCCCCTGCACCTCTCATTTCCACATCCCGCCCGTGCACAGAGGAGGAGTTAGCATGTTGCGCTAACTGCGTTCATATCAGGGAGGAGAGATGCACGCTACTCACCATTATATTTAATAATTTGAGCGACGTGAGCTGCAGGGTGGTTAGGAACGACTCCCCCAATAACGCGTGTCACTGAAGCAGCAAATTAACACCGGGCCAAGGGGGGTATGGTGGTGGTGGTGGTGTCGGGGGGTGATGTAGCGTCTTTGTTAGCGACATGCTCCCAGCGCGGCCCAGCTAATGCTCCGCTAAAGCTAACAGCAGGTGTGCAGTGGAAGATAAATGAGGGGAACACATGAGGGACAAAGCAGAGGCAGTCACATGTGAGGCGCTGGTCCAGGGTTATTCAAAAACTCTGCGAATCCGAGAGCGCAGTTCAGTTCAGTCATTTGGAAATATAACTCGAAGATGCCAAAAAGTCAAAAGTGTGTAGAGGACTTTGCTGGAGCTCTCCCTGTTCAAGAGTGGGTCTGTGGGGATGTTATTTGTTTCATGCTTTGAAACTGTATTGTCCCAGCCAATAAATAAGATAAAATAGAAAACAAACAGTACCATACCATACTCCCTACAACTGTGCAACAACTCACCCTTATGTAACAGATAATACTCCCTACAACTGTGCAACAATTCACCCTTATGTAACAGATAATACTCCCTACAACTGTACAACAACTCACCCTTATGTAACAGATAATACTCCCTACAACTGTGCAACAACTCACCCTTATGTAACAGATAATACTCCCTACAACTGTACAACTCACCCTTATGTAACAGATAATACTCCCTACAACTGTACAACAACTCACCCTTATGTAACAGATAATACTCCCTACAACTGTGCAACAACTCACCCTTATGTAACAGATAATACTCCCTACAACTGTGCAACAACTCACCCTTATGTAACAGATAATACTCCCTACAACTGTGCAACAACTCACCCTTATGTAACAGATAATACTCCCTACAACTGTACAACAACTCACCCTTATGTAACAGATAATACTCCCTACAACTGTACAACAATTCACTCTCATCCATCCATCCATCCATCCATTTTCTTCTGCTTATCCGGGGCCGGGTCGCGGGGGCAGAAGCGTAAGCAAAGACTCCCAGACTTCCATCACCCCAGACACTTCCTCCAGCTCCTCCTGGACCCCGAGGCGTTCCCAGGCCCAGAGACAGTCCCTCCAGCGTGTTCTGGGTCTTCCCTAGGGCCTCCTCCCAGTGGGACATGCCCGGAACACCTCCTGAGGGAGGCGTCCAGGAAGCATCCGGAAGGGCTGGCTCCTCCTTTTGACATGGAGGAGCAGTGACTCTACTCCGAGCTCCTCCCGTGTGACCAAGCTCCTCATCCTATCTCTAAGGGAGCGCCCGGCTACTCTGCCGGGCCTGCCCCAAATTGCATGGCAGAGTGTTTCTGAGGAAACTCATTTCAGCCACTTGTCCTTTCATCTTGTCCTTTCGGTCGTTCCCCAGAGCTCATGACCATAGGCGAGGGGAGGAACGTAGAGTGAGGTAAATCGAGAGCTTCGTCTTTCGGCTCAACTCCCTCTTCATCACAATGGTCCAATACAGCGACCGCATCACTGCCGACGCTGCACCGATCCACCTGTCAATCTCATGCTTCATCCTCCCCTCACTGTGAACAAGACCCCGGGATACTTGAACTCCTCCACTTGAGGCAAAGACTCCCCACCCACCTGGAGAGGGCAATCCACCTTTTTCCGGTCGAGAACCATGGCCTCGGATTTGGAACAGCTGATTCTCATCCCAGCCACTTCACACTGCAAACTGCCCCAGTGCTGCAGGTCCTAGTTTGATGAAGCCAACAGGACAACATCATATGCAAAGAGCAGAGATGAGATCCTGTGGTTCCCAAACCCCCTCCGGCCCCTGGCTTTGTCCATAAATAAAATGAACAGAACCGGTGACAAAGGGCAGCCCTGGCAGAGTCCAACATGCCCCAGGAACAGGTCTGACTTACTTGCAACACAGCTCCTGCTCCATTCATACAGGGACCGGACCCCATACTCCCAGAGCACCCCCCACAAGGCACCACGAGGGACACGGTCGAATGCCTTCTCCAGGTCCACAAAGCACATGTGGACTGGTTGGGCAAACTCCCATGAACTCTCGAGCACCCGATGGAGGGTGTAGAGCTGGTCCAGTGTTCCACAACCAGGCAAAAAACCACACTGCTCTTCTTGAATCCGAGGTTCGATTATCGGCCTGATTCTCCTCTCCAGTACCCTGGCATAGACCTTACCGGGGAGGCTGAGAAGTGTGATTCCCCTGTAGCTGGAACACACCCTCCGGTCCCCCTTCTTAAACAGAGGGACCACCACCCCGGTCTGCCAGTCCAGAGGTACTGTCCCAAGACAGCCCCACAATATTGAGAGACTTAAGGTACTCAGGATGGATCTCATCCAAACCCGGAGCCTTGCCACCAAGGAGCTTTCCAACCACCTCAGTGATTTCGGCCAGGGTGATGGACAAGTCCACCTCTGTCCCCAGCCTCGGCCTGCTCCTGAAGACATGACGGTGGGATTGAGGAGATCCCCAAAGTATTCCTTCCACTGTCCGACAACATCCTCAGTCAAGGTCTGCAGCTCTCCCCCGCACTATAAACAGTGTTGGTGAAGCTCTGCTTCCCCTCCTGAGGCGCCGGACGCTTTTCCAGAATTTCCTTGGAGCCGTCCGATAGTCCTCCTCCATGGCCTCCTCAAACTCCTCCCAAACCCGAATGTTTGCCTCTACAACCACCCGGGCTGCAGCTTGGCCTGCTGGCACCCGTCAGCTGCCTCAGGATTCCCCGATCCAGCAAGGCCCGATAGGACTCCTTCCTCAGCCTGACAGCATCCCTTACTTCCGGTGTCCATCACCGGGTTCGAGGATTGCTGACCTTACGACTACACCTAAGAGTGGCCGCATCGACAATAGAGGCAGAGCACGAAGCCCACTCGGACTCTATGTCCCCATCCTCCCCGGGATCTGGGAGAAGCTCTCCCAGAGGTGTGAGTTGAAGGCCGGACCGACAGAGGGTTCCACCAGACGTTTGTTATGGACAAACCGTGACTAGCACAGAAGGCCAATAACAGAACACCACTTGGGTTCAGATCAGGAAGCTGTTCCTCCCAATCACCCCTCTCCAGGTGTCACTGTCGTTGCCCACGTGGGCGTTGAAGTCCCCAGTAGAACAATGGAGTGCCCAGTCGGTGCGCTATCCAATACCCCTCCCAGGGACTCCCAGAACCCTGGGTACTCTGCACTACTGTGTGGCCCGTAGGCCGACACCACAGTGAGAGACCTGTCCCCGACCTGAAGGCGAAGGGATGCGACCCTCTCGTTCACCGGAGTGAACTCCAACACGCAGCAGCTGAGCTGTGGGCGATGAGCCCACACCAGCTCGCCGCCGCTTCCCGCGGCCAACGCCAGAGAAATGGAGAGTCCAGCCCCTCTAAATGAGTTGGGTTCCAGAGCCCAAGCAGTGTGTGGAGGTGAGGCCGACAATATCTGATGGGAACACTCGACCTCCCGCACAAGCTCAGGCTCCTCCCCCCCAGCGAGGTGACATTCCATGTCCCCAGAGCTAGTCTCTATGTC
Source organism: Odontamblyopus rebecca (assembly GCA_030686955.1). Lineage (NCBI taxonomy): Eukaryota > Metazoa > Chordata > Actinopteri > Gobiiformes > Gobiidae > Odontamblyopus > Odontamblyopus rebecca. Next base: position 35,884,888 of record CM060668.1, read on the forward strand.
CAGAGATCTGGTCGCGGAGGCCCCCGCCTTCCACCGCCGCCCAGATCTCTCCGCGCCAGGCCCTCATGTCATAGATAATACTCCGTACAAATGTGCACCAACTCACCCTTATGTAACATAATACTCCCTACAACTGTACGACTCACTCTTATGTAACAAATCCTTATGTCTGATCTCGCCACAGTGGGACAGTAAAATGCAGTTGTCGTTAGGCAAGACACTTCACCACATTGTCTACTTGGTGTGTGGAGTGTGTGTGAATACATAGTGGTGGTCGGATTAGCAACCTCAGAATCCTGAGGCAATATAAAACTTGCAGGCTGTGTTTGCTAATTTATGCATTGTGTCACCGTGGGAACCGCTGAACATTGCAGCAGATATATATGCAGTGGTCCCACAACATAATGCCATTGCAACATATCACTATATTTCAAACATTATTATATTGTTATTATTATTATAAGGAGGATCACAGGGGAAGCAATGGAAACATAAACATGAATATTCTGTCATTTTGTTTTGCTTTACTTTTGTATTGTATTTTTACAGTATACAGTTTTACAAGTAAGTTTTAATATAATATAATATTTACCACGGCATATTTAGATATTTGTACACCTTCCAGAAAACCCAATAAATAAAAATAGCACTATAAAAACAAATGAATAAATAGTATTAAGCTATATAATTTCATATAATGCTCCATATAATATTCCACAGTATTAGACTGGTGCTCAGGGCTCGGTTGGATCGGCAGGGACTCGGAGGTGAACTGCAGACTCCTCCGTTAAAAGTGGAACCAGGGTTTTCCCAAAGGCCTGCAAGAAAAACCTGAATTAGAGCAAGAGCAAACTCTAAGTAAAGCAACACAAAACGGGTCCTACAGCCAAGACAAAACCAGGACAAGACCTGCCTCTCTGATACTCTGTCAGCTACAAACTATTTTACAAATAAAATAAATAATAATAAAAATAAGATAATAAAAATTGGAATCTGTGTTAATAATATAATATATACCATAAAATACCAAATAAGAACCAGAGCGTTTATTTATTTCAATCACTTTACAGACCATTTATTTGAGACCAGGCGGCAATTTGGGGCAGGCCATTAATTCCTTCATCACAAAAACCAGTATGATGATAATTTAGGCGACTTTTTATACATATATAGATGTAAGCGAGTTCATTTGAAATGTTACAACAAAATATAGTAGTGACTAGAGAGTTTCCCACATTTGAAAGCAACTCCTGAATTACAGAAAGTCATTTAAACCCTCCTGCAAGTTAAAACAAGCAGGCAGAGTGTGAATATTCTTTTATAAACTGTTTTTTTTTTTTTTTCAGTGCTTTTACTTTATGCAATTGAGCCAAGTGGTTTTCAGTTTGGTTTGTGTAGAGACGACGTGAGCATCAGTCCTGCGTCCTGTTGTTGCAGCACAACTTCTGTCTTCAGCACGTACAGACTCAGTGTTTATTTGGAATTGACGGTTATTTATCAGAATATACATCTGCACCTGGTGTTTAAAGGGGACCTGGCAGTTAATTGGAACCCGGCTTATATTTGGTATTTTATGGGTTTGTTTAAACAATAGAATTTAACAATAGGCCAGGGTTCTAATTTCAATGGTTTAATGTAATGCTGGTAGTCAAGTTAAGTTTGCTGTGTACTGTATGCATCTGATGATAAAGTGATTTATTGCAGAAGGTAAGTGAGAAATAGCATCGGCCAACGGGAAAAATTTGAAATGAATTAGTTCTGTTTTAGGTGGATTGCCCTCTCCAGGTGGGTGGGGAGTCTCTGTCTCAAGTGGAGGAGTTCCAGCATCTCGGGGTCTTGTTCACAGTGAGGGGAGGATGGAGCATGAGATTGACAGGTGGATCGGTGCAGCATCGGCAGTGATGTGGTCGCTGTATCGGACCATTGTGGTGAAGGGGGAGCTGAGCCGAAAGCCAAAGCTCTCGATTTCCCTCAGTCTACATTCCTCCCCTCACCTGTGGTCATGAGCTCTGGAGAATGACCGAAAGGACCAGGTCGCTGATGCAAGCGGCACAAATTAGTTTCCTGCACAGAGTGGCCTGGCGCTCCCTTAGAGAGAGGGTGAGGAGCTCGGTCACACAGGAGGAGCTCAGAGTAGAGCTGCTGCTCCTCCATTTCGAGAGGAGTAGCAGAGGGGAGGGCATCTCCTGGACGCCTCCCTCAGGAGGTGTTCCGGGCATGTCCCACCGGTAGGAGGCCCCAGGGAAGGCCCAGGACACACTGGAGGGACTATGTCTCTCAGCTGGCCTGGGAGTCCCTGCTTAGACTGCTGCCCCCATGACCTGGCCCCAGATAAGTGAAAGAAAATGGCTGTGGATGGATAGTTCTGTTTTTCAGGTTTTTAAGACAGTAAAAGTCGGTTACAGCTTTAATAAATACAATTTATTGTATAGAGCAGAGTTGTTGTTGTTTTTTTTTATTGGTTGAACAGTAGCTGTATTACATGTGTGATATTACAACATCCCCAGACATATCTTCTTGAACTTGACCTAAAAGCAGGATTAAACTACCTGATTCTCGGCGAGCGCCTCCTTGGCCATGTAGCGCTCTCTCTTGATCTTTATCTGGACCTCCTCTGGAACATCAGGGACCAGTGCGTCGATGAGCCTGCTCACGGTGAGCACCACATGCTGGGGTGAAGCAGAGTGGTTAGCCCCAGGAAACCTGACCAGGATCGGAGCTGTGACAGTGCAGAGTTGAAAACCTACCTCAAACACGATCACAAAGCCCAGTCTGACGGCCAACAGCTCAAAGTATTCGGGCCTGTACCTCCCGTCATCATCCCGTAAATCTTTATACCTGCACAATATCATATTACTTTTCTTTCCGAGTGGGGATTATGTTTCAAATGTGACCGCCCCTTTAGTCCTCCAGGTACTGCCCAGTTTAGCAGCTGTGTTGTAAATGTGGTTGTGAGCAGAGTGTAGGTGTTTAGCCCCACGTCAACAATTGACAAGCAGTAAACTAAATTTAAAAATAAATAGATGCTATTTTAATGCTTTTTTAGTTACTTGCAAGTGGAGTTGTGGATGTCCATGTAGACTTTCGGCGAATTGGACAAAGTGAAGTTAGTGTAGCCGCGGAGTGAAGAGTCTTTGGTGAATTTGTAATAAGCTCTGGGCAAAAAGGACGACGTGAAGGCGATGAGGAAGGCCTGCCACACAAAAATACTGTTATACAAAAAAACTGTACAGTGTTACTCTGGAAAAAAGTATTTGCTTTAAACATCTTATTGTAATAGCAGATAATTTCACTATACTGCCTCTCCCTCTTGTTAAAGCTCTCCTGCACAGCTGTTTGACCCGCTGTCCCCGCTGTCAATGAATTGTAAAAATACGAGAACAAAGACGTTTTAGATGTACTGGCTTGACACCTATAGCTATTCCGATCTTTCTGTGAATTATGACTAAAAAAAAATAAAATAAAATCATTTGGTGGTAGGGTAGTTATTATCTCTGTTCTTAAAGGTTAAACCACATGGAGTCTGCACTCTTACTGTTTTAGAAAGTTACCACAATTACATGACCCTGTGTCTCCTGAGCCTTCACCTGATAGAGACACATCCAAGTGTGTCTCAGTCTCAGTTTATATTCAGGTCTTGTGAAAGTTCAGAGCCTCCAGAATCCCCTCCCTGAGCTGCAGAGGCTGCACTAGCACTGACTCATGACTGGTGCAGGTGCTTGGGTTTAGGGAGTGGCCGTTCAGATCAGAGACACTTTAGGTTTAAACACACTGGATTTCAGATGAAACTGTTAATCCAAATGAGAGAGTCAGGTCAGGCTCGTTTTGCTTTCTGATAATTATAACATAAATAAATGGAACATGCCCAATGTTTTTATAATTAAGTATTACAATTGTTATCACTAAAGGTTATAACTGATTTGAACATGTTTATCTTGTATCTGGGGACACAGAAAGGTCATGAAATTTAAAATAGCACATACAGTTCCTCTACATTTCTGTCTGTCCTTCCCTGTCCCTCCACATTCAACCATTATTTTTCTACAGTTTGAGTTGATCTCACTAATACTGAAACTGAAACCCAAAAACACAAAACCTCGTACATTGGCGATGACGGCGATCTGGCTGATGAGCTGCAAGATTTGAAACCAGATGCCGATGTCCTTGGCCTGCTCGGCCACAGGCCTCCTGTACTCCGACGCAAACTTATGAGCGTCCAGACGGATCTCCACCCAGTTATTGACCAGAGCGAAGAAAGGGGCCAGAGGACAGGCTGCTACAAACACTGTGATGAAGCCAAACTGCAGCACTGGGGAGAAGAGGTGTGCAAACATCACACTTTAATCACACGATTTCTATTTTAAAAGGGACAGATCATACAAAACTGACTTTTTGAGCTACTGACCACGTTAGTAAAAAGCTAATAAAAATACTTGCTCTTGTCGCGACACACAACATGAAATGTCCAAATGCAGTTAGAGCCATAAGGCAAACACACACATGCTTTGTAGACTAAACTGGATCACTTCAACTTTAACCCCTTAACGGCTGAATTTATATAGATGCATAGAAAAAAAAGTTTTGTGTGCATTTTTGTGCACAAAACATAAGCAGATGGTAAATTAAATTGAAATTATTAATTTGACTATAGCACAAAAAAAATATAGAAATTTGAGTATGTTGGAAATTTGTGACAATTAGAAGCAAGTGCTTGCCAAAGGTTCCTGGGAAGGTGCTGCATCTAACTGGCCCCGGGGGAATGGAGCCGCTATGTCGGCTCATATCTTGATCCAAATCGTTGCATATTTGTGACAGTTGGCGTTAAGGGGTTAACAACACATACATCATTTGTATTGTTGCTGGCCTTTAAACAATGAATAATTAAAGAAACACACATTCTTTTACAGCTTTGCTCCCCATCCTGTGATCCGGTGCAGCTCACCAGCAGCACGGGGAAAACAATTAAACTATCTGATAACTTACATGTCCAAGAAGCAGTTATAATGAATGTGATGTGCATGTCTGGTGATGATTAATGCACTAGAACTGTGGAGGGTGTCTGCCTATGATGCAGCAAACCTGTGTTTGGAAAGTCTATGAAGCGAAAGACTTTTTCTGGAGGATTACTGAAACCAGTGTGAATGACGCTACATACAGCTGCAGGTATGTTTCTGACAGGGGGGAATATTAGAACATGTTTGAATACTGCACACTGTGTCCTATAACACTGTGCCAATGAAGCAAAAAGCTGCATTTTAGCATGAGCTGGTTAAACCTGAATAAACTAAAGACCAGACCAGGATGAAGACCAGGACTGACCCATCTCCAGGTACTCGTCAAACAGCCCCTCACAGACGAGCAGCTGGTAGTCTCGTTCCCATGGCGGCACTTCTTGTTTCTTCTCCTCATCCTGGCCCTTCCTAAAACTTCGTCTCTGCCACCAAGCCTTCAGCTTCCTGTGCAAAGTGAGATTATTTACCAATGTTTACATGGCCAGTATTGTGTAGAGCAGTATTGTCAGCCTGTCTGTGTATTTAAGATCAGTAATTATTAGATTAGATTAAACTATGCTGAAATTCTGTCTGAATTTGCTGTAAATAAATAAATGCAAAAATGCATTTTGCAAAAAATGCAAAATCGGTAAGTTTAATGCCGTACTGTGAAATATTTCAGACAGCCAGGCAGGTTTTGAACCATCCAACAGAAGAGTTGAATAGTGCACCTTTAAACTACAGTACATGCAGACAGACTATGTAACAGCACATTCTAATTAATATGGGTTTGCTCAAAGTGGAATGTTCTGTAAGTTGTGCTCATATGACTTCACTATCATTTAAAATGAACATGAACACAGCGTATTGGTCAAACATGTGATGCTTGGATGTACAGCTCGTTAGTGAGAGCTGAAACTCTCAGAGTGACATACGGAGTGAGGAGCTCTTGGATGTTGTTGATGAGCTGTTTTCCCACCATGATGATCAGAAGCTCCTGGGCCAGTAGTATGAGACATCCTCCTGCCCCACACTGGAACACAACAGCACAGTCTGTAACAGTGACCACTGGGCTTTGAGAAGGCATTCACGCTGAACTGTTAAACACGATCCTGACGATGATGTAAGGAGCACACAAGCACATGCATTTCAAACTGGCCTTTTGAGTATTTACCAAGTGAAAAGATTATGTGGTTGCCATGGTTGCAGCTGCTCTTGTGGTTGACTGGATGGCACACTGAACTTTTCTCTTTTTTATGTTACAATTTAATATTTCAGAGCCAGTTAGCTCTGACATACTACAGACTTTTTCCAACAAGGCAACACTTCCTACACTAAATATGGCAGAGAACATTCCAGAGAGAGTCCTGTCTCATCTCCGACCAAACAGCAGAGCGGAGAGAGAGGCTTGGGGGAGGATTTCCTGTTCTGTGTCCAGAGCTCACTTGGCTCCGCCTGGAGGCTGCTGTGATGTTGGCCACTTTTGTCCTGTTGGCTGTTACTCTCCTCAAACTGCCCTTACACTGTGTCTGATGAGCTGCACTGAGACTGACTGGAGGTTTTCACTTCTTGCGTTTTACTGCTCCGTGTGCTTCAAGTGATTTTGTTTTGATTGATTACCTGGATTACTTAAAGGGGCAGTAACCTTTCCTGTGGATGATATGTTGCTTGTTAATCTTCATAGAGATGTTATTGCTTTGCCTGAAAGTACAATGTGAAAGTACAACCGCACTCACAGTAAGAATCTCCATGGAGACATTTTAGTGGTGAATTCTCAACCACAAGTTACATAGTGCATCTTTAAATACATGTAAAAAACACAATTTGTACAGACATTAGATCTGATCAGACCGGATAGCGCTTCTTTAATTGGTTAATCCTCCTTTTTCATTTCTCAATAACTCAATAACTAATATTATGGAGTATTTAGTGTAGAGCACACAGAATATGTTTAATATCTAGAGTTAGTGAAACAAAGTGATTCTTTTATATTTTACTGCACTGTGCATAGAGTCAGTAATAAAATACTCACATCTTCATTGCGGACTCCAAACAGAGTGTTGTAATTTCCAGGGATTCCAACGAACCTGGACCAAAAGAAGATCATGACATGAGTCCAGGACCATCCAGGACTGAGCTGCTTTAGGAGAGGTCAGAGAGAGAGCACCTGCCCTTGAAGAAGGCGATGTAGACTGGGGATGAGTAGAAGTTGACGAACTGGAAGATGAACACTTTGAGGGTGAACATGTCCTCGTAGTCGCTCTGAGTGCGGTGCATCTCTGGAACAGAGACACCACAGCAATGGGCAAGATCTTTAGACCAATCAGACTGTGATCTACACAAGCAGTCACAAGTATGGACACTTTTTCATTTATGTTTCTTTATTTCCAGGATTATTTACACTAAAGGCATCAAAACTATGAATTCTAAAATATAATAAATTATTAGTTATTGTTACTTTTATCTCTGCTACTTAATTCCATGGATTTCACGTCGTATATTTAATACATATGTATCTATGTAACATTGAATGATCGAGTGTCCACACTTTTGCCTGGAAGTGTATTCATAATAAAACACAATTTAAAAATAAAAGTCATATTTAAATGGTGAACTGTTTGTTTCTCACCCCAGCGCGTCAGGATATAGGCCAACATGGTGTAGACTTTGGACAGAATCAAGATCACCACAAGATTCAAGACTGAACCGGAGAGACTGGCGATCTTACTAGCCTGGACACGAAGCACAGGGACACCAAGTCATTTCCCCTCCACAGCGCTAATGAAACTACTGCACTGTACAATACATCAGGTTTGTAAAGCTCTAATGTATTGTACATCAAAGTTTGTAAGGTTATGCAGACATGTGTGATGTAGGCTTGGCAGAGCCTTGGACTTACGAACCGTAAGGAGGGTTTGAATAGGGTTTGGGACAGATCACTAAATTATTGAAACATGCATGGATGCATGTTTTTGATGAGCGAACAATGTTATAATATGGTAGAAAGCTCCAGTAGCTCCAGAGCAGTAGATATGGCAAACATAGAGAGAATCACATAACTGTGTGAACAGTGGTCAAATCTTTACTAAAGTTAAAAACACATTTAAGAAAAGATATGAACAACTGGAAAAGCACCTTTATTCTGATACATAAATTGCTAAAATGTATTCCTTGAATTGTCCCTAAATGTTGGTTTCGATGACATCGATGGAAGGATTCTGTTTTAGAACTCATCATTACTTAATGTAATTTTTAACAAATTCAACAAAATCTTCACTGACACAAAGCCATAATTATAAAATTAGGAAAACCTGTGATATTCCCTTAAAGAGAGTGCACTCACCGAGTTGGAGATGAATCCCGTGGTGGAGTTGTAGATGAGCAGAGTGATGATGGAGCGATACAGGATGATGCCGGTGAGGATGATCAGCACGACCGCGATCTGCAGAAGAACAAGGTTTACATGACCAAGAACATCCATCTGCCCCCAGTCTCCTGTTCCCCAGTCCACCCACTCCCCCCAATCCCCCAGTCCCCTGTTCCCCCGTCCCTCAGTACCATAATGATGAGGATGGAGAAGCTGGTGAGGGTCCGGTTCAGGCGTGTCCTGTTGGGGAAGTAGGGTTCTTCGGCTCCTGTCACCGGGTTCCTGATGGTCATTGGAGCCATGGCTGTGAACTCTGGACGTGGACGCTCCTATAGGAAAAACAAGAGTATCAGTCAAAGACTTGGTGCAGCTAAAATGTTCATTCATTATCAGTTCCCTTCCCACAGCCCATCACAGTCTGGAGAAGTTGTCACGTTTTAGGACTATTTTTAGGACTTTTTTTTAAAGATATTTTTGTAACAATTTCAAATATGCAAATTTGGCTCTCGTGAGATATCATCCATGCTATAATGTAATTGTAACATCCTCAAAAATAGACTTGGACTTGTGTTTTGATTCATTCACATGTGTGTAACCCTTTATTATGAGTCTGTCTGCATCTCCAGCAGAGGTACTGCAGGTCTGTTTGTGAGGAGGAAACCACACAATAACAGCATCAATGAGAAAATGGAGTAATATGGGCCCTTTAAAGACTTTAAAGTGGCCTGGTCAGTACATGGTTGGGAGACCACAGGGAATACCAGGTGCCACTGTGCAACAGGCAGACACCTCAGCCACCTTACCTAGTATTAAAGTGATGTGGTGGTGGTCGGAGGGGGTCGCAGTTGTCCCAGGACAACTGTGGCTATAATAGTGTCTTAAAACCATCAAGTGTGGAGTGAATAATGCTCTGAAAAGCACTTAAAAGGCCACTATATACAGTAAATCCAGTGCATTCTGAAGGGAGGAGAGACTGCTTGCACTCCTTCTTTTGCTCTCCGTCTACATGTCTGGTGTGGATGTGTTGGCTGGTGGTACCTCAATGTCCTGGAAGGTGGAGCAGTCCCAGCGCAGGGACAGGGTTGAGCCTGTCCTCTTCCAGTACTCCAGGAACGTCACCGCCCACAGAGACATGAAGACGGACAGGAAAACTGTGCCGCCATTGTCAAACAGAAGACCCGCCTGTACACAGAAACACATCCTGTACACACAATACAAGACTTTTGGCTTTAGTCATAGTTTATTAGTGTTAATGTTAATGTTAAAGTGTTAATTCTTTGTTCTTACTTTATTAAGGGTGTTTAATGTGTACATTAATTGTTTCTTTTCTCTTTTTAATGTCCTAGCAGATGCATCATGTACTATGTAGAATATTTGCAGGTTCTACAGTGGGTAGACCAGAACTGGAATACATTAAAGTGCCCATATTACACTATTTTCTAATCTACAGTTTGTCATAATGTAGTTTCCTCATCATAAACATACCTGGTGTTGTGTTTTATTTCATTCACACATACAGTGCTCAGCAAATGTATTAGATCACCACCCAGTAACAGTATTTCTGTTTATCAAAATCTCTTTTTATGTTTCTATAATGGTTAATCCTCCAGTATGTGCACAATCTTTTTTATCAAAACCAGATCTTTAATGCTCAAATAGAACTATTGTTGCTATTCATACATTTTCAAGTTTAATGTTTTCCAAAAATGACACCAAAGTCTCATCCAAAGTCTCTGGAACAGCTGAAACTCTTTGGAACTCAGTAACAAAAGAGACTTTGCAAAACGACATAAAACCAAAGCAGCAAGAATGCAGCTGTTACCTGCACCAAAGGATCACACCAAATATTCACATTTTTGGTTCTTTTTTGTCAACTAAGACTATTTATTTTATTCCAGTTGGTCATTTTCTTAATGAATAACAATGAAATTGTTAATTTGAAACAAGTTCTGGATATACTATGAAGTTATTTATGTTTTCTTGTTTTCATGACAGTTGGTTTAATACATTTATTAAACACTGTCTTTAACACACAAATCCCACATACTCTCAATTGAAAACACTCTATTCCACCTTGTGATGTCATATAGTCATACAGGAAGTGCTCCACTGTGTTTTTGAACTCCACACACCTTCACTAGAATCATTTGGATGATTTCATCCCTGGAATTGCCCATAATGAAGTAAAGGTAAAAGGAACTGTTAACATGAAAACTACAGCTTCATGACATCACGAGGTGGAACAGAGCATTTGAGTTTTGGAGATGTGGAGAGACTAATACTGTAATAAAGAATTGCTGAAACATTGATACTACATGTCAACATCTTAGTTTATTCTGTATATCCATTGTAAACATGTGCATCCTCCCCCTGCAGAGAAAACAGCACAGTACCTTGTAAGTGCTGCAGATGCTCGAGTAGTTCCAGAAGGGGCAGATTTTGCACACGGGACACATGACCAAGGAGTCACCACTGTCACACACCTCCCTCCTACACACACACACACACACACACACACACACACACACACACACACACACACACACACACAAGGTGGTACATGGTACAGGGTACATGTGAGTCGCACCAACAAGCAAACAAATAAACAAAAAGCACACAGATATATAGACAGGCACTAATAACCAAAGATACACACACAAAAACACAAAAAATGTAATCTAACATATACACAAACACACAGAACATAAAAAATAAACATATAAACAAAAAATGAACAAACTAACAAACACAAACATACAAACAAATACACACAAACACAGACAAACCAAAAAACAAAAACATGAGCAAACACAGAAAAACACACACACACAAAAACAATCACGCAGACAAACCTATACACACACTCTCAAGCATGCACACGCGCAAACCAACAAACAAAAACATAAGAAAATACACAAAGAAATAAAAATACTTTAACTCACGCTGGTTCGTCTGTTTGCATGATCCAGAAACCCACGAAGAACACGAGCAGCCCCATGACCGCCGCCGGGAGCAGCCAGCCTGTGTAGAACCCTGAGGACAGGCCAGGGTCAGAAGAGCTTTACTCACACTCTCCACTCACAGTCCTCGTGTTTAAAATGGGCCATACAACAGGCTCTGCACAGTCACACAACGTCTCAACACTAATGCTAACTTGTATTACAAGTGTAAAACATCAAATAAACAACCTATTAGAATTCAAGTATGGACTACCTGACTGTGATGTAGTTTAGTCACTGGAGATTACAATCTTGTTTTAATATTTATTATGCCTCAAAATTAGCATTAGCATTAGTGATTATCCCCCTCAGTCCACCATCCACAGCCTGATCTTTAAACGATTCATTTTAGCGCTAAAGTCAACAAAAGCCTCACACAGGTCAGGGACAGGAAGTAGTGACACAGTGAGGATTCAGGAGCTGTTGTGCGCAGTGCAGATTAGAACTGAGCAGCCATAAAATGCCTGATCTAATTATGTCATCATATACAGCAAGACTTTTACAGACATTGTTGATAGTCTGGAGGAGCTTATTGGATAAAAATCATGAGAGCAAAAAACAAAGATCTCACCGAGCCAGGCGAAGTACAGGGCAACCTTCTCCCCAAAGTACTCGCGGATGTGGTCCAGAGGCTGGTACTTCCTCCAGCAGCTCCAGGCTGCCCAGTGAGAGAAGAGCACCTGCCGCAGGGTCAGGGGCTGAGGGGGGGTCCCAGAGCTGAGCTCCACACTGCCCTGTGCACAGAGGAATGTATGGACATCAGTTAGATTCTGCCGAAGTTCGCAATTCATGTTGAATAATTCATAATAAAATGAAGTACAAGACCATTAATAGTAGTTTGTGTTAGTGAGGCTGGGTGTTAATGGGTAATAATAACAGTACTTCTAACAGTTGGTAAATGTCATGGTACACTTAAGAACACACTGTGGCTGAGTAAGAGTCAGGTTAAGTCACCTTAAGGACACTTATTGGTAAAATAAATGTCACAGTTTTATAGCGCTTTTCTACATTTCAAGGCACTCAAAGCGCTTTACAACAAGGAACCACTCACCCATTCACACACACATTCATACACCAGTGTACACAGACACTGGGGGCGAGGTGGGTTAAGTGTCTTGCCCAAGGACACAACGACAGCTTCATCTGTGGGAGCTGGAATCACACCAGCGACCTGTGGGTCAGTGACGCTCACCAATGATGTTTATGTCGAGAGCGGGATTCAAACCGCCAACCTTCAAATCAATGGACAAACACAACTGAGCTACTGTAGCCCCATATTATATTATTAAGCATTTTCAGTCTAATATACACAAACAAAATGAAAAAATAAAACATTAAAAATGATCTATTATAATTGTAATATATTCTACAATATAAACAATGTAAAGAGTATCCACAGTGTGTGTGCTCTGACTGTGGAGCAGGCCATATTATGTGTTCAGTCGACATAGTCCAGAGCTAAAACTCTAATCCAATCGGGTTTAAAAATGATACTGCATTTCCTTAATCACCTTTTCCAGTATCCACCAATTTATTGGCAGAAATTGGCTCGATTTTCCTGTTGGATACCAGACCCTGGAGTAATAAGACCCCATTATAATAATGCCCTGATATGTGTCAGTGTAAAAATACACAGTGCACAGTGCACAGTGCACAGTGCACAGTGCACAGTGCACAGTGCACAGTGCACAGTGCAGGCAGTACGTACAGACCTGGTGCAGGGGGAAGGCTGCGCTGAACACTTTGTCATTGATGAGTCGGTTGATGCCCACCTGCCCCCTCCTCACTGACCCGTAGGGCGTGCGGGACAGGATCTCATACAGCTGCACACAGACACAGGCATGATGCCCCTGGTTACAGTTACACTTGTCGTATTCAGACTAAACCTAGAACTAAACTTGGACTAGAGAAAGACTAAACAAGGACTAGAACAGGATCAAACCGAGTCTACATAAGACCTGACCTAGTGAAATTATACAGTAAAAGCTCTAAGTGGGGTTAAGGTTGAGGTGCACTTTATTATTGTCTCTGTAGTGAATTCGCCGTCAGGACAGTGACAAAGCTGTCAGAAGTACTTGTGTGCGTAGGATAGAAATCCAAGCATATTTGGGAAATCCGTGCATAATTTGGCTGTACACTGCGACCCAAATTATTATGCAGGTCACTTTTTAAATAATATATTGATTCAAATTGTTTTACTGATGAACAAGTGGTATTAATGCAAGCCTAAAAGGGCAGTTGATTATCCAAAAGCATAAAATATCTGAAGCATTTAAATTTTGAGTAATAATTAGTTAAAAATGTAATATGCTGTGAACCAAATTATTATGCAGGCCTATATAAAGGTGAGAATTTTGTGCTCTGAGACCATAAGCACTAAAGATGGGAAAGAAGAAAGACCTCAGTAGTAAGGAGAAGGCTTCTATCATGAAATTGTTGGGACAGAGGCGGCCAATGATTGAAATAGCAACAATATTGGACCGTGACCATAGGACAATCAAGGCCTTTGTTTCCAATGCTGACAAAACAAGAAAAAACGTGAAAAGGCTCCAAGGAGGAAGCTAACAGCTCAAGATTTGTCAGCCTTAAAGAGAGAAATGGTCAAACAACCTTTGAGTTCCAGTGCAAGCATCTTTTCTGCTGTTGGTCTAGGCCACACCCCTGAAACATCACGGAATCGTGTTCTGAAATGCTTGGTAAGGTCCAGAAAACAAAAACAAGGCCTCCACTTAATCAAAAACACAAAGACAAAAGACTTGCTTGGTGTAAGAAGTACATGAAATTGGATTTTGGGCAAGTTATCTGGACTGATGAGATGCGTGCCACACTTGATGGTCCGGATGGATGGGCTAGAGGTTGGATAGCCAAAGGTACTGATGCTCCTTCCAGGTTGAGGCGTCAGCAAGGTGGTGGAGGTGTAATGATATGGGCAGGCATCATAAAAAAATAGCTCATTGGCCCTTTCCGGGTTGCAGAAGGAGTGAAGATGGATTCTGTAAATTACTGCAAATTCCTAGGAGAAAATTTCCTTCCGTGGGTAAAGAAAAACCAGCAGCTCAGTGCAAGAAAATTATGATAATGCTCCAAGCCATGCATCCAAGTTTACTGCTGAATGGCTGGCATCAAAAGGCTACACACAGGACAAGATAATGGACTGACCAGCATCCTCACCCAATTTAAACTGCATAGAAAATCTGTGAAGAAGGGTTTTTGAGAATGGGAAACAGTTCTCATCAAAGGATAAGCTGTGGGAAGCAATTGTAAAGGATGCAAAAAACATTAAACCTGCTGAAATTGAAAACTTGACATCTTCAATGGACAACAGGCTCCTTACTCTGATGCAGAAGAAGAGTGGCTACATCTCCAAGTAAAGATACATCCAGATATGCTTATTATTTGACAATTTGTGCTCAGGATAGTCTAAATGCCAATAAAATTGATGTTGTTAATAATAAAAGATGTTTTATTTTCATATGCTGGATGTTTTCAGTTTGAAATAAAGATTTGCATAATAATTTGGTTCACCTGAAATTTGAAAAGTTTTATATTTGTCATCTAACATTATTTCAGTATCACATTTTTTTATTTATTATCATGTATAACAAGTATAGCAATGTACACTAATATAATTGGTGGTCTAACTCATTTTGTTTCTGCTAAGCAATTAGAAAACTGAATTGAATAATAATTTGGGTCTGACTGTAGTTGAGCATAAAATAAATATTCGTAAACTCTCAAATGAGTACACTCGCACACTTGTGCACTCCTTTGGAGTGAAGGGGCCCCTCCTGAGGACCTTCTACGACTCTGTGGTGGCATCAGCCTGTACGGTGTGGTCTGCTGGAGCAGCAGCATCACCGAGAGGGACAAGAGGAAACTGAACAAAGTCATCAGGAAGTCCAGCTCTGTCCTGGGCTGTGCCTCGGACTCGGTGCAGGAGGTGGGGGACAGAAGGGTCCTGACCAGATTCACTTCTATGCTGGACCTGGAGTCTCACCCTCTTCAGGGCCCTGTCTGCTCTGGACCTGGAGTCTCACCCTCTTCAGGGCCCTGTCTGCTCTGGACCTGGAGTCTCACCCTCTTCAGGGCCCTGTCTGCTCTGGAGAGCAGCTTCAGTGACAGACTGATCCACCTTCGCTGTGTGAAGGAGAGGTTCTGCAGGTCTTTCCTTCCTGCTGCTGTCAGACTTTACAATGAACACTGCTAACTCTGCTGCCTGTGCAATACTGGGACCCTGTGCAATACTGTGAAATGTAAGATAGTAATTTATTGTATATATAGTTTTAAGATAGCAATTTATATTATACATAGTTTTATAATCCTTATCTTTATAGATCTTTATAGTGTTTGTCTATTTTTAACTTAACTGTACTTCTATTGCTGCTACTGTTTCTTGCTGTTCTCTTAACTGTGCGTTGCAACACTGAAATTTCCCCATTGTGGGACAAATAAAGGATATCTTATCTTATCTTAAAATGTGTTGTGTGTATTTTTTTCCCATCAGAATACAAATTGAAAAGTTAAGACATCAAGAATTACAATTACGAAATGGAATGTTAAGATTACGCTTTCTTCGATACGAATACGATTTCACAGACGTGACTTTACTGTTTACTTTAAAAATACGTCATCACGTCACACAACTATGAACAGTAGATGTCGCGTTCAGCCTCTTGGCTTTAATACCGCCGCCATCTTGGTACAGACTTCCCTGGTCAGTGTCACTGACCGTCATTTGACCAAAGCTTTTCACAGTATCAGAGAGCGGAGATGCTGATACTGTTGCCCCGCACATACGGACTGAACCAGGACGAAATCAGGACTAAACTAGAACTGAACCAGGACTAAACCAGGACTGAGTAGACTGTCGGTTGACCGCAGGCGAAAGGCCAGCACAGAGGTCCACGCCGCCCCATGGGGCTAAGCGCTGCCGTCGCCTGATCGCGCTCCTTGCGGCCTCGAGCCCCGCAGCTTCGGAGCTCAGGGCCACGCCGCCAGCGCTTTTCAGCGTTTTATGTAATAACTCCTCAAACTGATAAGTCCCCAAAGTCACTCTCTCAACCGGGAAAAGATCTAGTTTAGCCCGGGCACTCCGGTTTCCCCCATCAACCCAAAACATGCTAACACCCCTATGAACTAACAGCAAGGACCATGACGTCGCCTGGTGCACATTTACCTAGTGTGCACTGAAGGTGCTAAAAGCACTATAGGAACAGTAGGTCATTCTATTCAAACTCCATACACAGTTTAGAAGTGAAAAACCATGCTGTGTCAGTAGTACTGATACTTACAACTTGGTGGCGCTGTGTGGGCTTGAAAAAGTTGTCCCTGTCATCACTGCCCAGAAACCTGAATAAATAAATGAGGGTTGTTTAATTGTGACTGTGCTGTAATGTGGGGCAGAGTTCTTTTGAAAGCGCAGCACCTGTCCAGCTTGTTGGCTCTGAACTCACAGGTGTAGTAGTCAGGGGGCGTGAGGGGCACGTCGTGGCTCAGGAGGTTTGGGATGGACAACTTCTTCATGACTTTTTCAGACCAGTTCAAATTTTCGGCAGTCAAAATCTGTAAAGAGGAAGGAGTCGATGTGAAACTGTTGAACAGCAACAACATGTGTTCAAAAACATGTATGATACAAAAAATACAGAAAAAGTGAAGTAAACATATTCGACTTCTGTGTGGTATTAACACAAAACATATTTAGATCACCATGTTACCTTCTATTGTTTTGAAAATGATTCCTAGATTCACCAAAAAACAACATATTGACATGTTTAATAAGTTTCACTTTCAGTTTTGATGCTCTGGGTCTGATGGAGGGGACCCTTTGCTCTCCATGCTTAGTCACTCCCCCTTCAGAGTGCTACCACATTACCACCAGCGTGAAATCCGTTAATGAAACTACTGCACATCGCATCAGGTTTCTTGAGTTATAGTGGATTGATTTGTATCATGTTTTAGTATATTTATGGAGAATTACCACACATGAGCACAGGTGACATAGACTCCTGGTCTAAGCACTGGACAGAATCATAGGAGGGTTCAAATAGGACCTGGGAGAGATCACTAAATGACTTAAACATGCATGTGTTGGATGAAGGGACAGTGTTATAACATGGTAGAATGCTCCAAAAAGTAGATTTTGCATAACACCTGTTTACTTTGATTTATTCCATAGCACTAATGCGTCACAGCATTCCCATTCCAGCAGCAGGTTGTGTTTCAGTGCATTTAAATCGTGTACCTGTAGTGGTGCCCTGAGGCTGATCTCCTCTGCATAGAAACACATCACACTCCAGGGGGCGCTGAGGAGCACAAAGTACAGACGCGACTTCACCTTCTCCACTTCCCTCTGTCACAAACAACCAAACAGGATACATGCAGGTGTTTTGCATTGCTCTGGTTCTGAACCAAATGTCCGTGAATGAAAAGAACTACAAACCTTTTCAATTAAAAGTCCAGAGTGCTTCAGTCGGCTCAGATACACCTCCCGCCACTTGGCATGAATGACACTTTCTGAATTAGGCTCCTCCTTCTGCTCACCCAAAGGCTCCTCCCACACCAGCACAAAATCTGACCAATCAGACACCAACAAAGTTTCATTCACTTCATTTATGCGCCAATGTGCAAGCTCAAAAGTCAGACACTCGATAACAAGGCACACCTACAAATCATTTCTAAATGTTTGTTGTTGTTTAGAAAGCAAACGTCCTAAAATTAAATCAGAGGAAACTAACACACTGCTTGGACAGGACAGTGTGACTAGCTCCTGTCCTCCTACTTTCTCCCTGCAGTGAGGAATCTTGGGGTGATTATGGACTCCATCTTTAAACTGGACAAGCACATAAGCACTGTGATAAAGTCCAGCTTCTTTCATTTGAGGCTCCTTGCTAAAATAAAGCCCTACCTCTTTCAGGTGGATTTTGAAAAAGCGATTCATGCATTTGTAACACCGCGTCTGGACTATTGCAATTCTCTGTATGTCGGGCTGGACCAGAGCTCCTGCAGCTTTTACAACATGTCCAGAACGCTGCAGCTCGTCTGCTCACTAATACTAAGAGATGTGAGCAGACCACACCTGTGCTGTGTGACCTGCACTGGCTCCTGTCTTCTATTGAGTGCAATTTAAAATGTTGTTAATTGTGTTTAAATGTTTACACTCTATGGGTCCAGTCTATTTGAGGGAATTACTGGAGCCCTACACTCCGCCCAGAGCCCTGAGATCAGCCGAGCAACTCCTGTTGGTTGTGCCCAAAACTCAGCTCAAGACGAGAGGAGACAGAGGCTTTTCTGTGGCAGCGCTCAGACTGTGGAACAGCCTTCCTCTTCCTGTCAGATCCTCTCAGTCTGTAACGCAGTTTAAGACCAGACTGAAAACTCACCTCTTTACCCTGCATTTAATACTAGCTAGTCAGTATCTTCGTTTTTATTATAGTCCTCACATTGTGTTATATATGTATATACTTCTTCTGTCTTTATCCTTTATGTCACATGTGTCAAACATGCGGCCCGGGGGCCAGATCCGGCCCTCCAAGACCTTTAATCTGGCCCTCGGCTGATTTTTCTATTAAAATACTTAAAATTTTCAGATTTTTCTGTTAATTTTCTGCACCGTTTAGCATAGCAGCGTCTCCGGCGTTTCTGTACGTTGCGACTCCCACCAGAGCAGCACAAATGAAGACTTTCCTCTTTCCAAACGCTCTTAAAGGACGATCGTTTTGACTGTCGACCGTGACCCTCATCAGCAAAATGTCAAAAAATGAGAAAAGCAGATGCTGAGTTCAGGATTTCCCAAGAAAAATAGTCTAATTCTTATTTGTTGACAGAGGTGAATGGGAAATCTGTGCTCAGTGTGTTTGGAACAAGTGGCGTTGCTCGAGGAAAATAATCTTAAACACCACTACGAGACACGGAGAAAAATACGATAACTTGAAGAGAGAACTGAGTTTTCTGATCCGGCCCTTTTGGGATCAAAGTAGGTTGCATACGGCCCCCGGACCAAAATGAGTTTGACACCCCTGCTTTATGTGAAGAACTTTGGTCAACTGAAGTTGTTTTAAATGTGCTGTAGAAATAAACTTGAATTGAATTGAATTGGATGAACTAACTCGAGAGGAGCAGTTGAGGCTCGGGCATCTGCTCCAGATGCCTCCTGGACGCCTCCCTCAGGAGGTGTTCCCACCGGGAGGAGGCCCCGGGAAGACCCAGGACATGCTGGAGGGACTATGTCTCTCACCATTTTTTTTTTTTTTTAGTAAGGATGATTAGTTAATTTTAGTTTATTTAGTAAATGATTTGTTAATGGGTAATAAACACTTACAATAAACATTAACAAATGATTTACAGTTAGGCCTTTTTATAAAGCGTAACCAAAAAGTAACTACAACCACATCTGACTCTGTGTCTCCAAAGCCTTCAGCTGCAGACAGAGACATGTCCAAGTTTGTCTCATTCTCAGTTTATGCACAGGCCTCATGTGAAGTTCAGAACCTCCAGAATTCCCTCCCTGAGCTGCAGAGGCTGCACTAGCACTGACTCATGGCTGGTGCAGGTGCTGGAGGTTAGGAAATGACCATTCAGATCAGAGAGACACTTCAAGTTTAAACACACTGGATTTCAGCGTCAAAACTGGAAACCCAAAAGAGAATGTAGTTAAGATTAAGTCCACATTACAATTGTGCTCATATCTGGGGACACAGTTAGTTCATGTTTGAGGAATTTTAAATAAAAATGATACGTATATTTATTTGAACTATGTTGCATTCATGTGTTTTCCTTATTGTTTTAGCTTGCGTACCATGTCATTTGGCTGATATCTTTACTGAGCATTCCACTGGATTGTATCTAGCTTTAATTGTGCTATTTTCTGTTTCTGATTCCGTAAACAACTTTTGTAATGTCAATATTTTTTTTAGCTCTTATGTTTTTGGATTCTCAGAGCGTGAGGAGTCCTTGCATTCTGGAATAGGCCTGTGTATGTGTATCAGGAAAGGACAAACCCAAATCCGTTCAGTATACACTTTTAGGCCAAACACTGTATAAACGATGACAACAATCCCATACAGGAGGCCTTCTCTAATACCTTAAAGAAAAGTAGACTCACCAACTTTCGTCTTCCCATCACTAAAAACATTCTGGTCCACGGGCTGCACTGGTACATTCTAGAAAACAGTAAAAAAACACATATGAATAAAAATGTATTGTTTGTATTATATTGTCTCATAAGTTCACCTCCATTTCAGAAGAACATGTTCGTAGCCCTGTTCATGGGGACTGTTCTGGCCCAAATGTGCAGTAATGTTCGCTGTGTTCCCTGCCCTCTATTGTTTTAATAAAATACTTTTACTCCCCCAACATCCCAGTCCCACTACACCATTACCCTGGCTTTAATCTACTGATTGTACTTCCTGTTCCAGCGCTTCCTGTTTCCTGTCAACCCAAACTAAAACACATTAACTTTTGTTACTGTTAGCATTAGCACTATGTAAACAACAGTTAGGCTTGGACAGAACAGTATTAATCCAGTAGCTCACATATTACAATATAATAAAACAGGGGAAAAATAATAAATGACAATACAATTAAAAAAAAAATAATTTAAGCAGCAACGTTACAAAATGTATCCAAAATATAATATATTTAAATAAACCAATATTAGTCATTAATTGGATACTAGGGCTAAAACTGACTATAAATATTTGTGGTCCCAAGATGATCCCTTGGGGTACACCTCTCAATACATGTTTTCATCGCGTAATCTCCTCTCACCTGATTGGTCGGGTCTGTGTTGATGCTGCCGTAGCTGGTCTCTGGTTGCTGCTCCAGGCCGATGAGCGTGGCTTTGTCTTCACGATCTTTACGACTCATCCTGGTCTAAAAGTTCCCCAGATCCTAATTCAGTCCGGGTTTTGTCCTGGTGTTACAGTTACTTTCGGTTGAAGAACTTTTGTTATGAACTTCCTGCTCTGCTAAGAATTTTGTAAGCTATCTCATTATCCTGTTGATACTTGAAGTTTCTACAAATTAAATCATGATGAAAGCGAAAGAACTGCACCATTCCACTGAAATCTTAAGGAAGACCAACAGTTTGAATCTAGGTCCAAGTCCATAGTCCAAGTTGATATCCGGTTTTGGCTCTAGTTGTAATTCCTGAAGTTCTGCCCTGAGTTTTGCTGTTATCTGAACTGAGTCTCCTCACTCTGACCGCAGTGTGTCCGAGCTGTCGAGTCTACTCGCAAAGTGTGTGATGTGGGAGTGTCCACTAAGCAAACAGATCCTGGTAGAGATCCTGCCATTCTGTTTACTATTGGGTGAAAGAGCTTAAACCAACACACTCTACGTAGGAAGAGAAACTAGGACAAAATATTAAAGGCTCTGTACCTGATTTTTACGGTCTTAAAAACGTAGAAAACAGAACTAGTTCATTTAAAACCATTTGCAGTTGTCCAAAGTTCGTCCTCACTTACCTTATGCATTCAGAGCATCCCAAATATTCACCACAATGAGTTTCTAAGAGTTTTTCCTAACTTTCAGAGATAAGAGCTGAGTTTGGCGTCATGGTAAAGCTATCAACAACTAGCATACTAACATGCACTTCCTGATTATCTCACAATAAAACATGTTCTTGTCTAATCTCTGTGTGCAAACAGTTTAGATCAAAGCAAATTTACATTACCAGTCAAATGTTTGGACACACTTTCATTTTATATATTAGAAATATTAATATTAAGAAACAATTAACAACAATTAGCATGCTAACACATACTTCCTGATAATCTGTCAATAAAATACTTCATAATTAAATGCAGACAACACAAAGTGGATCTCAAGAGATGCTTATGCAATAATCTGTACTGGGGAAGACCATTTTTGTGCAAATAAGGACACGGGGAAATTGGGTACGGGGCCTTTAACTGCAGCTGCAACTTCATTTTAGTAAAAAAAAAAAATCGAATTGTGTGCTGAGCTGTATAGAAAAGCTGCTCACATGGAGGTGTAAGATGCCACACTATGTTGTCGTATAGGGCGGTGGGGAAAGAGGGTGAGGGTGCTGGGGTAAGAGGGTGAGGGTGCTGGGGTGAGGGTGGTGGGTAAGAGGGTGAGGGTGGTGGGTAAGAAGGTGAGGGTGCTGGGTTAAGAGGGTGAGGGTGGTGGGGGAAGAGGGTGAGGGTGCTGGAGAAGAGGGTGAGGGCGGTGGGGTAAGAGGGTGAGGGCGGTGAGGGAAGAGATTGAGGGCGGTGGGGGAAGAGGGTGCTGGGGTAAGAGGGTGAAGTTGGTGGGGAAGAGGGTAAGGGCGCTGGGGGAAAAGGGTGAGGATGCTGGGGTGAGAGTGCCTGGGTAAGAGGGTGAGGGTTCTGGGGTAAGAAGGTGGGGGTGGTGGGGTAAGAGGGTGAGGGTGGTGGGGGAAGAGGGTGAGGGTGGTGGGGTAAGAGGGTGAGGGTGGTGGGTAAGAGGGTGAGGTTGCTGGGGTGAGAGGGTGAGGTTGCTGGGTTAAGAGGGTGAGGTTGCTGGGGTAAGGGTGAGGTTGGGGTCATCAGCGGAGTCCAGTGGAGGCTCCAGCTGACAGGACCTGGAGGTTAAAGTGTCTGATCTCTGTTATAATCAGTGATGGGAGTAACAGCGTTAAAAGAAACTCTGTCACTAACGGCATCAGTCACTTTATTCATGGAGCACAATGCGACAGGTGAACATGACCAGAGTCCCGGATGGGTCTGATTTTGACAAACCCGCCCGTACACCTCATACCTCAATCCGCACCTGACCCGTTTTCCGACAGAATTGAAATTCCGCACCCGATCTGACCCACTATAAATACAGACCGACACCCGAATGAAAATCAGTCCGAGAGCCAAAAAAGAGCCACGACTTTACACTTTACACTCTCCACTCGCTCGTTCTTTCTTCTTTTCAGCGCCTCGGGGTCAACTGCAGGACGTCTCATGTGCGGTTTGAAAAATGAAAGTGGCAGATTTGTGGGAATGTGCAGGAAAAACAAATGGATTTTACATTTAATCATCTCGTTCGCACATTTGTTTCGTAAACCGCAGATCAGACCGGCGCTCTCCTGCGTCCGACCTGAACCTGCATCCTACACAGCACAACATTTTTCACCCGTTTCATTCAAATTTGTGGTTCACCCGTCGGGTATCCACGAGTACCCGAACCCGTGCAGGACTCTGGACATGACATGATGTTTATTACCAGGGGTGCACATAACTTTTTCAGTGAGTTACTCAGGTGAGTACCAGGAGATGGAGTTTGGTACTCACTCATTATGTAGCGAGGTCTTAAAAAGTGCCATCTTCCTCACTGTCCTCCGTGTCACTCCCACTCTCCACTGCTTCCGCTCCCTGCATGGTAGATGATGAAGATGCTGCAGATGCGTTTAGCTTTATGGAAGGCGAGGAGAAAAATATTGCACAGAGCTTGTCGCTGTTCCTCATTCAGTTTATCTCGCCATCTGCTAAGTGGGCGACTGGACAGTTCTTCTCGGCTAGCTTGTTTATTAGCAATGGCTTGCACCACATTCGTATGCTCTTTGCTCTTTTCGTGCTTGTCAAATAAAGGATGGTTGAAATTCTTTGAACCTTTATAAAACGCACCTGTTTTATCTGCTAGGTGTGGATGTGAGCGGCAAAGCTTACACCACATTTCAGTGCGTTCATCGTTAGCTTCAAGCCACTGCACATCTTGAAGCCACTTTTCCGAAAAAAGTCTTTTCTTCGGCTCTGGCTCCGGTTGGTGTTTCTTTGTAGGCGGGGAAACGCCAAAGAAGCTGCTTAATGTCTGTTGTTTTTTAGACATCTTTGACAGTAGTTGGACTTGGACATGTGTAAGATTGATATGACACGATCGGTCAAGTCAAGTGGGCTACGCAAAGGCGCTCAGTAACTGAAGTGGCATTACGCATTCGTTATTTTTTGCTGCGCATGCGTACCAGCGTACCAGTTATGTGCACCCCTGTTTATTACTACTAACTGAATCTGGAAACTGTGTCTTAACTATCCTGAGATTACAGCCTGCCCTGTGACATAACTATCTTTTACAACTTGTTACTTTTTTCAGTAACGAGTAATCTAACTAATTATTTTGTCTATCGTTGTTACCGTTACCAAACACGCCGTGACCGCGCGTTACTGAAACTACTCGTTGAAGCTGTCATCCTTGACTCACACCGTGTTCTCAATTCTTTTGTGCAAATAGATTAGGACAGGGTTCATTTACACAACCTTCGAATGTTTGGAAACACCTCCTTATTCAATGTTTACCGCTTTTTACCAGAAATGCACGAGAAGTCCAAAGCTCAGACCTACTTTTTCATGTCTGTTTCTTCTTTATTCCATGATTATTTACACTGTAGATTCTCAAACTCACGAATGACACATGTGGGAGGTAGTAAAAAAAAAAAAAAAACACCCTTTGCTTTGACCCTTGTTTGGACTTTTGGAATTCCTTGACCCTGACGTGGCACAGGTCTGAAGAGAAAACCATTTCATCATGAAGCTCAGTGAGAGAAGGCCGAGGGTTTGCAGAGCTGTCCACAAAGCAAAGGGTGTCTACTTTTTTTTAGAGTTATTTTGCTTTTCTGTGACTACAAAATTCCATAAATCTTGCAGAATATATTTGATGTCTCCACGTATCAATGTAGAAAGTAGAAAAAACAGTATAAGGAAAAAAACATTTGAATTAGAAGCTGTGTCCAAACTGATAGTGAACACGAACGAAGACGTTTGACATTATTTAACAAAGAAAAAAACATGGATACACTTGGAACTTAACTAAATGTTTTATCATTTAGATCCACAGTCTCCTCCCTTTGCTTTGAGGACAGCGCTGCAAACCCTCGGCCTCATGATGGAGTCTCCTTAAATAGTTTTCACATCACAGCTCTTGTCTGGTTCATTAGTGGGATGCCGAGAATGTTCAAAGCAGTGATCAAAGCAAAAGGTTAAGGCTGAATTACATAAAGAAGGAGATCTGAGCTACTCTGACTTAAAAAAGAAAAAGCTTTAAAGATCTATATTAGGCTTTAATCGAGACATGTTTTGATCAGGTCTGGGTCGGGGCATTCATTCCAGGGTAACGCCTCTTTTGAATGATTATTTTTTACTTATTTCATACTTTTTCTTTACCGCATTCCATCTGTGTTCAATGTGAATGGTCCTTCAGATAAAGAAAAAACGTAAAAAGTGTGTGCAAACTTTGGACTGGTCTTGTCACTTTTACACATAGAGCAGAGGTGTCAAACTCATTTTGGTCCGGGGGCCGTATACAACCTACTTTGATCCCAAAGGGGCCGGATTGGAAAACTCCATTCTCTGTTCAAGTTATTGTATTTTTCACCATGTTGTGTCTCATAGTGGCGTTTATATTCCTCCTTTATATTTATATTCCTTGAGCACCGCCACTTGTTGCAAACACACCAAGCACAGGTTTCCCATTCACCTCCGTGAAAAAGAAGAATTAGTAAATTTTTCTTGGAAAATCCTGCACTCAGCTCCACTTTTCTTATTTTTGACACTTTGCTGATGAGGGCGTCATGGTCACAGTCAAAACGATCGTCCTTTAAGAGCGTTTGGAAAGAGGCGAGTCTTCATTTGTGCTGCTCTGGTGGGAGGCGGCCACACACAGAAGCACTGGAGATGCTGCTATGCTAAGCGGCGTAGAAAATTACCAGAAAAATCTGAAAATTTTACATATTTTAAGAGAAAATCAGCCGAGGGCCAGATTAAAGGTCTTGGAGGGCCAGATCTGGCCCCCGGGCCGCATGTTTGACACCTGTGACATAGAGAGTGTTTTCTCCTTTTTCACCTTTTTCTCCAAATTAATTCCCCCACAGGGCCAAAGACCATACACCAAACTTTACAAACTTCTACTTACCAACATTTAGACAGATCATACAGGAAGACTTGTTAACTGTGAAAATTCAGTCGTTTTTGTGCCAGAAACGATACTAAACCCAAACCCCCTCTCTCAAACTTTAAATAAAAAAATAATAATAAACAAAGGGAATCAAATCTGCCTCTATCCGTTTTTCCAGACTCATATGTCCCAAATATGTGCTTTTTTTTTGCCATTTTACACCTGAAATACCTGATCTATAAATGAAAACAGCACAGTACGTGGACATATAATACATTTTTCTTAAGTTTACGTCAGCCAAAGTAACAACTTTCTCTACGCCTCCACAGCTTGTGCTACTTCCCTCTCCTCCCCGGTCTCTAGTCCTGTCGTTATGTCTGTAATGGGTGTTTGTTGTATGTGCTGATGCTGCGGAGGGTTTTCTTCTTTTTTTTCCTCTGTGTACCGGTTTAGATCGTTAGTGTTCCAGATTCCAGACGGTTAGCATAGTTTCCAGATTCCAGATAGTTAGTAGTACAAAAGATAGTTATGTCACAGATAGTAATCTCAAGACCCACCTGTTAGGCTTAGCTTTTTTAGCACTGTAGGTGTGAAAGTTGTGTGAGTGAGTGTTGGTGGTGGTCGGAGGGACCGTTGGCGCCGCTTGGCTTGGCAGCCGCGCCTCCGTCAGTCTGCCCCAGGGCAACTGTGGCTACAACAGTAGCACCACCACCGGGTATGGAGTGAATGAAGAATGCTCTGTAAAATGCTGTGTAAAGCGCTTTGGGGACATGTGTCTGTGTAAAGCGCTATATAAATAAACCTTACCTTACCTTAGCTTTGTTGGGGGGGTGGAAGGAAATGTGGGATTGTTCTTTATTAACCACTGCAAAGCGCTTTGTGTTGCATTTTTTGCATGAGAAGCGCTCTGTAAATAAAGACTGATTGATAAGTAAACTGCAGAAGAAGTTTTAAATTGAAATCCTTTTTAAGATTTTTTTTTTTTTTTCATTTTTACCTGCTCGCTTTAAACTGGACTTAAACTGATTAAACTGAAATCTAACTGTGTAGCCTTACAAATTTAAATGTGCTGTATTATGCAAAACTGATTATAAGTTAAAGCCATGTTATAATGTTACCTCATCAAAAATACACCCAGAGCTGTGTTTTGTTTCATTCACATATGTTTACAGCTCCAAAGCCCAAAATGCTCCGTTCCACCTTGTGATGTCATGAAGTGGTTGTTTTAAAATTACAACCGCCTTTTACTTTTGGCTCAGTGAGGACTAATGAAATGATCCAAATGATTCTAGGGAAGACGTATGGACATAGGGGAGCACTTCCTGTATTACCACATGACATCACAAGGTGGAACAGAGAGTTTACTGTTTGAGAAAAGAACACAGACTAAAAATGCAGGGTTTGTGTGGTAAAAGTGCACTATGGAACTTTATGGGTGGGAGTCCGTCGCCTGCTTGTTTGTACAGATGTGTCATCTTCTGCACTGCAAGAAAGCCTGGCCAAAATGTAAGATCGAAACACTTAAATCTATCAGAAAATGATGTAAAAGTAGTGAAACGATCTGTCCATGCAGCAAGATCTCAAGTAAGTTCTCTTAAAATAAATGGCCTCTAGACCAGAATGAAGCGTCTCAGAACTAGTAAGTGGGTCATAAATCTGAAAACAAGATGAATAACCTGGTATAAGTTTTAAACTCTTGGCCAGATCAGAGACAATTGGAATGTTCCACAGTTTGACATTAATATTGATATGACTACCTTACATTTACTGAATTACAAGTGGTTTTATAGCTCAAAAATACCTTAAAAAAGGCATTCTGACTGTGAATCACAGATCTAACCTGTAACTTGGTCTGGTTTGGTCTCCAGGAAGATAGAAAGGTTTCATGCCACACTGTGAAACATGGAGGAAAAAACATTTGGTGCAGCCTCCAACTGAAAAGATACACAATGCACCTTTAAACATTAAAAAAAAGAAAACAACTCCTGGTACGTTTCTGATGAGGATAAAACATTATAACATCAATGTATCAACATCCTGGACACGGTGAGATGGATAAACACGGATAAACACATCTTGAAATAACATAACTTTTCTTCTTTTTCTTTTTTTAACGCCATTTCTGTGAGGACAGAGGACCTAAATACCTACCGTATTTTTCAGACGATAAAGTGCACTTAAAATCCTTTAACTTTCTCAAAAGTCGACAGTGGGCCTTATAATCCGTTGCGCCTTATGTATTAATTCTGGTTGTGCTTACTGACCTCAAACTGATTTTATGTGGTGCACGACGCTCAAAAATCTGCAAAATGGTTTAGTATGACTTTGGAAAGACACAAATCTGCACCGCTGGATGGATTGTCGGAGCATTAGGGACTCGCAGAGTGGTACGTACTGTGCTTCAACATATTATGGTGTGTGTATGAGGAGCCCAAAATGGCCCCTGTTGCCAGACATGCGACTCACACGCCCAAGGGAAGCAAACTCTTAACTCTAGTGCTGCCTCATTCCGGGTGGATTAACCAAAGAACTCCAACATCTAGATATCGGTGTCAACAGGTCGTTCAGAGTTAAATTTCGAGCTGTGTTGGACGACAGAAGGAGAACTCACACTCACCAAGACAGAGAGACAATGCCGGGCGAGTTACACCACAATCTGCCAATGGATCATGGATGCCCGGGGGAAAGGGATCACTCTCACTTAATGCGCCTTATAATCTGGTGCATTTTATGTATGAAAAGAGACCCGTTCAGTGATATGTCGCCTTATAATGTGGTGCCCGTTATAGGCCTTGTCCACATGTAGCCGGGTATCTGATAAACCGAAGATGTTTTGCTGTGTTTTGACCTGTCATCCACACGAACACGCATCAAAAACGAGTATTCAGGGAAAACTCCGGCCAAAGTGAAGATTTTTGAAAACTCCGTTTATGCCTGTTTGTGTGGACAGAGATAACTGGGGTTTTGCGTTTTAAAACGTCACTGTCTGCGCCAAAAAATATGAATCTGCCCTGACGTCAAACGTGCGACATTTGTTTAGGCGACTGCAAAAGCCAAAGCCAAAGCCAAAGCCAAAGCCAAAGCAGAATATGGATCGGAGTCGTTTATTGAGAGCTGTGTGTGTGTTGAGAGCAGAATTGCTGTTTAGGAGCAATTCTGACTCCGAGTCTGTCCAGACAGAGGAGCTCGGCGCCATGTTTTCTGTTGTTTAAGTTTAGGCGGAAGTGACGGCGAAGTGAGGGCTCAATGGAAATAACGCCATCTACAGGTTTGGAATGTGTATGAATGTGGTTGAAAACGCAGATGTTCGGTTATGTGTGGAAGGTATTTTTTTCGAAGACGAGGTGGTGTGGATAAAACCATTTTTATAAACGGAGGGGGGGGGAATGTTCGGTTCTAAAAATACCCGGCTACGTGTGTACATGGCCCCAGTCCCAAAAAATACAGTAAACTGACCACACCAGGATGGTCTCGTTGTCTCGTCCTAGTTTCACTTTGTTCAGGAAGCCACGGAGGAAGACATCTCCGTTTTTCTTATTGTTAGCTGAAAATGCTTGTACCATTCTGCTCAACCTGTCGGTAAAAAATGGGCTTTTCACCGTGATAAATGAGTGTGAACTGAAGCGTACAATAGCAGAGGCATCCAGAGGCATCCACACATCCACAACAGAGCCCCGCCATCTCCTCCTCTGCCCCTGGATATTGTTGTCTCATAGTGTGTGACTGTAGGCTATCCGCGCTCCCTTTTGCCATGTTTCGCCTTATCTGCCCCGACAATGCCCCGGAACACGTTTCTCTGGCCACTTTCTTGTCTACGGAGCGTCTTTATCTGAATTTTTTCGGGGTTTTTTTTGCTTTGCGCCCCGCTCCAAACTGTGTACACCGCCCGTCCTTTTGTTGCCGCGTCTCTGGGCTCTTGACAGCAGACGAGCGCGGTGCATTCGGGGGCTTTCTGTAATTTATGCCGTCGGGGCTTCCTCAGTTTGCAGGCGGCAGGATGGTGCTATCTCTGGTGTGGTTGACATGTTTTTGTAGAGCTGTGAGGAGGAGGAGGAGGAGGAGGAGGCTGGAGGTAATTGATGAGGAGCAGTGCCACAGGCTAACGGAACAACAGCGGACTGGGGAAGTGTGTTAACCCCGGCAATTAGATTAGCATAAAGGTCAGAGTGAGAGGGACGGTGCTGCCGGGGAGGGCCAGGTCAGCTCACTGCGTGGCCTGGGTGGATGTGCAGACGGATTAGCTCATTGACAAGATACAGGATTATGAGGAGGCCTGGGAGATAGAACTTAAAATACACCTGTGAAATATATCTGCAAATATAACTGCGAGTATTAGTAGTATTTGGAGTACTATATATACTGTAAAACATATACAGTATTTATCCCTGGTATTAAAAGATTAATGTAAATATGTGATAAACATTCAGCGCACCATGTTACCTTTTATTGTTTTGAAAATGCTCTATTCCCTGAAAACAACATATCCATATGTATTATAAATTTGCTTTTTCCGAGCTCCATTTTCTCCCCCGTGCTGAGTCACTCCCCCTTCAGAGTGTTTTCACAACATAAGCGCTGTGCATTTCCCTGAAAATACTGCACATCGCGTCAGTTTGTCAAGTTGCTGTTGCTATTTATGGGAATATACAAAAGCATAACACCATATGTGGGTATAATGTAAAATAATATCTAATTATCATGAATAATGCTAAACCAAAAAAAATTAAATACTACCATTTATCGAGGGATATTTTCCCACAAGAGGCTATTTGTAGGTTGCGTAATCTTTCATCTAATATTTACTTAGGACTTGTGCCAGGGTTCTTATCAGTTCTTATCAGTTCATTTGCTGTAACAAAAGCCTTCCTGTTCTGGGACAGCGGTGATTCAGTGCTTCTTTAATGCAAATCTCAAGCACACTTTTGCCCACCCACTCGTTCTGTGGGTCAGCCTCCATCCTGCTGAGTGACTGACAGGTGGCGTTATATCCATAAATCCACTTTCTTATGTTTTTTTTTCCAGGTCCAAGTCATGGAGACAGCAGTCTGAGCAGAGAGGCCCACACGCTTCTTCCCTCTCCACACACACTTCCTCCAGCTCAGAGACACAGTCCCTCCAGTGTGTCCTGAGTCTTCCCCGGTTCCTCCTTCTGGTGGAACATGAACACGTCCCTGGGGAGGCATTCAGGAGGCATCTAGAACAGATGCCCTCCCCTCAGCTGCTCCTCTCCACGTGGAGGAGCATGTGACTGAGCTCCTCACCCGACCTAAATGACCGCCCAGTCCCTGTGCAGGAAACTCATTTAATGCTTGCATCCACCATCTTGTCCTTGTCATTACCCAAAGTTCATGACCATAGCGGTAAAAGAAGAGCGGTAAACCACATCACTGCCGACGCTGCACTGATCCACCTGTCAATCTCACGCTCCATCCTCCCCTCACTGTGAACAAGACCCCGAGATACTTGGACTCGTCCACTTGAGGCTCCTTTAACCATTTACAGTGAAATTTGGACTCAGAAGAACAGTTATACAGTAGTTACCCCTTAAAGAGAAGTATAAAACTACTTAGTGTGCATGAATGGTGATAAAGATGACATATTTGATATAATACATCTGTCATCTATGTTGAGTGTAAAGTCGAACCACATGGAGGAGAAATGTGTGTACAAATGAATAATAAATCCAACTTTTTTTGACTTGTTCTTTTTTTAAAATAGGTCTGCCACCTGCTTATCTGTATGAAAATGTGTTTGCTTGCCTGGAATGTTCCACAATATGGCATTAAACCTATAAATATTGCATTAATTTCGTTTTTCAACACATTCTTACTGTGAGTTGAGTCACCTCTCCACAGATCTGAAGTGTGACTTTGGCCTGGTGGTGATATCGACAAGTTTAATGTGATATCACCATAGAGACAAGGTGGAGGGCCAGGAGAGATCGCTAGATTACTGAATTACTGGATGACGTCTAAAATATTCAAGCTTGTTTTAGAAGAGGGGACAACTTTAGAACATGGCAGAAAGCTCAAATAAAAGAATTCTGCATAATAACAAAAATTATGTTGTCAAAATTAACACATTTTCTTTCACTTTGTTTTTTTTTTTTACCAAATAAAAATGAGAATTTTCACTCAAAACACAACTCCAGCGTTCAGTCATATTTGATGCTTGGTTTGTCAGTTTATTCCAGCACTAATAGAAAACCTGACACAGATGACTGATAAAACCCATTTAGATCCATTTGAATATTTCCACTCCTCTCCAGCTAAAGCCGTCCACAGTTAGTCCCAACGTTTTCCCATTTTCCTTCACGGCGCCTGATCACTGGACCTGTTCACATTAGCTTATAAACAGGAACACAATTTTAGGTCTTAAAACCATTGGGGACAAAAACGCTGCTGCAGCATTCTTCTAATCGCTTTGCAAATATTGGCTCGGAGGAGTAAAAACGCACATGGCCCTAAGATCCAATTTGTGCTCCAATTACTTACACGCTCCACTGCCCGGCTAATACAAAAAGGCCAGATCATCGGCTGGATGTAGCTCAGGCTAATTACAAGCTAAGACAAGAAAAACGGAAAAGACGACTCGTGACAGTGGTCGCGTTTTGAGGATTAAATCTTACAAAGGGCTGAGGATTGGAAAGGGCGTTAAAAACATTTCAGTAATTTTACAAGCCAGAGTCCCAAAACAATCCATATGTACAAGACAAAACACAAGTGAGTCCCAAAACGTACATATTTACTGGGATATATTAGAGCGAGAGATACTTATTGATCGTGAGGGAAATTCAAGTTTCGCTACTGAAACATTTCCTCTGTGTCTGTGTCTCGCCTCTGTGCCTCAGCCAAAGGTCTCAGTGCAGTTTAACAGGAGGACTGGTCAGGGAGGGTCAGCGCCAGGAGGGAAGCAGAACAGCAGTGTCCAGGAGGAGCCTGGACAGGAAAGGGTGACTCCACTCTGGAGTTTGGAAATGGGACATTCCCTGTAAATATGTGCTCTAGAAGATCTCAGTCTTTCCTCTGAAAGGCCTCATTTCACAAAATCCAACAGTGCCTCACTTGTGTCCTCTGAACTGCCCATGCTGCACTTCTTAGTTGGTTAAAATCCCATGATAGGATGTTAAAAATGAGCTAAAAACCAAAACTGCTCAGTGTGTGGGCCAGGTGGCCACAAAAGCAGCCAACCTCTCCATATGTGGAGAGGTTACAGAAATATTTTTGTGATATATGTGTTATATTTCAATATAACCCTAAACCAGTCATCATTGCAGTTCTGTGCTGTGCCCAGGACACTCACTGCCAGCTGAGGCCTTGTCATTTTGGCCAATATCAGCAACACTCCCTTCATGAGAAGCATAGCTAGACTAGATCACACTGTGACCAGACAGTGACCAGGGTGGACTAAACTGGACTGAAGACTGGATTGCAAACCTGACACAGAATAATGCCATGGGGGGTTTGGGAGTCCTCACCCCAAAAAATGTTGTACAAAATAGGTGTAATTTGCTGCTTTTTTGTGGATTTTAGAGTTTAACTGTCCTTGTTACTGTAATGGTGGCAGTAAATGTCTATTCATCTGATATCCAATAAAGCAAAGGGTGGAACCCTTTGCTTGACATTTTGAACGGCTTTTGGTGTTTGGTATGTGATCTTTTTGTGGATGCTAACTAGTATGCTAATGAGGATGCTTGGAATATGATGAACAAATACTTTTAAAATGAACTTCAGATTTTCACATTTTAAAACAAAAACAGGTAGTACTACAGTTCCTTTAATTAGTCTGGCAAGTCCTAAGTTTTAGGCAGTTTTAGCCAATGAAATGAAACAAAAGAATTTCAAGAGTGGTTTTAATAAGGAAATGTTGCCACATGCTTGATTATCAATTAGCTTAGCAAAACATGGGGCTTTTAACTATCATCAGAAAACAATAAATAATGAAACATCACCCTATGACGCTCGTTTTAAGTAAAACATTTGCTCTTATGTAGAGCACAGCCGTGTTTGATCAGACGTGTCCTGATAGCAGCTCCAGCCTTTATCATGAGCGTGAACATGGGGACAGTGCGGTGCAGATAACAGATGCTGGAGACTCATGACGCTCTGTGAGGCTTTGAAGAGCAGAGCACGTTCAGCAGCTCTGCTTTAATGGACTCAATGGAGACATGTAGAGAACTGACTCAGACTGTGTACGAGCGAGCGGCTCTGTAGCTGCAGACCGGGTTCAGGAACAGCAAAGAGAGATCAGAGAGTGGAGAGACATAGCTTATGTAACTGTGCTGGTGGTTCATATATTAAAGCTGTTGCATGTGGCCTGTGCTCCTACTGCTGAACAAGGTTCTACAACCACAACTGAACATGGGCTGCCTGAGCTTTAACCTGCATGTAACCTGTATGTAACCTGTATGTAACCTGTATGTAACCTGTATGTAACCTGTATGTAACCTGCATGTAACCTGTATGTAACCTGTATGTAACCTGTATGTAACCTGTATGTAACCTGCATGTAACCTGCATGTAACCTGTATGTAACCTGCATGTAACCTGTATGTAACCTGTATGTAACCTGTATGTAACCTGTATGTAACCTGCATGTAACCTGTATGTAACCTGTATGTAACATGTATGTAACCTACATGTAACCTGCATGTAACCTACATGTAACCTGTATGTAACCTGTATGTAACCTGTATGTAACATGTATGTAACCTGCATGTAACCTGTATGTGACCTGTATGTAACCTGTATGTAACCTGCATGTAACCTGCATGTAACCTGTATGTAACATGTATGTAACCTACATGTAACCTGTATGTGACCTGTATGTAACCTGTATGTAACCTGCATGTAACCTGTATGTAACCTGTATGTAACCTGCATGTAACCTGTATGTAACCTGTATGTAACCTGTATGTAACCTGTATGTAACCTGTATGTAACCTGTATGTAACCTGTATGTAACCTGCATGTAACCTGCATGTAACCTGTATGTAACCTGTATGTAACCTGTATGTAACCTGTATGTAACCTGCATGTAACCTGTATGTAACCTGCATGTAACCTACATGTAACCTGCATGTAACCTGTATGTAACCTGTATGTAAATATACATGTAACCTGTATGTAACCTGTATGTAACCTGTATGTAACCTGCATGTAACCTACATGTAACCTGCATGTAACCTGTATGTAACCTGTATGTAACATGCATGTAACCTGTATGTAACCTGTATGTAATATGTGTAACTTACATGTAACCTGCATGTAACCTACATGTAACCTGCATGTAACATGTATGTAACCTGTATGTAACATGTATGTAACCTGTATGTAACCTGTATGTAACATGTATGTAAATTACATGTAACCTGCATGTAAATTTACATGTAACCTGCATGTAACCTACATGTAACCTGTATGTAATTCTGTATGTAAATTACATGTAACCTGTATGTAAATTTGTATGTAACCTGTATGTAACATGTATGTAACCTGCATGTAAATACATGTAACCTGCATGTAACCTACATGTAACCTGTATGTAACCTGTATGTAACATGTATGTAACCTGCATGTAACCTGCATGTAACCTGAATGTGACCTGGATGTTACCTGTATGTAACATGTATGTAACCTGCATGTAAATACATGTAACCTGCATGTAACCTGTATGTAACCTGTATGTGACCTGTATGTAACATGTATGTAACCTACATGTAACCTGCATGTAACCTACATGTAATTTACATGTAACCTACATGTAACCTGTATGTAACCTGTATGTAACCTACATGTAACCTGTATGTAACCTGTATGTAACATGTATGTAAATGTATGTAACCTACATGTAACCTGCATGTAACCTACATGTAACCTGCATGTAACCTACATGTAACCTGTATGTAACCTGTATGTAACCTGTATGTAACATGTATGTAACCTGCATGTAACCTGCATGTAACCTACATGTAACCTGTATGTAACCTGTATGTAACCTGTATGTAACATGTATGTAAATTACATGTAATTCTGCATGTAATTTACATGTAACCTGTATGTAACCTGCATGTAACCTGTATGTAACCTGTATGTAACCTGCATGTAACCTGTATGTAACCTGTATGTAACCTGTATGTAACCTGTATGTAACCTGCATGTAACCTGTATGTAACCTGCATGTAACCTGTATGTAACCTGTATGTAACCTGTATGTAACCTGCATGTAACCTGTATGTAACCTGTATGTAACCTGCATGTAACCTGTATGTAACCTGTATGTAACCTGTATGTAACCTGCATGTAACCTGTATGTAACCTGTATGTAACCTGTATGTAACCTGTATGTAACCTGCATGTAACCTGTATGTAACCTGCATGTAACCTGTATGTAACCTGTATGTAACCTGTATGTAACCTGCATGTAACCTGTATGTAACCTGCATGTAACCTGTATGTAACCTGCATGTAACCTGTATGTAACCTGCCTGTAACCTGCCTGTAACCTGTATGTAACCTGCATTTAACCTGTATGTAACCTGCCTGTAACCTGCCTGTAACCTGCATGTAACCTGTATGTAACCTGCATGTAACCTGCATGTAACCTGTATGTAACCTACATGTAACCTGTATGTGACCTGTATGTAACCTGCATGTAACCTGTACATAACCTGTATGTAACCTGCATGTAACCTGTATATAACCTGTATGTAACCTGCATGTAACCTGTATGTGACCTGCATGTAACCTGCATGTAACCTGTATGTAACCTGCATGTAACCTGCATGTAACCTGTATATAACCTGTATGTAACCTGCATGTAACCTGTATGTGACCTGCATGTAACCTGCATGTAACCTGCCTGTAATCTGCATGTAACCTGCATGTAACCTGCCTGTAACCTGTATGTAACCTGCCTGTAACCTGCATGTAACCTGCATGTAACCTGCATGTAACTTGCATGTAACCTGCATGTAACTTGCATGTAACCTGCATGTAACCTGTTTGTAACCTGCATGTAACCCGCATGTAACCATAGGCTTGCAGAGGCTGCACTAACACTGACTCATGATGCAGGTGTTGGGGTTTAGGGAGTGACCATTCAGATCTGAGAGACATTTTAGGTTTAAACACACTGGATTTCAGCATCAAAACTGGTACCAAAGAAGAGACTCATGTGAGGCTCATTCTGCTTTTTGATTGGACAATTGTCTTGAACCAAAATACAAAATAATATATAATACAAACAAATTGGTCATGTCCAATGTTGTTATAATTAAAGAGGACGTATAACACTTCTATGGGGTTTTAATTGCTAATCACCATGTTGCCTGACGCTGAGTCACTCCCCCTTCAGAGCATCATCACAACACAAACCCACTAATGAAACTTGCACATCGCATCAGTTTTGTGAAGTTGTAGTGAACTGTTTTGTATCCCCTTCTTGGATATTTATAGAGAATTGTTGGATGTGGGAGCATGGGTGACGTAGGCTTGTGGGCCGATCATTGTACAGATTAGTCTACTGCTGTAAGGAGGGTTTGAATAGGGCCTGGGAAAGATCACTAGATTACTTAAGCATGCATGGAAGAAAGGATTTTTTTTTAAATTTGTATTTATTTATTTATTTATTTATTTTATGACGGAGCAACATTATAACATGGTAGAAAGCTACAACCATGTTTTTTTTTTTTTTTTTGCATAATACCCGCTAAGACAAAATGAGCATTACTGTTGTTAATAGTCGAAGCCATTTCATTAGAAAATGTTTACCCCATAAGTTTAAAGTTGGGAGACAGGTCATAAGTTTAAAATCATACACAGAGGTCCTTTAAAGAACTGTTTACTGATTCTTCATCCAGAGGTTGTGGGCAGCCTGTTCCAAAGCAACTCATTAGTGTTTCCATTCTTCACGGGCACTGTGGGGAGCACTGTGAGGAGCACTGTGAGGAGCACTGTGAGGAGCACTGTGGGGAGCACTGTGAGGAGCACTGTGAGGAGCACTGTGGGGAGCACTGTGAGGAGCACTGTCAGGAGCATGTCAGGAACACTGTGAGGAGCATTGTGAGGAGCACTGTGAGGAGCACTGTCAGGAGCACTGTCAGGAGCATTGTCAGGAACACTGTGAGGAGCACTGTGAGAAGCACTGTCAGGAGCACTGTCAGGAGCACTGTCAGGAGCATTGTCAGGAGCACTGTGAGGAGCACTGTGAGGAGCACTGTGGGGAGCACTGTGGGGAGCACTGTGAGGAGCACTGTCAGGAGCATGTCAGGAACACTGTGAGGAGCACTGTGAGGAGCACTGTGAGAAGCACTGTCAGGAGCACTGTCAGGAGCATTGTCAGGAACACTGTGAGGAACACTGTGAGGAGCACTGTGAGGAGCACTGTCAGGAGCATTGTCAGGAACACTGTGAGGAGCACTGTCAGGAGCATGTCAGGAGCAGGGCAGGAGCAGGGCAGGGGAACTGTCAGGAGCAGGGCAGGAGCAGGGGCAGGAGCAGGGTAGGGGCAGGAGCAGGGTAGGGGGAGAGCAGGGGCAGGAGCAGGGTAGGGGCAGGAGCAGGGCAGGGGCAGGAGCAGGGCAGGAGCAGGGGCAGGAGCAGGGTAGGGGCAGGAGCAGGGTAGGGGGAGAGCAGGGGCAGGAGCAGGAGCAGGTGTAGGGCAGGAGCAGGACAGGGGCAGGGCAGGAGCAGGACAGGGGCAAGAGCAGGACAGGGGTGTTCTTCTGGAGGAGTGGCAGGTCAGGCCATTGGATAAACCTACAGTTGCATGGCCCATATAGATTATACATTCATAACACTGGCAGGTCCACTGACACTATAGGGTTCATAGTTACTATCGCGATTTATCGTTACAAAGCCAGGCTATAGTTTTGGATGCTCATTAATTATCATGTGTACATTTTCTTTACAATTGGGGAATATTTTTATTTTTGTACTCTCATAAGATTGGAGCTGTAGAGAGTCCAATAAATAAACTCTGTCTGAGTCTAAATACGAGTGCTTCATTGTAACATGTATTCATTCTGCTTTAGAGTTATTATGTTGTATTGTAAGTGTCTATCATTTCATATTCCCTGTGTATTCATCAGCATGAAATAAAACGCCTCTGAGCAAAGATCCAGCATTAAGTGTAGTCACTCCATGATTTCGTTGCCACTATGACGACTTTGCACCCCCAGTGAATAGTGAAGAACAAGTATGTCGAGCCGTGGCGTGGGACAGTCCCCAAGTCTTGTGTTCGCACATGGACAAAAGCCGAGCAAGAACTCAGCAGCCTGCCACACAAAACATGCACACTGGGGAATAAGGCCGTCCTTACCCAGGCAAATACCCCAGAGCATGTGGGTGGCACAATCTGTGAACACATCAACTCTTTATTTTTGCTTATGTTGGAAAAGGGTGAAGTAAAACAGGAAAGACAAAGTTGACCCCAATAAACGTGAAGGTGACCATAACTCATCACACATCAACCCAAAACTTCTATATATACGTAAATACTTTTTCATTAGAGCATTTTCTTATTACGTCAGGCTCATGTGCAGAGACAGGTACTATGGAATATGAAGCTAAGTGTTGGACCAGATGCAGATCGACGGCAAGCGTTCTGATTAGCCATCCATGCTTTAACCAGTGTCTCAGTCATTTTCTGAGACAATAAATAACTGTACGACGATGTATTGTCAATTAAAATGAATGCTATAATTATAGTTCATTAAGGCAGACACAGAGAGAGAATAGTTTGAAGAGAACAAGTAAATATGCTTAACATTCACTGACAGTTAAGAAATGTCAGTTGTAGAAAATAAAATCAATAACTAAAAATAAATCAATGTTTTTTGCGTGTTTATTACAGTGCCATATTCTCTTTAACATCAAATTAATGCCAGGCCAGGGTTACTCATGTTTAATCTGATTAGTTTTAAGATAAATCATTGTCTACAGCACAGGTGTCAAACATGCGGCCCGGGGGCCAGATCCGGCCCTCCAAGACCTTTAATCTGGCCCTCGGCCAGATATTAAAAATTTTCAGATATTTCTGGTAATTTTCTGAGCATCTTAGCATAGCAGCGTCTCCAATGCTTCTGTGTGTGGCGCCTCCACCAGACAAATGAAGACCTGCCTCTTTCCAAATGCTCTTAAAGGACGATCGTTTTGACTGTTGACCGTGACCCTCATCAGCAAAATGTCAAAAATAAGAAAAGTGGAGCTGAGTGCAGGATTTTCTAAGAAAAATGGACTTATTCTTATTTGTTCACAGAGGTGAGTGGGAAACCTGTGCTCGGTGTTGGTGCTCAGGGAAAATGATCTTAAACTCCACTCCGAGACACGGTGAAAAATACAATAACTTGAACAGAGAATTTAGAAAACAGAAGATAAATGAATTATTGCTGGGACTGAAGAAACAGCAGTCTGTTTTCACCCGGAGCCAAGAGGTTTGTGATGCTACTGTGAAAGCAACCTGACCTAGCATAATATTATAATATTTTGTAAAATCAAATAAAAAGATTTCTGTAATAGATTTGCATTTCTCTGCACACATATTTGGACTTATTGCTATTTTTGGGGTATATATGCCATGAGTTTTCTGATCCGGCCCCTTTGAAATCAAAGTTGGTTGTATGTGGCCCCCGGACCAAAATGAGTTTGACACCCCTGGTCTACAGTTTCATTTAAAGACAATAAAACAAAACAAAAAAACATGACTTCATGTGCCTTCATTACCGCTAAATCACCACTGCCAACATGGCGCCCGTGTCAAATGAAGTCATATGGGCCCAGGAGCTCTACAGGCCAAACCTCCAGCCAAGATCTTAATCAAGCTTAGCTCAAAGTTCTGGAGCTGGGTACAGAATACAGTCCTCTGATTGAAGCGTGTACAGCATTTGTTAAAAGATACATGTTAAGTCAGATATTCTTTCACTAAATACATTTTCCAAGTATTCTTCCCATCACAGGCTGCAGCATCATGAATCACTCTTATCAGTGGAAATATGCAAACAGGCCGTGCCTATATTTATTGCTTCTCGCGTGACATACATTTGGCAGAGTTCTGTGTTTCATTTGACTTCACACTAATCAATCTTTCTTAGCTAATATCTCTAACAAAAGACGTGTCATTGTGCAGAAAAAACTCATTCTTTCACCCTAGGATCCGTGATAAAGATAAGCAAACGCAACTTGTCACACGGCGGCGTTCAGAACTTCCTGTGCGGAGGAGGTTATTGGGGCCCGTCCTGCGCCAGGCTGGTACGGAGCGTGTGATTGGCTGGAGGAGGAGGCGGGCTGTCTGTTGGATGGATGGCAGAAGGAAATGAGAGGAGCAGAGTCCAGACACAGAGCTATGATTCAGACGCCCGTGACAGTATCGGAGCAGATAGAGAGAGTGAGGGATGGTCATTAGACGAGAGACAACACTATCTCAGCAATAACGCGCCAACGGGGAATTTACGTGGATGTGCAGACGGATGGAGCGTTTTTAGGGGAAAACGAAGTTGGGTTTATGTCATGAAGATGAAAATGACTGGAGAAAACATGGTTCAAATCTGTAACACAAAC
Organism: Odontamblyopus rebecca; assembly: GCA_030686955.1. Taxonomy (NCBI): domain Eukaryota; kingdom Metazoa; phylum Chordata; class Actinopteri; order Gobiiformes; family Gobiidae; genus Odontamblyopus; species Odontamblyopus rebecca. Next base: position 35,926,661 of record CM060668.1, read on the forward strand.
AGACCTTGGCTTTGTGATTCTTAAAGGTCCTATAGTACGCAAAAATGACTCTTGTGAATGTTAAGAAATGTTAAAATGTAAAAAATGCCACGTTTACAAGAGCACGTGAGAAAAAAAACAAAAAACTTAATTCCGAAGTAAGATTTTAAAGCTGAATGAATTTCTTCCTGGATCATGTAAACGTTTCTTCTTCTTCAAAATAATCCCGGTGGTTGGTGCTCGTTGGCTCGTCCTTCTGACGTGATCCGGACGATCCGGCTCCTCCAGTCGTCTCTTTGGACTTTTCTCCGCTGCTCTTTGGATTTGTGAGCGGGATGTGGGAGTGGGCTGAGGTGTGGCAGCCTCAGACTCAGTTTGTCTTCTTCCTCCTTCTCCCACACTCTTCCCTTCTCCTCCTCAGCTCACAGACGTAAAGCGTGAGGAGAGAATTCTCCAGCTGCTGCTTCATTTTCATCGGAACCACTGCGGAAAAAGTTTGGATTGTGTTTGTGTCGGCGGCGAAACGTCAAACCGAGATGACAGAAAAACCAGGAGCAGCTGAAGTGTGTGTTTTCTTCCTAAAGACGGAAATATGTTTGTGTCGCTGTCCAGTCAGAACCTTCCCCACCCCCAGACACTGAGCGGAATTAAATAAAGTGTTTTCCATGGAAACCACAATTCAGAATTATTATTTCCATGTAAGCTCAAAGGAGAATATTTTAATTCCAAACTATGTAATTCAGAACAATTAATTCAGAATAAAAAAATAAATAAATAAAAACATCATGTCAACGTGGCCGTAGTTACCTCATCAAAAACAGACCTGGAGTTGTGTTTTGTTTTATTCACACATGTTTGAAGAATCCTTACGTTTAACCTTTAGTTCAGTAAAAAAATCGGCGATTCCAAGGCTGAAAATATCCAAATGATTCTCGTGTATGGACATAATGGAGCACTTCCTGTATTACCACATGACATCACAAGGTGGAGCAGAATGTGTTCAGTTTGAGAGAAGAACTCAAAACACAACTCCGGGTATGTTTGTGATGAGGGAACCACATTCTTACATATAGATTATAAAATAGTGTAACATGGGCCTTTTAATAAGACATTTTAATCATTCTAGTTTTGTCTTTTGTCTATTGAACACATCATTCAACAAATCAGCAAAACCTCAGTGTTGTCAACATGGCCACATTAGACTACAGCTCAGCCTCTGCACATGGTTGTACATGTTCCCGTCCGCAGCAAATTTGACGCCATGGCAATCAAAACAAGAGCTCCTCCAGCGGGGCAAAATACGCCCGTACTTTGAATTATTGTATATAGAATTAAGTTAGAATTTGTCAAACCTAGTTAAAGATGAATTGTTGGTGCAGTTTGGAAGTTTGACATTCCTAGGTGAGACGGTTGTGGAGTTAGAGCGCGGACAAGAAATTGTCCACAGACAGACGGACAGACGGACAGACAGACGGACGGATAATCAATAGGGAAATCTGGCTCTTGCAGTAGGAGTATGAGTATGACATCATCACATTTTAGAATCGGAATTCCACCAATCAGATCGCAGCAACAGAACTTAAAGACACTACAAAGCTTTAATGTGTCAAAGCTCAAAGAAGCAGAGAATGTGGGTTGTTCTCGCTTTCAGCAGCAGAACATTTGAGAAGAGAGTTCAGATCTACGGCAGGTAACATAAAAGGACAGAGATGGAAGATAAAAAGACAGAGATGGAAACGATCACAGTTAGCAAGAGCGACGGGCAGGTTTTCGCAAAGGGTCGGGCCGTGACCTTGACCTTTGACCCTGTGACCTTGAAATCAATAGGGAACATCCTTGACCCATGGGGTGTCCAGCCATGAAGTTTGACATTCCTAGGTGAGACGGTTGTCGAGTTAGAGCGCGGACAAAGCTTCAAAGACTTCAAAGCTTTGAAGTGTCCACAGACAGACGGACAGACAGACGGACAGACGGACAGACGGACAGACGGACAGACGGACAGACGGACGGACAGCGCCATACCATAATACGTCCCGTCTTATTACAACAACGGGCGTATAAAAAAACAAAAAGAACAAATATTTGCACATTTCATGACATGGTTGTATTAGGCCACTCCATGATGTGAAGAGGCCTTGAAGTAGTCAGCTGACCTTTGTCTTCAAGTCTCCATGCACACTCTAAATCTGATTATTTCACTTTTTTCACTTACTAAAATGAAAATCACAAATGTTAAACTACAAAATCATCTGATCTCTTTATGATCATGGCCCCTCTGACCCTCTGATCACTGCCGTCACTTTGTGATTTTGTGATTTTCATCGTAAATATCCGGGAATCACATAATAATAATGCCTTCTTCAGCGAGCGGGATCGCTTTACCACTTAAATTAAAGGTTCACTATGGAACTTTTCACTTACCGAGTGCAGGATCTGGCTTAGTATGGTATTCAGTCTGCACGGACGAAGAAGCAGGCGAGACCATCATTCCAAGAAATCCACAAGAAAGGTTATGTAAACTTCTGACTCCTTGAGGCACCTTAAAACAAAAGACGTGGAAGTCGTAGAGCAGTTTTAAGAAGATCTTTATTTTAGCCACAACAGGATTCAACAGGATACCGGCCTTTATGATGGGTCTTTGCTCCCCCGTCTCTGCAAAGCCCTTTCTGCGAGACCTTTTTATAGCAGGACTTGCTGATTACAACACTTGCTGATGCAGGTGTAATTCTATCGTTGTTGCTTACGTAAAATTCACGAAATTGAGCGTCTAGCCCAACGTCTAGGCCATCGTTTAAAGCAGAGACGGCACATCTATTTAAATAGACAAGGGTCACAAGGTGAACATGCTCCTATGGCATTTGAAGCTGAGCATAGGTTATACAGTCAGAATAAGAAAGAAGCATATACGTACTTGTTTAATCATTCCTTAATATTAACACAAAGCGAATAATTCACAGTTACATAGTGCATCTTTAAAGGTCATATGTTACGCAAAACTGACTCCTGATGAGCTTTAAGCCATTTAACCATGTAGAATGTTGTTGTCTACATCTCCAAATCTCAAAACGCTCTGTTACATTTTCTGATGTCATGTAGTTTTCAAGTGAACGGATCCTTTTACCTTTCGTTCAGAGGAGATGGACAGTTCCTGGGCCAGAATTATTCAAATGATTCTAGTGAAAGTGTATGGAGTTTAAAAACACAGTGGAGCACTTCATGTACTTATTACCACTTGACATCACAAGGTGGAACAGAGAGTTTGCTGTTTTGGAGAAGAACTCGGCCAAAACATGCAGGGTTCGTGAGTTAAACGTGTGAGAAGCATGAATTTTGTTACAATATTGTATTTTTGCTGTTTAAACTCACGTTAATTATTGTGTATCACAAACACCGAGATGAACGTGTTTACAGATTAAAATAATAAATGTGCTTGTTTAAAAATGTTTTCACCTCAACCAGCTCCTTCAGAAAAAGGACGATTTGAGCCGATTTTTCACTCGGGCGACTGTTTTTGTCGTAGTAAACGTGGGGTAAGATGAATCCCTCACGACGCAAGAAAATCAAACCTGTTTAAATCCAGTCGCCTCTCGTGAGGGTTTCCCTGCTGAAGTCGTTCGTACAGGAATCGTGAGCTGTGAACTTTTAAACCCTGAGATTTGGCCGTACAGCTTGAGTGAAACCATCAAAAATATCACACAGTCTATGCCCGACTTTACAGACTGCAACTATTTATATACTTGGGTCCGGTAAACAACTACTAATACAAATAATTTTTCCGAGTCATATTGAGCATTTCTGTAAACAGTTAAAGGTACAGTGATCCCTCGTTTATCGCGGGGGTCACGTTCCAAAAAGAACCCGCGATAGGCGAAATCCGTGAAGTATCAGCTTTATTTTTTACAATTATTATACAATACAATACTGAACTATAGAATGAAACCAAAGATCAAATCCTGTTTTCAGGCTCAAGCATTTAAAAATATAAACGTTTTCTTACAAATAACTATGATAGTTTTTAAAAAATGCTGTAAAATAATCATTTTAATGAATACGAACACGAGGTTGGACATTGTGACTCACGTGTATTTCACAGTGCCTCTGACTGAGCCTCTTCCTCCTGACTCCTGTAGCGTCTTTTTCTCCTGAAGGCTGTGGTGCAGGTGTCTTCTCCCGTCGTCCTTATGTTATTTTCCTCCTTCTTTATGGCACCCATGTTTTCTTTTCTGTGGGAGACGCTCCAAACGGCTCTTTGAGTGTTAAAGGTTGCCGACCCCTGGTCTAAGTGAAAGACCAGTCAACTTTTATCACTTCTAGACGACAGTCCCTTGGCCAATCAGGATTCAGAACACAATGCACTGTTAAAAAAAAAAAAAAAGCATAAAAAAATCCGCGAAACAGCGAAGCCGCGAAAGATGAACCGCGTTATAGCGAGGGATCACTGTATATCCATTCACGACCTTGTATGAACTGTATGCAAAATTAGTTTTAGTCCACGTTGGTCCAGTTTTCTATAATTAGAATCCCCTCCCCCGTGTATATACACAGATAAGCTCCGTTGGAACACGTGCATGTGCCTGCTGTGTGGACCTTCACTATTCTGATAAATAAATATAAAGGACTTCTTTACGCTCTACCCGATCTGGAATCGCTTCTTTCACGATTACAATGTGTGAATGAAACAAAACACAACTCCAGGTGTGTTTGTGATGAGAAAACAACATTAGAACAGAGATCAAAAAACAGCATACGGGCATTTTAAAGGGACAGTTTGAAATTATGGACATAGGGCCTCGTTTCCTAGTGAGCCAGAGTGTAAAAACCAACCGTTGCATTTGAAGGATTTCTGTCTGAGCAGCAGCAGTGAGTTGTACTTCCTGATAGAAAGCTCGGCAGCGGCGGACTGATATATGAGAAAATAGTCCCTCAACATGCGACGATTCATGTGATGCAAGGTTAGTTTTATTTCAAACATGATTCTATCATCACAGACATTCACATGACCGTTGACATCCACTAGCCCAGCACCAGCAACCTCTGCAAATACAAGGACTGGATGGAATACAGTGATCCCTCGCTATATCGCGCTTCACCTATCGCGGCTTCGCTGCTTCGCGGAATTTTTTTTACAGTGCTTTTTTTTACAGTGAATCTGTATCTTGTTGATAAAGAAGAGGAGGAAGGACTAAAGAAGAGGAGGAAGGACTAAAGAAGAGGAGGAAGGACTAAAGAAGAGGAGGAAGGACTAACACTTGGTCGCGCAGCCTTCAGTAGAAAAAGACGCTACAGCGCAGCGGAGTCAGGACGAAGAGGCGCAGCTGGAGGGACTGTGAAATACGCCAGTGACAATGTTTCCTCCTTGTGTTCATTACTATATAAAAAATATTGTTTTACAACACCGTTCTTTAAACTATTATAGTTATTTGTAAGAAAACGTTAATATTTCTATTTCTTAAACACATTTTGGGCCTGAAAAGAGGTTTTATTTTTTGTTTCATTCTGCAGTAAAGTATTGCATTGTAAAATAACAGTAAAAAATAAAGCTGATACTTCGCGGATTTCACCTATCGCGGGTTATTTTTGGAACGTGACCCCCGCGATAAACGAGGGATCACTGTACACAACTTTAAAACTAGCAATGATAGTTTTAGCTCCAGTCTGTTTGCTCTGTAGTTGCACCAACAGTTGGAGTCCCCGTGCACTCTTGTCACACTAAGCTAAACATAAGTAGTTAGTAAAGTTTGAGTACTGCATTTGAGAGAACTGTAATATCATTTTACCGTTTTACTACACTGTGAACATGGCCCCATTTCCAGCACAGTTAACCGTCCGCTCGCTCGCTTCTGAAAACACTTTTTGGCTGCCATTTCCCACGTTACATCACGAAAAAAACGCACCGCCATGTTTGATAATCTAATATTTGTGAGTAATGTCCTCCACTCTGAATAAATAAAAGCTGACTACTTGGATTTCACCTATCGCGGGTTATTTTTGGAACGTATCCCCCGCGATAAACGAGGGATCACTGTACTTCAAAAAGTGTCTCCACACGTCTCCAACACTGTGGCTCACCAGGAAATGAGGCCCTATGTCCAAAATTCCAAACCGTCCCTTTTAAATGCATTTATTTCATGACGTCACATTCAGAGCATCACGATATTTGCTTCCACCTCCGTAGTGACCGGTGTTTAATCCCTCCTCCTCCTCCTCGTACAGATGTGAGCCTGCCCTCCACGTCCTCTCCTCCCTCCTGCTCCCGCCGTGTCCTGGCATGGGGTCCAACTTTTAATCAAGTCCGCATAATTGGAGCGATTCCCTGTCTGCCCCGGAGTTTCTATCCATCTGTATAATTACGCTTTGTCGGCTGGAGTGCGGAGAGAGGGGGAGGGGGAAGGGGGGGTGGAGCCGCACACAAACCTCCCCATCCCCTCTCCCCAGACGCTTCCCCCTTAGCGCCTCTCACACAATTACGCTCCATCTTGAGAGAAAGAAGGAAATTGGCTCTTTTGTCATGTCATTTTTCACCGGCGGGGGCTAAACATGTGCATCAACAATAATTAATGTATCACGGCGACCTGCAGATGCGATTGGTTTCGGCGCAGACCAATTAGCCGCTCACTTTGCTCGGGCATTGTTGCTCTTGTGGAGGCATTTTTAGGCGGCGTGCTGGATGCAGGGGGGAGTAGCGTGGGGCAGGGTTCACTCAGGCCTCTCTGGGACTTCTGGGTAAAAATTATTTATTGACGAATCTTTTTTATTTGCAAAAGCTGTGGTTTTTAGACCTGGTTGTGACGGCGTTTAACAAGCTCATATTACAATGTTTTCTGATCTGTGTCACAGTTGTTTCTTCATCAAAAATCTACCTGGAGTTGTGTTTTTGTTTCATTCCCACACGTTTAACACACACACGCTGCATTTAGGCTTTTCTCTCAAACTGAAAACACTCCTTATGATGTCATGTCGTAGCAGGAAGTGCTCCACTGTGTTTTTAAAACTCCATACAGCTTCACTAGAATCATTTGTGTATTTTCAGCACTGGAATTGACTTTTTCTACTGACCTAAAGGTGAAACATCACTGTTAACTTGATAACTGATGACATCACAAGGTGGAACAGAACATTTTCAGCTTTGGTAATACAGACAGACTAAACAAAAACAAAAACAACATGGGTTAAAGCTTGAGATAATTTTGCATAACATAGGACCTTTGAAATGGGCTTTTTTGACCTTTTAATGATTTGGAAAAAAATATCGAATACATCTTATGACAACTTTGCAGGTACAAAAACGATTTGCAATTCACGTTTTCATAACTCTTTCTCAAGAATGGACAAAAACGGCTCAAATATGAACTGAGGAACTAACACAAGTTGATTTCTGTCCTGTGAATGGAACTTTAACATACCTAGTGTTGATATTAGGGTCAGTGACATGATGTTGTCCAACTGCAATTTCCTCAGTTTAAAGGGTTCAAATTTCATAATAATTCACCACATTTCTGTTGTACCTCTGACCTCCATGAAACCAAATCACTTTTTCAGAAATCATGAGTTATTCTGCATGTTTTTTGTCCTTAAAGTGTTCAAATGTCATGTGGTGCGACCGTGCATCATGTGGTGCGACTAATAACAGCAGGAATTCTATGGCTGGAATTTAATAACAGACAAAGTCGACTTGGGTGAACGGTTCTTTAGGCATTTTTCTTCATTTGATGCATTTTCCAGGGCAGTAGTTTGTTCATTAAACACAAGCAGGCGACTGTCATATTGCAGCAAAAGAAAATATCAATATGCATTAAAAATCTAAAGAAACGCAACAGTTTGTTTCTATACACTTCATATTACTCAGAGCTTAGATTAACATCCCAACGATGGTTTAGAAAATAAAACCAAGGTTTAGGTTTTTCTCAGTCACACCACATGACATTTTACACTAAAAATGCTTCATATAATGACGCCATCCTGACCCTACTCCACAGAGTCTACTCCCACCTGGACAAGCCGGCCGCCACTGTGAGGATCATGTTTTTGACTTCTCCAGTGCGTTCAACACCATCAGGCCGGCTCTGCTGGCTGAGAAGCTGGCAGTGATGCAGGTGGACGCCTCCTTGGTGTCCTGGATTGTGGATTACCTCACTGGAAGACCACAGTATGTGCGTTTGCAGAGCTGTGTGTCGGACAGAGTGGTCAGCAACACTGGGGCTCCACAGGGGACAGTCCTGTCTCCCTTCCTCTTCACCCTCTACACCACAGACTTCAACTACTGCAGCCAGTCTTGCCACCTTCAGAAGTTTTCTGACGACTCTGCAGTGGTGGGATGCATCAGCGGTGGTGACGAGGAGGAGTACAGGACTGTAGTGGACAACTTTGTCACTTGGAGTGAGGAGAACCACCTCCAGCTCAATGTGATGAAGACAAAGGAACTGGTGGTGGACCTTAGGAGGACCAAAGCTGCTGTGACCCCCATCGCCATCCGGGGGGTCAGTGTGGACGTGGTGGAGGAGTACAAGTACCTGGGAATGTACTTGGACAATAAACTGGACTGGAGCAGGAACGTGGACGCGGTTTACAAGAAGGGCCAGAGCCGCCTCTATTTCCTGAGGAGGCTGAGGTCCTTTGACATCTGCAGGACAATGCTCAGGATGTTCTACGAGTCTATGGTGGCCAGTGCCATCATGTACGCTGTAGTCTGCTGGGGCAGCAGTCTGCGCGTGAGGGACACTAATAGACTCGAGAAGATCATTAGGAAGGCTGGACATGTGGGGGAGGAGCTGGACTCTCTGGCGGTGGTGTTGGACAGGAGAATGCTGGACAAAATCTGGACTATTCTGGACTCTCCCTCCCACCCCCTCCACAAGGTGCTGGCCAATCAGAGGAGCTCTTTCAGCCATAGACTGCGGCTGCCGCTGCTCCACTGAGAGACACAGGAAATCTTTCCTGCCTGTCGCCATCAAACTGTTGAACGCTGCACTTTAACTCACAAACTACTCAATCCTTTCATCCTATTCCCGGCTCACACATGTATATAGTCATAAATAGGTCAATGATGTAAATAATTTCCCAGAGAGAGCTATTTTATCTTTTATCTTATTGTATTTAGCTTATTTTGTAACTTGTTTGATGTACATGCTCTTGGTCGGTTGAATCTGTAACAAAGAAAATTTTCCCTCGGGGATGAATAAAAGTAATTCTGATTCTGATTCTGATTCTGATATAAATGTTAAACACAGATTTATGCACCTGACACTGGAAATATTTGAAAAACTCAATAGAAACTACTATTTTTTTTATATTTTAAAATTGCCTGTTGAAAATCCTTATACATCATTGACCCATTAGTTTTAGTCATGATTAGTATCTGATTTTCAATACTTCTAGCAACCCTAAATACAATACAGCTATGAATTCTGGGAGATAAAGGGACGAAGTGTTTATAAATCCTGTATTACTTGGTTTAGCCCTGGTGTACTTCTGGATTCCATCTGATTTAGAGCTTGTTTAGTTCCATTTTACACCTGGTTCACTGACGTTTCTCTGTTCTGTTTCAGTCCTGCCTTATTTCCGATGCAGACCTCTCTCTTCTAACTCCGGTCCATTGAAAGCTATTTTCTCCTGTTGGCTTAGGGGCAGTTGGTCAGCCATGGTCCAGCGGTAATTGCGTCGATGAGGAGAGATGCAGTGCCAGCAGCTTGTGTTGGGGACCATTACTCTGTGTGAAGCCCAGCGCCTCAGGAACACCATTACCTCCATGAGCCTGGAGCTGGAGGTCCGGGTGATGGCTCAGCAGATAGACCAGCTCGCCAAACAATTAAAAAAGGTCAAGAAAAATGCATTAGATTAAATAGAAATCTATATCGGCATCGATAGACCTCACACTGTTACAGAATTAAACAAAGATGAGAAGCAGCTCCCTCTGTGCGGTCCATCCGAGCCTGTTTCTCTAAACAATTAAAAACCTGTGCACAAGCTCTGCACCTCCAGCTACCTTCTGTAAGTCTTATTTGCTTTATTACACCAGCTTAGAAACACCCAGACCTGTGCCTGCTGAGCCCAGAATACATGTTTTTCCCTTTTTGTATTCAAATGGTAAATGGTCACATTTTTATACATCACTTTTCCACCTTCAAGGCACTAAAAACACTTTACATTAAGGAACCACTCACCTATTCACACACTCATAAACCAGTGTACGCAGACACTGCCCAACAACAGCTGTGGGAGCTGGAGCTGAACAGCCAACCTGCAGATCAGTGGACAAAGTACCAACTGCACTATTGCCGCCCAGAATACAAATTTGAACAATTACTCTGAGTATTGTAATATTCAGGACACAGTACTCTGATTAGGATTGTCAAAGGTATTGAAAGTCAGAGGCTAACTGATACTAAAACTAGAATCAAAACCAGATACTAATTTTTGGACTGAAAAAGTCCCATTGACAGGACAGAAATGAACCTTTTCTGAATGTCTTTAGAATGATGTTGAGCTGTATCAGAACAAGTATCAGAGCACATAGACCAGTACACACCCATGCAGCACTGTGGAACCTCCCTGCACCACTGAGGGATACACACATTTCACTAGCAAGGACCACGCCAACAACATTGTACGAAGTTTATTGGTAAGTGTATGAGGCGAGGCGGAGATGGCTGGTTTGAGACTCAGGGTGGGGGCTCCATTTTAATTGTCAATTGTGGTGTTTTTAGAGCAATAAGGATATTTTTTAATTTACTTACAGACTTGATATTTTGCATTTTTGTAGCTAAGGCCCTAAATTAAGCATTTTTTGTGTGCAAAAAGTTGTTTATACATGTGTGCTGTGTGTTTTGTATAAAAGAGTGGGTATTTTATTTTCATCTTTATTCCTGGTCCTATAGCTTACAGCCACACAGCCACATGACACAACTACAGCAGAAGATTGTGAAATAATAGGCTGTACTGAACAAAATGATGTAGAACACTTCATTAGAGGGTAAAAGGGGCAGTTTTAAAAAGCTAAATTAAGAAAAAAAATCCAGGCGAGGAGAAATGTACTAAAATTGCCCTTAGGTCTTCAGGGGTTAAAGCTCACAAGAGTCAGTTTTGTGTAATACAGGACCTTTAAAAACACACTTCTGTGTGAGTTTGCCCTGAAGGGCAGTAGAGAGAGTGATGACCAGAGTGACATCCTCTGTATGATGAATCCACTGAAAACACTGGTCTGATGTCAGGCTATTCAACCCCTGCACCCATAATACACATCTTTAGGTCGATCTCCTGACCTTGTCATTCATGGCGCTGCTGCTCCCCCTCTGAAAAAGTTTGTGGTGCTCACGTCAGAGAGGAGCTCCCGAGCCACACGCTCCACAGCCCGAGGACAGTGCACTGTTCCAAAGTTTAGAATCTCGTTTGGTCAGTCCTCTTTTTCGTACAAAGCCATAAGCCTCTGGAACACGCTGCCGTCTGAAACAGTCTCATGCACAAGTTATGCAATGTTTGCACGTCTGACCAAATGATGGCTTTTATCCAATCAAACATGCACACATTAATGAACTGTGTGAATGCAGAAATATGAAATGTATATATGTATATAGTGCGTGTGGTTGTGATGTATGAATGTGACTGATCTTATCTTAAGTATTTTGCTGAAAAAGGTTCAAGATTCTCAATGAAGAAACCAAGAAAGGTGTGAGGACAAATCCAATTCACTTTATTTCTATAGCACAGACATAAATAATTAAAATCAATAAAGCAAAACAACAAAAGACAACAGAGGACCACACAACTCACACAGTGTTAAAAGCCAGGGAATAAAAGTTAAATAAGAAATCGAGCTGTGACCACAAACCTGAATCTATGGCTTCACACCACCTCACATAGACTCTCCTGATCTCCGCATCTCCAACAGCACACACTCCTCTAACTCTGCACGAAGATGTGAGTCTGCTCACCACTTCAGATGGGTGTGATTGACAGGTGGATTAGCCATGATTCGTCTGTATGCTGCACACGAGGAAAGAAGAATTGTACACAGTATTACCCAAATAAAGGCTGAAATACAGTGACTGCTTCTAAACAGAGAATATTTATGAAGTATTACTTATTATCACTGCAAAAACAGAAATCTAGCCAAGTTAAGATTACCTGAAATAAGAAAGTTTGATCATGATTTGAGTTTCACTTGGCAAGATCTGCCAAAGGAACAAGACTTTTTGTAGTTAAAATATGAAAATAGTGCATCTTGCTACACTTCAGGCAAACAACTTTTTGCACTTAAAATAAGAAATCAAATTTAATGTTGCTTGAATTAAGAAAAAATACTTATTCCTCTGGCAGATCATTTTACTGTTGTTTAACTGGTGTCTACTGGCCTTCAGTCTCCCCACACTTACTTTATAAACCTCCTCCTGTGGAAGCAGAGTCAAGGGCCTTGAACACTCAAAGATCAGACTATGTTCACTTTTGAAATCAGACTATGTTGACTTATCAAGTCCCCTCCACAGCCTGTATTACTGATGCTAAACAAACTTCTCCTCCTTAAGACGTCCAGTTGGTCTCCAGCCTTTTACTTCCACCCTTTCTTGGACATCAAGGACCATGACGTCCACCACTCACAGAGGGGTTCATGGAAGGGGGGTCAGGTGCTATGAGGATTGGGCAGCAAACTGCCCCCATGACCCAGCTGGATGAAGCGGGAAAAGATGGATGGATGGACTATCTATTTTACTAAAAGTCTTTCCATACTGCAGATAACGATTATGATCACTGCAACTATGACTACTTTTTATAGTTGGTCTTCACTTGCCTATAGAACCCAGAGTACATTTCTCCTATACTTTATGATCAGTCTTCCACAGTTCAGATGGGTGTGATTGACAGGTGGATATCAGGGATCTTTCTGTATCAGAAAAACATTAAAGGACAAAAACAAAAAAAATCTGATAGGACTGAAAAAGCATCATGGATTTCTGCAGAATCCCCGAGTGAATCTCTAAACTCTGTTCATCTGAGGAGAGGATTGTGATTTTATTTGTGAATAAAAGAACCAATGAGATTCTTTGTTTTAACATTCATCAGTGAAAAAAATCTAAACCTGATTGGACGTTCATTTTTGGCAAGCCCATCCCTCTAAATAAATCAGAATACGTGTATCTGCCCTTGTCAGTCAAGAAAATTCACAAACTAGAATCTTGCTTCGGCTTCAGGTTGCAACATTAAACAAAGAATAATAATAAACTAAATAATGATAAAATAGGAATAAGGGAAAGCATTAAAATAAGGTTAAAAATAGAGTGTACAGAGATGTATCACTGTGGACAGGTAAAACATCTGGAGCAGAACCACAAAAACAACCAGGTCCAAGGGTGAGGCTAAACATCACATGGAGGGCGGGTGGGGGTGTGGAGGTGGTGATCGGGGGTGCTGGGAGTGGTGGGGGGAGCTCGGTCACAAATCTGGAGCGGCAGTGAAAAGGCCAGAGCATTCGTCACCTCCCTCCTCCGCACCACAGCCAATAGAACAATACCATTCATCTCCTGACATTTCAATATTGCATTAACCTTTCCAGTGGAATTCTCCCAGCTCATTAGTCTTTTCCTTTTGAGGACAAGAAAAATAATAATCGATAGAACACGACATGGCCACGCGCCCGAATATACTGCTGTATGATGAACCTGCTGACGTGGTTCTTTAGCACCAGTCACACATGATAAATCTCAGCTCTGACCCTACTCTATGATCCAGTGGATTTCTATCAGAACATTGGCGGCTTCTGAACATTTGTCTTACTCCAGTCTCGCTCATTCTGCATTGACAGTACCTATGGAAAACATATGTTGTATTACGCAAAATCGACTCCTGTGAGCTTCATGCCTTATTAGAACGTTGTTGAGATGAGTTTTGTTTCATTCACACACAGCAAAAAACAGAGGGTTAAAATTTCAGGGTAAAATATTTCAGAGTTGTTTTTAACACAAACAGTGTTGTTTTAACTATTTCAAATGGGGGTTCGAGTTGAGGTTATTTGCTAGAGTTGCTATGGTTGTAGTTAATTCAACATCCCCTAGTGTTCATTCAACTTTCCTTAGTGTTAATTTGGCTCCTCCCACCCACCACTTCAAACTCCCACCAGAGAAGACCAGTTTGAACCAGTTTTGTACATAATTTCAACTTAAATTAACTAAAATAAAGTGTAAAAATAAAACACCTCTGTGTGTTGTTTAGCTACAAAGTGTTATCCATTTACTCTCGAAATGTGAATATAACTCTTGATTTCAGGGTTAAACATGAACTTTGGTTCACTGTTACTTAATTAACATTTCCAAAAATGTCGAATTAACTCAGAACAGACTGGCCTCTTATAAACCCTGAGAAAATATTAAAATTCATTCTGTGAGAGTCAATTTTAACATTCCGCTTTTTGCTGTGCACAAAGCCTGCAGAATTATCCTGAGTTATTCTCATAAACAGAAAACATTCTGTTCCAACTTGTGATGTCATGTAGTAATACAGGAAGTGCTCCACTGTGTTTTTAATCTCCACACACCTTCGCTAGAATCATTTGGATGAAACTTCCACTTCATGACATCACAAGGTGGAACAGAGCATTTAGAGTTTTGGAAATGTGTCATGTGACCCATGACACTGACCTGAGACTGGAATCACTCTTCTGGTCTGTTCACCTTTCCAGTCTGACCATAGTCTCTGTCAGTAGTGTGTCTTTAGGGTTTGTTTTTCGTATTATCAGCCTCCAGGACGTCTGCAAATGGAAATGAGCCCAAGGCTATCATCTGTCATATTTACATTTGTTTAAATGTTTGTTCATATGCGCTCTTCCCCCTTTCCTAAATACATTTACAAACATGCAAATGGAACAAGACCTAACTCCAGCTATGGGTGTGAGGAGGGAACAACATTATATATTATAATATTATTGTGGCCATACCGGTTCGTCAAAGCCTGATGCCGTCAGATCTCAGAAGCTAAGCAGGGCCGGGCCTGGTTAGTACTTGGATGGGAGACCACTGGGAATTTCCAGGTGCCACAGTGGGGCGCCAGTGGCAAAAACTGTCATAGTGTCCTTA
This sequence comes from Odontamblyopus rebecca, assembly GCA_030686955.1. Classification (NCBI taxonomy): domain Eukaryota; kingdom Metazoa; phylum Chordata; class Actinopteri; order Gobiiformes; family Gobiidae; genus Odontamblyopus; species Odontamblyopus rebecca. Next base: position 35,941,699 of record CM060668.1, read on the forward strand.
GGCAAGACACTTCATCCACATTGCCTAGTATGAAAGTGGTGTGTGCGTGAATGGTGGTGGTGGTTGGAGGGGCCGATGGTGCAGATTTGCAGTGTCTCTTCCGTCAGTCTGCCCCAGGGCAGCTGTGCTACAATAGTAGTTTACCACCACCGGGTCTGGAGTGAATGAATAATGCTCTGTAAAGTGTCTTTGAGTGTCCAGAAAAAGCACTATATAAAACTGATGCATTATTATTATTATTATTATTATTATTATTATAACATGTCTTAAATCTTACAATATAACATGTATTTAATGTGGGATTAAAGATCTTCCAGGAATGCAATATTGCTTTAGTTTAAGTATCAGCGAGGCAGAATGGGTTAGTTAGATTAAAGTAAGTTAAGAAAAACTTTCAGATGCCGCCAACACCCCAACACTACTTCCAAGCATTAGAATCGTCCCGCACATGAAAGATCCCAACCTGGTCAACAACCTGGTCTCACGCTGTAAAAATAAATAGTGGATAATGGCCTGGCCAAAAAAAAAGTCGCCACCTTTAACTAAACAAATACATTGCTGCAGTTGGTCAGGTCCAGGTTCAGCAGCAGTGTGTGCTCAGAGAATGAGCTCAGCTGAACCTGAATATACTGAAGGACCAGGTTATTCCATCAGTGGATTTGTTCTTCCCTGATGACGCGGGCATATTCCAAGATGACAATGCCAGGATTCATCGGGCTCAAATGGTGGTTCAGGGAGCAGGAGACATCGTTTTCACACATGGATCAGCCACCACAGAGTCCAGACCTTAACCCCACTGAGAATCTTTGGGATGTGCTGGAGAAGCTTTATGCAGCATCGGACTCGACCATCATCAGTGCAAGATCTTGGTGAAAAATGAATGCAACACTGGATGGAAATAAATCTTGTGACATTGGAGAAGCTTATCGAAACAATGCCACAGCGAATGCAAGCCGTGCACTAGTATGTGACCTTTGTATTTGAGGACTGCAACTTTAAAGAAAACAGCAGAGCCTCCATCGGTCAGGGGTGTGTCAGAAAACCTGCTTCCTGCGTTCTTTTCTCTGCGTGACGAGGTGTGAGCCGGAGGGGCCGAGCGCTGACAGGAGCAGAGCGCTGACAGGAGCAGAGTGGTTACCATGGATGAGCCATGGCTTCATCTGTGTGTGGCCTCGGGTTTTTCACTGCTGTTGTTGCACACATCACACATTTCTCTCTTTTATGATGCTGACCTATCGCTGCTGCGCTCGCCTCGGTTTATCTTTCTCTTCTTCTGTTTGGCTATTAGACGTAACGGAGCGCTCTGGACGTGGCGCTCACTCACACGCCTCTGTGCGGTTCACAATGGGACAAGTGTGTGTTTTTCCCAATATGGACAATCTACGAGGACAGAGCAAGTGTCTATGACGGAATCAGGGAAAGAAATTGGAATTACGTGACACCTGAAATTGTCAGTGAGCCTAATCTTGGAGGAGTGTCCTTCAAACGCTTTTCTCCATTCAGATGTTGTTGCTTTGGATGGAATGTTTCACAGTATGGCATTAAATAAACCTTTCTATCTTCATGGCGACCAAACCAGACGAAGTTACAGGTCAGATCTGTAGAGAGGCAACCCTGCTCACAGTCAGAATGTCTGTTTTTTGAGGTATTTTTGAGTTATAAAATAGATAAATATATAGAATAAATGTAAAGTAGAGCTGTTTATTGTCACACTGTGGAACATTCCAGGCAGAGCAACGACATATAGGTTGAAACAAACAGGTGATGAACTCCTAACCAGAAAGTTACATAGTGCACTTTTAAACAAATATAGAATTGAATGTGGGGATAATATGCCAAATCGACTTTTTAGAGCTTTTCACCTTCATCAGAAACATGCCTGAAGAAGTTTCGTATGTCCTCCATGCATGTTTGAGTAACCTAGTGATCTCTCCCAGGCCCTGTTTGAACCCTCCTTACATTCAGCAGTACAAGTCCATCCAAAGCTCCCCATCGTTTCACTACAACTTCACAAAATTTCATTACTGGAGTCTATGCCAACTGTAATATGATAGTGCTCTGAAGGGGGACTTATTTAACACATTATTAGTTAATTTCTTCAAGTATAGCATTTTCAAAACAATAAAAGCATACATGAGCATCTGAGTACAGGCCAGGATGATCAAACACTGAACATGTGAAATAAACCGCATGTAAATAACAAACCCAAAGGTACCTCGGGCCTTCCTGTGAGACTAGGGCCCCATTCACACTAGCACATATTCGAGTCATTTTCATTGCGGGTGCAGTGTTCGCTCACACTAATCCGATGGAAAACGGCTCTGAAGACGGAACGATCTAGTGCCGCCAGCTCGCATGTATTCACCTGAGTACAGATCTGACCCAGCACCGCGTGGACGCCTGAAAACGCTGATACGCTGACGTAGGATCTCTAGTTGTCGTCCTTATTGGACACGTCACTGTGACTTGCGTGACATTGGGCATGCAGCGCTATTGCAGAAAACAGTTTAAACAAACCCTAGACAAACGGGAAACAGCGTCGGAAAAGATGTTTTCACGCTTGCCATCTTTGTCAGCACAAAATCGGCTGCTGCAACTTCATACACCGTGCTCCACTCCCTTGTTTTTGCCGCCCATGTGGTGTGTTGTGATGGCGCAACACCAGCCTTGTCTAGACCCAAATAGTTTTGTTACCCACAGTTTATCCCATATGAGGCATGTTGTCTTGGGTCGTCCTGCACATGTAAAAGTTCTATGTTACACAAAATGAAACCTTGTAAGCACTCCTGGGGTGCACCAGTAATGGCCTCGTTTACAAAAAAATAGCAGCTGTTCGTAGATGAAGACAGTCTGTTAGGTAAAATCCTTCCAGTCAATCAACCCATCAAATGACCCTACTTCTAGTGTTAAGCCATGTTATAATACTGTTACCTCCTCATAAACATGATGCAGACAGACTAATAAAGGGTTAGTCAAGCCATGTGTGAATGAAACAATACACAGCTCCAGGTATGTTTTATGTTTTTTAGATAACATTCTAACACGGCTTAAAACTCACAAGAGTCATTTTTATAGCCGGTTTATTCCTGTTAACTTATTATTAGCATTAAGGTTATTGCTTTTTGTCTCTAGTTTCCTGAGGATGAGCAAGATGCCGTACCCCTCCTCCAGCTCAGATGCACAGTCCTGAGCAGGTGTGTCTCTTATGGCTGCGAGTCTTGACATCGGCATCATCACCCGGGACCCAGGGAGGAATGAAGAGGAAGAGGAACCTGGAGCTAAACGCCTGGACGCTGCTCTGCTTCAAAGGCTGGAAGCTTCACCTTATACCTGACCTCTTTTTTTACGAAACATCTCCCTGAAGCTGAGGCAGAGAACAAGTAAAAGGGACCCAACAGATGATCTCATGTGTATAGTGTTATAGTGATGAGTTTAATCTACACGTTCAGGTATTAAATGTCAGCTATTTAGGAATCATAATCCTATTTTTCTTAATATTAAAGATATGTAGTTGTTTGTGTTTTGTATTTGTGCTGGTGAATAAATCCCCTAATACACAGTGCACACAACAAAACACATATAATGCATATCACAAAACATAGTGCTTTTTCTGGACTATAGTGCAGTTTATAATTCTCTCATACCTGTGAGGCTCAAACAAAAACTGAAAACTCTTGGTCTAAGCAATGTCATTTGCAATTTCCACAAGGTTGTATCTTAAGCCCACTGTAGTTTACTTTGTACACCTATGACTGTGTTACCTCTTAATTTAAGCAAGTATGCAGATGATACAACTGTCATTGGTCTTATTCATTCAAAAATAACTTACATTATAGATCAGAGGTGGAAAAAACAGTTTGTTGGAGTGAGCAGAACGATTTGAATCTGAACATCTCCAAATGAAGTGAAAGGGTACAGTGAATATGGTATTCTGTCTCCAGTGGCCTCTAATATGTACAAGACTCACTCAGCAAAAGAAAAATGTAGTAGAAATGTATAAAATTTACTTTCCTCCAGTTCGGTCCATTTGTAGCTCTAACAGTGTTTTTTGCATCCTGTTAGGTTATGGAGGAGCAATACTGCAGCCCTGTCAATAAAAAAAGGTCCAGTGAGGTTTAGTTTCCTGTGGAGTGCAGCTGATCCTGTGGTTTTTTCAGTGTGAAACGTTTTGATGTAGAGACAGTGGCAGGCTGCTCTTTATGCCTCCACCCAGACTGTGGAGTTGGCTGGACTGGAGTCTGGGCTCTGGGGGCTGGAGTCTGGGGGTTGGAGTCTGGACTCTGGGGGCTGGAGTCTGGACTCTGGGGGCTGGAGTCTGGGCTGGAGTCTGGACTCTGGGCTGGAGTCTGGACTCTGGGGGCTGGAGTCTGGACTCTGGAGTCTGGACTCTGGACTCTGGGGGCTGGAGTCTGGGCTCTGGGGGCTGGAGTCGGGACTCTGGGGGCTGGAGTCTGGACTCTGGGGGCTGGAGTCGGGACTCTGGGGGCTGGAGTCTGGGATCTGGAGTCTGGGCTCTGGAGTCTGGGGGCTGGAGTCGGGACTCTGGGTGCTGGAGTCTGGGAGCTGGAGTCTGGGCTCTAGAGTCTGGGGGCTGGAGTCTGGACTCTGGAGTCTGGACTCTGGGGGCTGGAGTCTGGGCTCTGGAGTCTGGGGGCTGGAGTCTGGACTCTGGGGGCTGGAGTCTGGACTCTGGGGGCTGGAGTCGGGACTCTGGAGTCTGGACTCTGGAGTCTGGACTCTGGGGGCTGGAGTCTGGACTCTGGAGTCTGGGCTCTGGAGTCGGGACTCTGGGGACTGGTGTCTGGACTCTGGGGGCTGGAGTCTGGACTCTGGGGGCTGGAGTCTGGACTCTGGGGGCTGGAGTCTGGGCTCTGGAGTCTGGGGGCTGGAGTCTGGGCGCTGGAGTCGGGACTCTGGGGGCTGGAGTCTGGGCTCTGGGGGCTGGAGTCTGGGCTCTGGGGGCTGGAGTCTGGGCTCTGGGGGCTGGAGTCGGGACTCTGGGGGCTGGAGTCTGGGCTCTGGGGGCTGGAGTCTGGGCTCTGGGGGCTGGAGTCTGGGCTCTGGGGGCTGGACTCTGGGGGCTGGAGTCCGGGCTCTAGGGGCTGGAGCCTGGACTCTGGGGGCTCTGGGACGATGATAAGATGAGGAAAGTGAAAGGGACGATGAGAGAATGAGGATAGAAGGGGACGATGAGAGAAGGAGAGTGAAAGGGATGAGGAGAGGAGAAGAAGAGTGAAGAAGAGGATGAGGAGAGTAAAGGGGACACTGAGAGGAGGTGGAAAGTGAAGGGGATGATGAGAGGATGAGGAAAGCAAAGAAAAAATGAAAGGATGAGGAAAGTAAAGAGGACGATGTGATGACGAACAGAATGAAGGGAACGATACGATGATGAGAAACCGAGGTGGTGCTGAAGAGGAGGTCGGGCATGGCACAAATTGAAGCATCCACGCATCTGCAGTGGAGGTTTAAGTCGGGCAAACCGGGCTCTGACGGGACGAGGAGGAGGTGCGGCGAGCAGCGGTGAGGAGTAATGGGAGTGAGGTGATGACGGCTGAGGAGCAGGTAAACTCTGGAGAAGTAGCGAGGTAGATGGGGGCAAAGTTTGGTCTTCCAGGCTGAATTTACACTAGCTCCATTAGCAAATGTGATGCAACACAACACAACAACTTTGCTTGGTCGCAAAATACCATCCTCAACCAAATGATGTGAAGATTAGAGTGCTGCCTAAAGAAATGACCCCACAAATCCAAATGAAATATGTAGGAAAGACAAATTTTGCTCAAATACATGGAAAAAAAAAATTGTCCTGCCTTGTTTCTATGTACTAAAAGTTGTCAAATTGCATTTCCAGAGAAAACCAGCCCAAACTGTGTGTGCCCAAACATGACATAACTGCAATAACCTTACAGTTGACATAAAGCCTGTCTAACACACTTACTTCTACTGTGGCACATTTCAGACCATCTCCTCTGTGTTTATGTTCGTGCCTTCTATTACTTCTGCTAAATTGATCAAACTAATGAGCGGGCATACATTCATATTAATGCTAATCACTTGGATAGAGCCACATCTCATTTATGGCGTTAAGAGGATGACATCAGCATACTGTATGTGGACTCAGAGGAGGGGGAAAGAGCTGAGCTGGGAGATAGCGCCGTGGCTCCGCTCCGGGTTAATTGTGCGCACCCCAGAGGCACTAAATAAGGACAGTTAGAGTGACAAACGCAGGCACAAATCAGCCGGATTGGCCCACACATCACCACAGCGCCTGGCGTGTGTCCAGTGCAGCTCATTTACCTCACCAGAGACAGTAACTCACCAGGCTTCAGTTCAAACAAGCTCAAGTGTTGGTTAAAGATGAGTTACAGGCGTGCCAATGTCAATGAGTGTTTGGAAGGAGATGTGAAAGACTTACACATGGAGCTTGGAGATGGAATGAAGGGTTTCTCCACATTGCTATGTTCAAATAATCTAGATGGGATTAATATTAAGGAAATAAAATATGATATTAAGAGGTGTGGCAGTGGGGTAGGCCGGTGTTGCCAGGTTTGTGGTTTGACGTCATGGTTTGAATGCAGCACAAACATGGATCCTTGACTGATTTGAAAGTCTCTGTAAGTCTTTGAACATGCAGGACTCCTGGAAGTCATTTGCAGTCTGTACAAACCACATCTGTCATTCTGCTTTAAAAGGGGGTATTTGACTTCTGTGGGGTATTAACTGCTAACTCATAGCATAATTACATCACCATGTTAGCTGTAATTGTTTTAAAAATGCTATATTCACTGAAAACAACGTATTAACATGTTCAATTACTTTCACTTTCTTTTTTGATGCTCTGAGTGCCACCTCCCTTTGCTCACTGCCCCTTCAGAGCGCCATCATAACACAGTCAGTGTGCATCCTGCCAATGAAACTTCCTCACATCACATCAGATCTGTCAAACTGTAGTGCACTGATTTGTATCATGTTTTTGTACATTTATGGAGAATTGTCGTGTGGGAGGATGCGTGACGTAGGCTTGTGAGCAGAGCCTTGCACAGAATCTCCCAGCAAACCATAAGGTGGGTTTGAACAGGGCCTGATCGAGATCACTAAATTACTCAAACAAGCATGGATGATATCTAAACCCTCTTCAGGTGTGTTTTTGATGAGGGCACAATGTTATAACATGGGAGAAACCACTTTAAAGGTTATAATCGCCTTCTCTAGGCCACTATCTCCTCTTCTTCTTTACTTGCTCCTTCGAACCTCCTCAAACCAGGAAGCAGCATCATGACATCAGCATGTCAGGTGACCCATGACTGGGTGGAGTGTTTGAAAAACACCTTGTTAGCAACACGCTACTAAAAAAAATTCTATTTGCTGGTGATCCTTGTTTAAACTTAAAAAAAAGTACTTTCTTCTTACTTACTTCTAACTTTGGTAAACATGGTTGGTTTGAATATCGGACAGAGAGGGCAGTGCTGCCAAGTCCAGCATGGACAGAGCTGATGGCACGCTCCAGCTTTTGATTTATGCAGATGAAGAAAACAGTGAGAAAAAGAAGTGATCTGAAGTTATTTCACAACTAAGGCAAGTTAGCGTACTATATCAACATGCCAACTAGCTTTCAATCGTTTCAGACACACCAGACAAGTTGGCAGTATAATCACTTTCCAGCGTTGGCGTGCTTCCAGACGGTCTCATTTTCATCTCGTTTTTAACAATAACTCCTCCTGCTCAAGTGTTGATTAAAGTCACATTTATGAAGCGCTCCACACGCCGCTGTGAGACGTAATCAGACGTGATGGTTGGTGTGAAGAGCTGCCCTTTGACCTGCAGCTGTGAGACCAGAGCACAGCTGGAGACACCACTGCTCCTCACACACACAACCTGAAGCACACTCGTGTCTGCTTCTGTCCCAGGGTCTGACACCTGCTCACAGCTTCTGTCCCAGGGTCTGACACCTGCTCACAGCTTCTGTCCCAGGGTCTGACACCTGCTCACAGCTTCTGTCCCAGGGTCTGACACCTGCTCACAGCTTCTGCCCCAGGGTCTGACTCCTGCTCACAGCTTCTGTCCCCGGGTCTGACACCTATGGAATGTGGAGGGTGGTGGGTCTGCCACCTGCTTGTCTCATTGGAGATGTTATAGCTTTGTCTGAAAGTTTCCTGCCTCAGATATGTGGAAAGGCAACCCACTGCCAAACTAACAGTGTGGGCAGAATGATACGATTGTTGATTTTGATTGGCTGGTTGGGCACCTGAATATTCTGAATGTTACAGCAGGCCGAGTAGGCTTTTGTGAGGCTGGTCCTTTTTCTTTGAACAGTAAAGAAATCAGGAATACAAAGACAACTCACACGAATTGTAATAAAAATGTGTATATGTTGTGATTGACCTTCTCAGTCTTTAGTTGCTCCATTGTTTTATTCCACCTTCTGTCCAGATGATTTAAATAGATTTTCAGCACCAAGCAGTTGCTTTTTTGAATACAAGATGTAGCCTTCATGTGGCCTTAACACATGTTTCCAACATGTGGCTCTAGAAAGGAGGAAAGAGAGAAGGTCTCTGTCTAAACTCTCCCCGGGACCAGGGTGACCACTGCTACAGTTGTAGTTAGTGTCCTGCTGGTGTATTTCTCTCACGGGTCCTCCAGAGCCTCTGGAAGCACTTTTTGGTGGTCTCTAAACAGCAGTGCCACATGTACACAGGTCACCTGCTCTTTTATCTGTTTAACACTGAAGCCAGTGAAGTAGTTTCTTCCCTATACTCCCATATGATGGTCATGTTTCCAGGAGGTCAGTGAAGGTATCTTCAGGTAAATGCACGTCACACACCTTATCCCTCCTGTGGTCAACATTCACATCTGCTGATGGTAAATCAGGATTCCAGTGTCACAAAAAGAGCTGTGCCCACACCATGCTTTGGCAGCAACAGGCTGCTCTTTCTCTGAGCCTGTGCACACTCAGAGGGGCGTGGAGGCTCCACAGAAGATTGACTCTTGGGTGACTGTTACTCCTGCCCCATGCTCTGATCACTTTGTTTGAGTTTACAATGCATAGCAACAGTGTTTGCTTTCATCGAGAGTCACATTAGCAAAGCTAATGTTTATTGTAAGAAATATTCCTGTTCTTTAAAAACAAATTTTATTTATGCGAGTAGGACTGCAGGTAAGAACAGCACGTGCTGTACATACACTGGTTAGTTTCACAGCATGAAAGACAGAGCCCTCACAAGCATGTAACTGTTGACGTCAGTGCAAAGTCAAGTTGTTTCATTTTCAAAGCTGGGATTGTGTGAGTTTCACACTCGTGCCACTTGTTCTTGATGAGACGGTCACCTCCTCACAGCTGTTCTCCTAATGAGCAGAGAGTTGTGAGAAGGAGGTTAATGGAGCGGTGTGGTGATCAGAAATGAGATGCAGCCTGGACTCGCACAAAGGAGAACAAGTTTGAAGGCAGCAGTGGGGCTAATGGACTGAACAAACTGATTCTGAAGCAGGAAAGACCAAGAAAACTGGATTCTGCTCAGAGCTAATAAGAAACTGGCAGAAGTAGTGAAGTGCTTGGATTTCAGCCCCGGCCTGCAGGTGTGAGGGGGATGAAGCTGATAGATTAACAAGGGGGTATTGTGCTAAATCAACTTTTTGAAGCTTTTCATGTTACAGCAATGTTCCCTCATCAGAAACATGCCTGAAGAGATTTATGTAATCCATGCAAGTTTAGAGTAATGCAGTGATCTCTGCCAGGCCCTATTCAAATCCTCCTCATGGTTAGCAGGACTCAGGCCTCAGAGCATCGAAAACAAAGCTGAAACTTATTTATTTTATGTTATTTTTGGTGAATTTAGTCTTTTCAAAGCCATAAAAGGTACATGGTGCTCTTTTAACTCTGATCCAAGCTCACTGTCAATCACACTTTATCCCACACTGCCTACAACTACAGCCCTCTGTATTTAGGCTTTTGCAGTCTGCAAAGGTTCAGCACACACTATGTGACATGACGACACAATCCCAATCTCCATCCCACCCCCATGTCCCCAAAATATGAGGTAAATGTGCAAATCAACTGTACTGCTTACAATTTAAGATTGAGTCATTCTTAACTGCAAACACTGCACATAACTGTCAAGTTGTTAATAATTTGGTGTTTGGTTCTCAAGACTGAAAACCAGTGTTTAAAATGTCTCTCTCTGATCTAAATGGTCAATAGATGGACTTTTTTTAAAATAATTCATCCAGTCCTTATATTTGCAGTTGTCACTAAGTCTTGGCTAGAGGATCTGAACGGCGCCTGTTGTCCTGCCACTAAAAACAGTCTGACCCACTCTACAAAGCACCTGAAGCAAATGTGTTATTATTCCAGACTATCAATGGAAATGTATGTGTTGATAGAATAATGTTTGAAGTAAAACTCACCTGTGATGTAACCAACTCACAACAGAGAATCGGACACACTTGTTGCTTGTCCTACTACAGATAGATCGATCAGTGGATTATAAACCAACAGCGTGGCAACAGGGTAAATCAGTGCATTTACCAAATGCAATAATAAAGCCCAAAGACGGACACCACAAAGTTTCCACCACTTTCCAGTAAAAGATCCTGAAACTCTGGCTTCTTGCTGCTGGACACCTACATGCTGATGGAGACACCACGTTCCCGGGCGTTCTGTAGGGATCATTTCAGTCCCGACGAGTTCACAGAGTCCAAAATAAGGCCTTTTCTGAAAACAACTGTGATGTCATCCGGCTTTCCAGTATTCCATGATTGAGAAGGGGCAGAAGTCCTGGTGCTCCATCATGCAACTCTTCTCTCAGGAAGCGCTATATATTTTCTCTATATTTTGTGCAATTTCCACACTTGCACCACCAATCTCCGTTTCTTCTGTGGTGGCTTCTGCAGCAGCTTCAGCAGAGACTGTCTCTACAGATGCTCTCTCGTTCAGCCCTTTGAGTGTCCATCTCTCTCAGCTCTTCGTCTGTGGACTCCGCCTTGTACAGGTTTGGTTCGTTGGTAAAAAGCAATTGTTCGTTGCCGTCCTCATAATCATCGGGTCCACCGAACAGGGCCATATCTGCAAAAGGCTTCTTTGTGTGCTCTACATACTGCTATGGCAGCTGCAGGTAAATACATATTTGACTTATTCACTTGTTTTGACACCAGTCTATGACCCTCGATCGGCCCTCACGCTGGCTTGTGTTTTAATATGTGGCCCTTGATAAAAAAAAAAAAAAAACTTTGGACACCCCTGGTCTACACTCTGGCTCACTAGTAAATGAGGCCCTATGTCCAAAAATGTCCCTTTAACCCCAGCAGTGCTAGTGCAGCCTCTCCAGCTCAGGGAGGGAATTTTGGAGGTTCTGAGCTTCACATGAGTCTCACATGTCTCTGTCTGCAGGTGAAGGCTCTGGAGACACAGGTTAATTTGTATTTACAGTATGTTTTTTTTTTTATTATCATTATTATTTTATGAGCACAGGCTGTAGTCACATATCGCTAAGCTGAAACATATTCACATCAAAGACTCTTTCACAGAGTTTATGAAATAGAAACTAAAACAATTGCATTGGACCAGAATCATCAGAAGTAGCAGTTTTACTTCTGTAGTCAGACTTTTCTAACCTTTAATAACAGTTTCAACACAGTCACAAAGTATTCATCAGTAAAACAGTTTATTCAACACCTGTGCCAAAGTTTCAAAAACGGTGCCAAATTGGCAATGACAGCTTCTGTTGTGATTATGAATTAATTAATTAATCATCACATTTATACAGCGAATTTCATGACACCCAAAGTGCTTCACAGTTCATTCTTCATTCACTCCACAGTCAGAGGTGTAAGATACTATTGTAGCCACAGCTGCCCTGGGGCAGACTGATGGAAGTGAGGCTCCAATCTGCACCATTGGCCCCTCCGCCCACCACCACCACTCACACATACATCACTTTCATACCAGGCAATGTGGGTGAAGGAGTGGTTAGGTGTCTTGCCTAAGGACACATGACAGTTTTTGCAACTGGCGCCCCCCTGTGGCACCTGGAATCATCTATGTTAGCTAACTAGATGCACTGCTCTGACTAAATTTCTGCCACTCAAGTTAGACTATAATCTCAACCTTTTTCTCAACCGTTTTCTTGAAAATCAAACTCCTAAACAGGACCGTGAAAATGTGCTGTTTAAACCGACCTAAAAATGATCAGCCTTTGTTTTCTAACGTGGGTGTTATGTCACCATGGTAGCTGCTGAACATCCCTCCACAGACATCCATGTGGTGCACCCCAGCATGATTTCACTGCAAATATCAATAAGATGTGACATTCTAGAACGCGTCCTGTAGTGTGCATGCATATGAAATAAATGTGTTCCCGTGGAGATGTCAGTCATGGTGAGTGAATCCGATGGTTGGCGTGTGCAGGTTTAATGGTACAGGCCCGGAGCCGACCCCGGGGCCCCCTCCGGCTCCACTCCCCTGACACACACAGGTACAGGCAGAGGGCGGGGATTTGTCACAGTGTGGGGACATCTATATGCAAACTCATGGGGCAAATATCAGACCCCTATGATGTAAATCCTTTATTATTACTCTGCCAGTCAAAAGTTTGGACACGTCTTTTTCACTATTTTTACCATTTTGGATACACACATCAACTATGTGAAGCAAGATGCATGGAATTATGTAGTAAAGAAAGAATATTTGTACAGATATTTTAGATTCTAACCCTCGCTTTGTCCTTGGCCTTCTCTCAGTGATGAAGTCTCCTGAAATGGTTTTCACATCACAGCTGTTAGGGTCATGAAATGCCAAAAGTGCAGACCAGGGTTCAAAGCACAGGATAAATGCGGTTTTCTAAAAATCTAAAACAAGTTCTGAGTTATTTTTGGTTTACCCCACTCCACATGTGTCATTCGTAGTTTTGATTCCTTCAGGTAAAATCTACGCAAATAACTATGGATATAAAGAAGAAACATACATTAAAATGTGAGTATAAATATTTGAATATCAATGAAGATCAACATGATTTAAAATACAGCTCCGGAAAAAATAAGAGGCCACTGCAAAATGATCAATTTCTCTGATTTTACGACTTATAGGTTTGTGTTTGAGTAAAATGAACATTTTTGTTTCATTCTAGAAACTTCTGACTACATTTCTCCCAAGTTCCAATAATCATCTTAAGGGGTTGTCCTCCCATCTGGAGCTGGAGTTGGAACAGTTGCTCTTTTGCAGTGGTACTTGTTCTGAAGTATGTGGCAACTTTTCTGCATTTGATTCGCAGCTCATTCATTCTTGCAGCATCATCTAAAGATTTTTTCACCATGAGGTTAATGGCATGTGCTGCACAGACAGTATGTCTGACATTTAAGCGTTTTGCGCATGCTATCATATTAGAGGCACCATCCGTTATAAGAAATTTAGTTTTTTCTCTGATGCCCCACTCCTCCATCAGGTTAATGTGTCCTGTTGCAAGGTTTTCAGCAGTGTGGCTTTGTGGGAAGTGTTTAACTCCTAGAAGAGCGCTACACAACTGGTCATCAAAAAAATGGCAACTAACAGCCAGATATGCGCCCATGTTTATGGAGGTCCACATATCTGAGGTGAGGCTCACAGCAGAAGCCTTCTGCAGCTGTTCTTTGGATTTTTCCTTTGTCTCGTTGTATTTTTTCTCTACCATTTCCTTCAAGGCCTGAGGAGGAAAAACAAAGACATGAAAAGTACTAAACCTACTGTATTGGACTAAAATCTAGGACACCAAAAGTGTTAACGCACCTTTCTGTTTGGCAGAACATAGTTGGGATCCACAATTTTCATCAACTCCACAAAACCTTCATCCTCCACAATTGAGAATGGCCGAGAATCTTTGATGATCATGTTCACAACTCCAGCATCAAGCATGGCTGATCTGGATTCTGGATATAAATTATTATTATTATTATTATTATTATTATTATTATTATTATTATTATTATTATTATTATTATTATTATTATTATTATTATTATTATTATTATTATTATTATACGTTGACTAATGGCTGCCGCAGCTGGCTGAGCTGCCACGTCATCATTTCCGGTTTGACCATATCTCCTGTAGTGTCTAATCATCGATGACGTTTTATTGTTTTACGCAAACTGTTTGTCACAGACCAAGCACTTTACCTGTAAAATGAGTATTTATTAGGAGTAAGACAGAAATTAAATAAATGCTCAGCAGGCTTTGTTGGTTGAAGGTTCACACTTCTTTGTACAAAGAAAGATCCAGTCAAATTTTGTTACACAATAAATAAGCTATGACAAATGCAAAGTCAAGGGAATGGTGTTATGTTAAACAACTATGTTTCTGCAAACGATACAAAATGTAGCCTACTAAATGTCTTGGGCAGAACCGAATTTGAAAGTAATTGCATTTGTAAATGTTTGCTGACTAGAAATCAAGTAAATGCTTGTGTAACTGAGGCCTACATCAATTAGCTTACTATGTAATTTAAGCTTCTACTACAACAAACAATCATTTTTCACATTAGAGCCTTCAAATACAGTAAGGGTCATTAGACTTAGCCCAGTTTATTGACACCTTTTATTGTGTAACAGTTCACCTACACTAAACGAAATGAAAAGCTACAACGCAAATTAAGGTCGCGGGGGGACCTATCCACATCAGCAGGAGTGAACGAACCACAAACAAACAGTACTTTTGGCTGCCAGCACCGGCTTTTATTGACAGTACCGGTGTGCGTAAAAATGTGACCAACGTAAACACCCTTTACCCCCTGCGCTCGAGCGCCCCCGGTTCCCCCTCACCAAACAAGAACACACAATACAGTAACCCACAGACAATAAATCCTTCCCCCAGTCACCACCACAATGAGTCCCCGTAGCTCCCAACAAAGTTCCCCAAAGTTCTGAGCACGTCACGCTGCAACAGGTGAGCAAGAGGTGCAGGCAATACTCACGACTTCCGCACTCAGAGTTCAGTTCAGTTTTTGTAGGTTTGGATGAAGCCCAGCAGCTCCCGCAGAGAGTTATAAATCCAAATGGCGCAGTCAAAACGCAATAATTCCAAAAGAATATAATCCACGTCGACTCTACGGACAGGTAGCACTGGCACGGCCCCAGGAAACGGCGTGTGACGTCACCCTACATGCGCGCCCCCGCGCGCGTCACCTCTCCAAATAAATACCCCGTGCCCCTGGAGAGGGCGCAACCCATAGTTCATCCCAACAGCATTTATAAATGACATTTATTTTTAAATGACCTAATATACAACAACAACAACAAAGAAGTAATTCCCCTGCTGATGGGAACAAAAACTGTGGACCTAGGTGGTCTTTACAATTGTGCGAGATCATTTCAATATCTCCATACAGGGGAAGTCTTCCTTTTTCTAGCAGGCTCCATCTGTAAAGGGAGAGGATTTATTTGTGCATTATGTGATAGCAGAATGTGCCCAGACCAAAATAAATATCATTTAAAACTCAGACACCCATTTTACCAGAGTGAAAGAATAAAGTGCCTGTTACTTACACCAAGACTAGAGGAATATTCTTTGTACAAGTTCACAAAAGGATTCAGTAATTTCTCAAATACAGACTGTCTCTCCAACAAGCTCACTCACTACAAACGCCGACAACACCCACCAGGGGCCGCCGGATTCAAAGCGCTTATAAAGGAAGTGAACCGGCAAATGAAGCATGACGTCATCCTCAGTGAGTGGAGCTTCGGTCACGTGGTTTTGGTGTTTTTGAATTGGGAAGCTTCACTTTTCCATGCCCATTTTGCTCGGCACAAGCTTCGGCGCTCGGGTTCATTTTTCCCATCACTAGTTTCTGGGTCTTAGCTAAACCGTGACAGTACGAACTGGCCAGATGGACCCAGATCACGCAGACCCAGTTACCCAGGCCCTCTCCAATCAGGGGGCGCTAATTGGACAACACGAGCAACTTCTGAGGAATCTCATGGATTGTCAAAGATCTACTTCAGACCAGATGACCCAGCTTGGAAACATGTTTCGTGAGTTCACTACACATGTTTTCCCTAATCCTCTGCTGACCCAGCCTCTGTCTGCCCCGGTCCAGGCCTCCTCTCCTGCTACCCCACTGGACCCAGGCCACACAAGAGAGGTCCATGTGCCAGATCCTGACCACTATGGAGGTGACATGGGGAGATGTGGGGATTTCCTACTTCAGTGTTCACTAGTTTTCGCCCAAAAACCTAATACATATTTTAGCGATCAATCTAAGATTGCCTTCATCATGGGCTTATTACGTGGAAATGCTTTGGACTGGGCAACAGCTGTGTGGCAAAATAATTCTGAGATATTTAATGATTATGAAAGATTTGTTAAAGAATTGAAGAAAGTATCTGACCATCCTGTCCAGGGCAGAGAGGCATCTAAACGCCTTCTCACCGTTCGCCAGGGCTCACGAAGTGTGGCTGAATATTCAGTAGAATTCCGAACACTGTCACGGTTTAGCTAAGACCCAGAATCACGAACCACGACTGGTAAACGTGAAAGTGATATATTACAAAGATTCTGGAAATAATACTGAAGGCAGGCAGACGGACAGGCTGGCAGGCAGACACCTGGACACAGGAAGAGGTAAGTCCAAGAAATACAAGGCAAGGGTATCCACACAAATCTAGAGCCAATGTTTCACTAACATAGAGTAGACAATGAACTGGAGAGGACTGGTTGGAGAGCTGGGGTTCTTGTACTGCAGGTGATGAGTTGATGGGATGCAGGTGTGCGCTCTGCCATCAGGAGGGAAACGCCCAGAGGAGGAGGAGACTCAGGAGACACAGGAGGGAGGGGAGGAGAAGAGGAGGAGAAGGCAAAGACCAGGAGCGGATCCTGACAACATGTGTGATCTTGTTTTCTTCGCATTATTTGAGGTCTGAAAACATTTAATCTTTTTTGTTATTTTGACCATTTCTAATTTTCTGCAAATAAATGCTCTAAATGATAATATTTTTATTTGGAACTTGGGGGAAATGTAGTCAGTAGTTTCTAGAATGAAACAAAAATGTTCATTTTACTCAAACACAAACCTATAAGTCGTAAAATCAGAGAAATTGATCATTTTGCAGTGGCCTCTTAGGCCATGTACACACGTAGCCGGGTATTTTTAAAACCGAACATTTCCGTTTATAAAAATTGTTTTATCCACACCACCTCGTCTTCGAAAAAAACACCTTCCACACATAACCGAACATCTGCGTTTTCAACCACATTCATACACATTCCAGACCTGTAGATGGCGTTATTTCCATTGAGCCCTCACTTCACCGTCACTTCCGCCTAAACTTAAACAACAGAAAACATGGCGCCGAGCTGCTTTGTCTGGACAGACTCGGAGTCAGAATTGCTCCTAAACACAGTTTAGGAGCAATTCTCAACACACACACAGCTCTCAAGAAACGACTCCGGTCCATAGTCTGCTCTGGCTTTGGCTTTGGCTATTGCAGTCGCCTAAACAAATGTCGCACGTTTGACGTCAGGGCAGATTCATATTTTTTGGCGCAGACAGTGACGTTTTAAAACGCAAAACCCCAGTTATCTCTGTCCACACAAACACGCATAAACGGAGTTTTCAAAAATCTTCACTTTGGCCGGAGTTTTCCCTGAATACTCGTTTTTGATGCGTGTTCGTGTGGATGACAGGTCAAAACGCAGCAAAACATCTTCGGTTTATCAGATACCCGGCTACGTGTGGACAAGGCCTTATTCTCTTAGATCCTGACAACATGTAGAGATGCTGATTTCAGAACAAAAAATGCAGTGGTCTCTTATTTTTTTCCAGACCTGTAGGTTAATAATAATAAGAATGATTAATAATAATAATAATAATAATAATAATAATAATAATAATAATAATAATAATAATGTGAGTGCTAGACACTCAGGCACCTGTAAAACCGTTAAAAATAATAATAAAAAAGATCTGTCAGACCACGCTCCAGAAAATGAATCTAAGTCAATCTAATGTCCTCAGCTCAACGTGGGCACTCACCCTGTGCGTGTGCCTCCAGGTGAACTGTGAATATGCATGAGTGTGCAAGGTGAGGACTCCGGGTGGCGCTCTAATCTGTCTCATCAGAGCAGCCCATGTGACCCGGGACGCTCCCCCTCTCATTAAGATGATGGATGGAGGCGGGAGGGGGGAGTAGGGGGTAAGGGGGCGTACATGTTCTGTTTGAGAGGGGGGCTTATTACAGAGCACCTGAGGGGGGCATCTGACAGGAGCAGAGGCAGGGGAGACAAGTGAAGCTTCGTGACATTTTGTGTTCTCAGCCCAACTGTTATCATCATACTTATAATTGGTGATATTTTTAGGTAACACTTCGTCATAATTAGTGAAAGGGCCAGAACCCCCTTTTTTCCATGTGTCCTGCCCCTGTACACATCTATTGTCTAAGCAGCTCTTGAGGTCAAAATAATTTTGATAAGTGCGTGTTAGCATGCTAGTTTTGTTAGGGTAAGTTTATTTATTTATTTCAGGACGGTGCATATTCATAAACATTTCTGTAAATATGCCAGAATTAGCCAGGAGGCTATTTTTCATCCGTAGTCCTGTGACAGATGTAATTGTTGTTCTAAAAGCAGAGAACAATGGTTACATAACAGAATACAAGTATTTTCACTAGTTACAGGGACTAGACACTGGCCTGACAACCAACTGACAACAGATCAATCCGTACAATTGACAAATACATATTTACACAACCAACACACACCATATGTTTTCACCCAGGCACAACAGAGACACTTTATCATAGAACCATTTACCCAAATACGACACATATTTCATACTGACATGCACAGTCACACAGTCACACAGTCACACAGTCGCGCAGTCGCACAGTCACACAGTCACGCAGTCACACAGTCACGCAGTCACACAGTCACACAGTCACACAGTCACACAGTCGCGCAGTTGTACAGTCACACAGTCACACAGTTGTACAGTCACACAGTCGCACAGTTGTACAGTCACACAGTCGCACAGTTGTACAGTCACACAGTCGCGCAGTCACACAGTCACGCAGTCACACAGTCACGCAGTCACGCAGTCACACAGTCACACAGTCGCGCAGTCACACAGTCGCGCAGTCACACAGTCGCGCAGTCGCGCAGTCGCGCAGTTGCACAGTCGCACAGTCGCGCAGTCACGCAGTCACACAGTCACGCGCACCGAGGGAGGAGGCAAGAGGCCAGCAGGGGGCAGTGAGAGCAGGTGAAGTCAGTGATCACAGATCTGATTATCAATAAGCCGTTTTTTTCAACTTTGTTTTGAAGGTGACGTATGAGTTTGCGTTTCTGATGGTAGTGGGAGTGAGGTTCCAGTCAGAGGCGGCACGGACAGAGAAGGATGTTTGACCAAAAGTACTTTTTCTGTGATGAATAACTCTGGACCACTGCACAATTCAAATGAACTAGTTGTGTTTTTCATGTTTTGGAGGCAGTAAATGTCATCGAGTGTGGCAATCCGAGGGAGTCGACCTTGATGTCTTGTAGTTTCTACTGGCTGAACCAATAATTAACATTAACATTTACATTAACATAACACCTAATAGAGGAAAAGAACCAACACCACCTCCTGGGAGTTGGCCCTGGACCATCTTAATATAAAAGGTA
This sequence comes from Odontamblyopus rebecca, assembly GCA_030686955.1. Taxonomy (NCBI): domain Eukaryota; kingdom Metazoa; phylum Chordata; class Actinopteri; order Gobiiformes; family Gobiidae; genus Odontamblyopus; species Odontamblyopus rebecca. Next base: position 35,961,317 of record CM060668.1, read on the forward strand.
CACTGGTTCGTTGTTGGTGGACAGAGGCATGGCTCACATAGCGGAAGTGTCTAATTTATTTACATTCATCCATCCATTTTCTTCTGCTTATCCGGGGCTAGGTCACAGGGGCAACAGTCTAAGCAGGGACTTCCAGACATCCTTCACCCCAGACCCTCCGGAGGGACTGCGAGGGGTTAACAGGCCAAAACAAGACGAGGCGACGGCACTGCACTCATCTCCATGACTCAAGATGTACAAAGTAAAATGCACATTACCCCCAACTGTACAAGTAAGCGATTGTGTAGAGGTCCGATATTACGCCACACACACCTGTATTAGTTGCGAAGGATGGACACTAAACAGCCAGCCCACTAACCGGCATGACGGGCGGTACATAAACGCCGCAGTGAACATCATGGCCCATGGCAGCAAGCGGTAAATAAACGTGAATAATCATCACTGCAGACCCTACGGAATCCTGAACTTAACATTACATCTGGAATACTGCCTGAGAGTGGTGAACGAGCGGAGTCAACGACGGGGCCCGGAAGTAAGAGCGTGAGGTCAGGGGGCGAGGGGACGGAAACGGAGCGCTTTTATAGACTGACTGATGTCACCACTGACCAATAGACCAATAGACCAAGAGATGCACCCAAGTGGCAGAGCCCAACTGCAGGTCCCATTGTCATGATCCCATATGGCCTAAATGTTTTAATGCGATGCACATGCTAAATTGTGATAAGAATACAAATACTACTACAGTGCATGATGTGTACCGCCGACGACTCCACACACGTTTTCTCAAAAGTTTAGGAGAGAACTGTTCATTTAGTGATTTCTCTGACACTTGACGGGCCTGTGTGACGCTGTTTTCTGATGTTTCCTTGTCACAAACACACCTGGAGTTGTGTTTTGTTTCATTCACATGTTTAACACACAAACCCTCCACGTTTAGGCCGAGTTCTTCTCTCAAACTGAGTGCTCCATTGTGTTTTTAAACACTTTCACTGGAATTATTTTGATCATTTCAGCCCCGGAACTGAAAATCTCTACCAAATTAAATTAGCTGTAAACTACCACTACATGACATCATAAGGTGGAACAGAGCACTTTGAGTTTTGGAGATGTAGACAGACAGGGGTGCAAAGATATCCAAGTCTCACGATATGATATCCTCACGGTACAATATTTATTACGATATCGTGGGAAAGCTCCCGATATTACGATATTCTACATTATAACAAGACTGACTCTAAAATGCTCCAGTCATTTGGTGCAACATTTATTGCCATTAGGGATGGAACGAAATCCAAATCTCTCTGTACCAGATTTTCACCATAAACATCTCACCGTAAAATATTTACTGCAATATTTTGTGGAGACTCACAAAACTGTGAATCTGCTCCTTTTTCCTCTAAAAATGCTTCACAAGACTTAATCCAAAGAATGAAGATGTAAAAGTGCTTAGAACAGTTATTTCTTCATGTCGTCTGCACTGAAATGGAGCAAAGGATCATGGTCTATGTAGTTCCCTCTGTTTTTTTTTAGCTATTTCTGCATCAGAACTGTTCATTTAAGCAAAGAGACTTGGGATTCGATATATTGTGATGCGCCACGGTATTATTGTGAGACCTTTGACGATACGATATCACCAGATTTCAGTTATTGATACATCCTTGCAGACTCATAATAAAGGGTTCCTTAAACATGTTTCAATGAAACAAAACACCACTCCAGGTCTGTTTTTGAGGAGGGAACAACATTAGAACATGACTTAAAGCTAGACTCATGTTGGCTCAGTAGGAAGTTTAGAGCAAATAATTTTTTTTATCAGTGTGTGTGTGTGTGTGTGTGTGTGTGTGTGTGTGTTCATTATTAGTTCTGTGTTCTTTATGATGAGGAAATTAATAATGAAACACGTTTTTTTTTCTTTATAAAGCAGATCTATTGTGCAAAATGTACTTACATGTTTAACCATGTTGCAATTGTTTCCGTCACCATTTACTCACCTGAAGTTGCATTTTGAGTGAGTGCTGCATGAGTCGTCTTTCATTACACACTGCTTTGTACTTACCTTCTCCAGTTTTATTTTCTTAATTGATGATACGCGTAGGATTCAGCAGCATCGTGTAGTCTTTTTGGAACAAATGATAAAAACATCTCATGTAACATATTCATTTTACTGTAATTTATTTAGTAAGTTAATTTGTTAGTAGAAGTGATTGTATTTAAAAGTCTGAGAAACACATTAAAGCCTTCATTCATGTGGCCTATATATTCTTCTATCTTGTCAAACGCCCTTCTCTCGTCATGTCGGTGTATCTTGCTCGAAGACGATACACATTTGAGTGGAAATCAAACCATCAACCCTCTGCTGACTCACCTTGCATCAAGTTACTCACCGTCTTATGAACAAGTGGAGTAAACTTTTCTCCACATAGCGCTGTCTCTCCACAGATTTATGGAGGCCGAATTGTGCAGCATCAGCTCTTGTCAGTCCCAACAAACAGATCTGGAGCTGGGCTGGTTTGGCGTCTCTTTATGGCTAACTGGCTGCAGTCTGTCCCATTCACGTGAGGACAGTATCTGCAGCGTTTAGTCTGAACTCCTCACTCTCCAAATGCCTCACACGTGACTGATGGGACACTGGAATGGAGCTGGTCTCAGAATAACCAGAGAGAGTTTTCTGAAATAAAAATGAAGGATTTGATCTGAACAGCTGCATGGTCTGACAGCTATTCCTAACACTGATATATGCACTTTTGTTGGAGCACAATGACATTTTTTGTTTTGAAAATGCCAAATTCGCCAAAACAATGTATTAACATGATTTTAAGTTTCATTTTTGTTTTTGACGTGAGTTTAAAGTCACTCCTCCTTCACAGTGCTGTCACTGTCTGCTGTGTACTGCCTGCATCTGATTAGAACTTTTTATTATTTGTTCTTGTTCATGTTCCAGTCACTGCAAAACTCTGCTCTGGTCTGAGTGAAAAGTGCTCATAAACTCATCTTGGTGAATCATTAGGATGCTCAGAATGCCCAAGGTAAGAGAGGAATAACTTTGGACCACTGTAAACTGTTTCAAATGAGTTTTCACACAGTCCCAGCATGCACCTCCAGACTCCACACTGGCACTGGAGCGCTGGAGAAATCCCCCAAAAATGAATGTCATGAGCCACAATGAACAAACTTTATCAAGTTTCAGAGATTGTGGATTATTGTTGCACAGAAGGAAGCCTGAGCTTTTCATCTGATTTCCAAAGCTCCAGAAGAGGATTTCTGCATCTTAACGGGTTAGCAGCTAACATCAATCAAACCAGACATGAATTAAACTATGAATGTATTTATACATCAGTATTTTGTCTTTATTTGGTTTAATTTGAATGATTAAACCATAGTAGATTAGTGTTAAATACTGTATTTTCCGGACTAAAGAGCGCACCTGTATATAAGCTGCATCCACTATATTTTAAAAAAAAAAAGCTGCAACCGGGCTATAAGCCGCTGATATCATGTTGAAAAATGAAATATTTACTGCATATACAGAACGATTTTGTACTGTAAATGTACATTTATGTACCTGAACAGATTCTTTCAGAACAGTACCTTTTAACACGGCAGCAACTGTGCTGATTAAAACAGGTCAAAAACAGAAAAGAACCGGTAATTGACCTTCATTTCTCCTGTGCAGTGACACCACAAGTCACTTTAATCATCTCCGCTGATGCCGAGCTTACGTGCAGCAGCAGGTAGAGGTCTGCACGGGACACAATTTTCAGTCCTGCTCCTGCCTGTTCCCACAGTCTTCAGTCCTGTTCCCACAGTCTTCAGTCCTGCTCCCGCAGTCTTCAGTCCTGCTCCCGCAGTCTTCAGTCCTGCTCCCGCAGTCTTCAGTCCTGCTCCCGCAGTCTTCAGTCCTGCTCCCACAGTCTTCAGTCCTGCTCCCGCGTCATGCAGTCGCGCTCCTGCCCGCAATAAGCTTTCAGAATATGTCCCGCGCTGGACTGTTTTGCGTTGGGTCCCGCGGTTTCAGGGCTCTACAACGGTTTCCTTCCTGGAGCAAGATCGATGCCTTCAACTTAAAACTTGCATCATACAAACTCCTTCGTGTGCTTTTCATGATGAAGGGGCGAGGATTTGAAAATAATTACCAGTTAGTAATTTGTCGTGCGTGTTATATCTGCTAAATAAAAGTAACGTATTCTTCTTTACATAAATTTTCCGTCTATCTTGTTTTTTAGATTCCAGTTAGAGCGCCCCTAGTGGTGGAAGAAAAATCCACAGAATAGCCGCACCTTTGTAAAAGCCGCATGGTTCAAAGCCTGGGAAAAAAGTAGCGGCTTATAGTTCAGAAAATACGGTAGCCTATTAATGAGGCAGAGAGAGAAATGATCCCAGATGCTTTTGGCTTAGTACTTTTCACATGTTTAATATTAATGATGGCTTAGAAATAATTAATATTGGAGGCATGGTGGCCTCACAGCATGAAGGTTGCAGGTTCGATCCCCGGGTCGCCCGGGCGTTTCTGTGTGGAGTTTGCATGTTCTCCCCGTGTCTGGATGGGTTCCGTCTGGGCTCCGGTTTCCCCCATCAACCCAAAACATGCAGCAGCAGAACTAACATCAAGGACCATGATGTCCACCCTCCTGTGGGCTCACCACCTGCAGAGGGGTTCATAGGGGGGGTCAGGTGCTATGAGGATTGGGCAGCACAGCTGCCCCCGCGACCCATCTGGATTAAGCGGGAGAAGATGGATGGATGGATGGCTTAGAAATGTGGATTGTAGAAAATAAAGTCACAAACTATAGTCAAATTAATGTTTTTTGTGTATTTATTTCATTGATAGTGAGTGATTGAGTGATTTAGCTGCTGCTTAGCTACAACATCTGCACATTAGTTAGAGCACAGTGTGTTTTCACTACTTTATCCATTTCAAATCAGTGTCAGTAAACGTTATATGTCCAAGGCTTTATAAGTGTCAAAGTGAAATCTAAACAGTTTATCAAATATATTCAAAAATATTCAAAAAATGCAACATAAAGCGCTTTTTCTCTATCTCTTCTCCTTATCCTCACGCCTGTGCCAGGTTAGTTTTAGGTAGATCATTGTCTATGATTTCATTTCATGAGTAAAACATGTGGACATCATGACCCATAATCCCTCAGTGCCCACATGGCGTCCTCCTGTGCTCATGTGGGTGCAGGAGCTCTGTGGCAGAGAATGAAACACACGACATCCTTTATAGTTTGAACCTTTTTATTTCTCTTTTTTAGTTCATTTTTATTTTTCGCCATACGAAACAAATGTCTGCAGATGTCCTATGAATAAACAACAGCTCCCTTCCTCCCGAGGGTCCAATGCCCTGTCAATTCAAGAAACGAAGCTCCTCCCCTCCTCCCGCTCGCCACTCCTCCGGTCACCACGGCGACGCCATTTTGAAAACCATTTTAAGTGCATTACCGCCCCCGACCGCTTCACTCACGGCCAATTTCAAAAGTTATTTACATTGCAGCTACAATTCATTACTTATCGCTTGGACCGGGGAGGCGGCCAATCAGGAGGCGAGGAATTTCCTTTCAAAATAAAATAATAATTAACAAAAAGCATCCTTCGTAAACCTAACAACGCCGACGCCAGCTTCAAGAATAACTACACACATTTTTGTCCTTCCTGTTTCCTCCAGTAAGACAAAAAAGGTTAATAGATAAAATGGTTTAAAATAAAGTCTAGTGATTGTGCTTTTAAAACCAAAGTCAAACATAGAACATAGAACGAACAACAACACGACGCAACAGTGCATTACGAAAAAACAAAAAGACACTAATTCTCCCAAAGTGGCACTTTCTTGGGGCAGCGAAATGGAGCTCAACAGGGAACACCCACCCCTGGACCTGGAAGCACATTTTCCCATAGACTTTCTGAAAAAATAAAAGTTTGAAAGCTCAGATTTTTTATTTTATTTAAAGAGAGGAATTTTACTTCTATGGGGTTTTACCTGCTAACGCAAACCATATTTGGATCACCGTGTTGCCTTTTATTGGTTTGAAAATGTTATCGGCGAAAACTACGGACTAACAAGTTTCGGTTTTGTTTTCGACGCACTGCCTCCTCTCTCTTTGCTCCCTGTCACTCCCCCTTCAGAGCGCTATCCTGCCAATGAAAATACTAGAAAATAGCATTGACATCAATCTGGCGATACGATACATATCAAGATATCCCTGTTAAGTTTCAATATATCACGATATATCCCAATAATAAAACACAGGATGAAATACTGTGATTTATCAGTAATTCCGTATAATATGACAGTCGAGTGCACCTTCGTGAGTCCAAAATTGGAGGAAATACATTTAGTTTCATTTTTTAAATCATCAGAACAGTAAATTGAACTTTTTTTTATGAAGAACATGACTTTAAAAAAATCGGTACAGATGCTTTTGAATCGCGATACATCACTGAATTGATTTTGCTTACACCCCTAGAAAATACTGCACATCACATCAGGGTTGTCAAGTTGTTGTGTACAGTTTTGTGTAATTTTTGGTGTATTTGTAGAGAATTGTCGTGTGGGAGCGTGGGTGACAATGGCTTGTGGGCGGAGCCTTGGACAAAATCTTATATTTAAGCATAAGGAGGGTTCAAATAGAGCTCTGGAGAGATCGCTAGATCACTCAAACGCGCATGGACGACATCGAAAATGTCTTCAGGCACGTTTTTGATGAGGGAACATTCTAACAAGGTAGAATGCTTTTGCTTCATACGCCCTCTTTAAAATCTGTTTCTGAAACTTTACAAAGCACCAAGTTACTATTCAATTATTAAATGTATGTTCTATTCTGTGTTTTAAAGCAAACGCACATTCACGGCGATGTTAGCTCCCACTGGGCACCGCAGTTTCCTTACGCAAAAGTCTGCAAAGTGTTTATTTTATTACGTTGTTTTGGATAAATACTTCATTGATCCTAAAGGAAATTCAAAGTTCAGCAGCAGCAATGTAGAAACAAACATAATATAACAGAGAAAAGATCTTTAAAATGAGCAGTCCAGTGTAGTGTGTGGGACAACACACCACAGACACAAGAGCCTGTTTGAGAAGAATATTTAACCGTTTCTATTCGGTTTCTAACATAATCATCCATGGATGTCATAGATCACAGGTGTCAAACATGCGGCCGGGGCCAGATCCGGCCCTCCAAGACCTTTAATCTGGGCCTCGGCTGATTTTCTCTTAAAATATTTAAAATTTTCAGATTGTTCTGGTAATTTTCTGCGCAGCTTAGCATAGCAGCGTCTCCAGTGCTTCTGTGTGTGGCGCCTCCACCAGACAAATGAAGACCTGCCTCTTTCCAAACGCTCTTAAAGGACGATTGTTTTGACTGTTGACCGTGACCCTCATCAGCAAAATGTCAAAAATAAGAAAAGTGGAGCTGAGTGCAGGATTTTCCAAGAAAAATGGACTAATTCTTATTTGTTCACGGAGGTGAATGGGAAACCTGTGCTCGGTGTGTTTGCAACAAGTGGCGGCGCTCAAGGAATATGATCTTAAACACCACTACGAGACACTGCGAAAAATACAATAACTTGAACAGAGAATTGAGAAGACAGAAGATAAACGAATTATTGCTGAAACTGAAGAAACAGCCGTCTGTTTTCACCCAGGGGCCAAGAGGCTACTGATGCTGCTGTGAAAGCAACCTGACCTAGCATAATATTATAATATTTTGTAAAATAAAATCAAATAAAAAAGATTTCTGTAATAGATTTGCGTTTCTCTGCACAAATATTTGGACTTATTGCTATTTTTGGGGTATATATGCCATGAGTTTTCTGATCCGGCCCCTTTGGAGTCAAAGTTGGTTGTATACGGCCCCCGGACCAAAATGAGTTTGACACCCTGTCATAGATTATAACTACATAACAGACACTAAAGCACAATACAGTTTCTTTAAATGTGCTTTTCAGACTTTCAGACGTTGTGGATATTAGCTCCTTTGCCTCCACAATGTCTTTGAACTCTTAATATTTGAATTTTTCGAAAAGTCTATGGGAAAGATAAACAGAAAATTAGCTTCCTGAACCAGAGCGGACTTCGGAGTGAGCTGGACTGTTGAGCTCCACGGGATAGTAATTTACAACATGGATGGAAATGGTAAAATAATTATATTCATTTAAATTTTTTTTGCAAAAATAATCAAAACGAGGAAGACGGGTCGAGGTACCATCGCGGGTCGAACAATTGGACGTTACATTGATATTTACAATCTGCCCCCAAACGCTGCAGCTCTCAGTCCAGGTCAAGGCAAGCCAAGTGATGGAGGAGGTGACCCCATATTGCATTGGAATTGAACATAAATATACTAGGATACTCAGGATTCCACGCAACATTCTATTGTCTTTTGAACAGATGTAGAAAGTTAGAAAAAACATTGGTCGGTTTGGTAAAGGAACACATGTACAGAAAGAGAGTCCAAATCCAAAGTGGAATAAAGACAGATTCTGAATGGTGGAGAACGACGATACTCCAAACGAGACAAATCAGAACAGTTCTTCTAAAGGTCGCTCAGGTCTTCAGCTCTCAATCATCTGCAAGAGAGGAGAACATGCTTAGTGTATGGAACATGTGAAAGAATATGGTCTGTAACTCACTGTATCATCGAGCTCCAGCAAATACAATCAGTCCCTGACAACTGCTGCTGTGATTTTGGGCTCTACAAAATCACAGCAGCAGTCGCTTCACAGAACTGCGGATTTCACCGTCAGTAGTTATTGGTCAGTACAGAGTGACTGTGTTTGTGTTCTAGAACTGGACTAAAGAGAAATGATGAAGTCCTCATTCATTAAATGCATCGGTATTTGGCTCGAAAAATATTGCCACAACAATTTTGCGATGGAAAGTTGAAGAGGTTTTTTTTTTTAGCTTTCTATTGTTCTATGTTATAATTTTCCCTCATCAGAATCATGTCTGAAGTGGTTTTCTGAATCATCCATGAATGTTTGAAGATGTTGGGCTTCATGTATAATGCATGAATCATGATGAACTCATGGACTATTATTATACGTGTTCGCGAATACAACTGCTCTCTGTCTAATTGTTGATTATGATATGCATATTCATGTGGTTCAGTCACATGGCTGATGTCGGACTTTTGACTATTCAAAAGAAGAAATATTTTGTGTTGAATTGTTTTTTTTTTATTTTACCTTTATTTTACCAGGTAGGTCAGTTGAGAACCAATTCTCATTTTCAATGACGACCTGGGTGTGGCACCTGGAATTCCCAGTGTCTCCCATCCAAGTCCTAACCAGACCCGGCCCTGCTGAGCTTCTGAGATCTGACGGGATCAGGCTTTGACAAGCCGGTATGGCCACTTTTTTATGGAATTGCTTTTACCAACATTCCTAACTGACATCTGAGCATATATGAATCGCACTGACCAATCAAAAGAAAGAACACTATCAACCATTAATTGCTATGGCAACAGTCTTAAAGATTCCTGACTGATATCTGAACATACATGAATCACAGTGACTATTTTGTTCACTTTATTTGACCCTCATTATCCAGTTCATCTAATTATGAATTCATGAAGAGTCCGAGACCAGAGACTGTCCATCCACCATGCCTCATCTCCACCTGCCAGGCTCACCTCCCTCTCCTCCTCTCCTGGTGCGAAGGCCCCTGTGGTGCTGAGGCTCATGTCTCCAGGGGGGTTCCTGCGCCCGGGGCCGCCCTCCCCTCTCCTGCGGCCCCCGGACCCCCTGGAGGACATGGAGCTGGAGGAGCTGGGGTCCCGCGGGCTGTTCACTGAAGGGAACTGTGGTCTGCTGTAGGGCAGGATGTCCTCGGAGCCTGGGGGACACCAGGGACAGGCACATTAGAATAATAATAGGCTCTATACGTGTAGGTCAGTCTATATGGTACAACATGAGGGTTTCACACAGGACACAGTGTATGTATAAAGGATGAGGCAGGAGACCACGAGGTTGAGACATAATAATTATAATTTCAAATTACATAAATTGAACTGTTTTTAATGGTTTTTATTTCATATTTTGTTGTAATTGGGCCAGTTTTTTTTTTTTTTTTTGTCAAGGACTTGTCAAGGAATTATCTCACCAGTCCAAATGTAAAGACATGGGGAAAAGACAAAGGACATTTTTATCTGGCATGAGGCCTTGTCCCATCCACTCGTATCACAAAAAGGGCATCTATTTAAAAATGAAAGCTTCAACCAAATTCACATTCCCACAAATGTTTCCCCCCTTAAATTATACAGATATCCATTCTTGTGGGGCATTTCTGTTAGGAATTATAAGGAAAAACATAATAAGATAAGCCATAGGCAAAACATCTCCATGGACCCCCTCACCATCACCCCCAGGCATGTTACATAGTGCTCCTTTAAGTGTAGCGAGTATATGTCATTGAGCACACCGCACAGTGCAGTTATTCAAGATTCTGCAGAAATCACTGAATTACCAGCCATGTTTTATTGTATTTCATTCCTTTGAGTGCGTGTACCTGTGTGTTGCCGGGCCTTGTTCCCTTTGCCTCCTTGGCTCACTGCTTTGTCTGGGCTCTCCCTCCTCTCCGTAGACCCGGTCTTCTGGTCACTCTTCTGGTCACCCCTCTGGTCACCCCTCTGGTCAGACGGGTCTCTGGGCCTGTAGCTGCTGCCCACTCCCCCTCTCCTCTCCCCGGCCTTCGGAGACACCACCCCCCTGCCCTCCATGGCGGCCTTGGCGGGGTGTGTGGGGGATTTCAGCACTGCTGGAGGAGGGATGGGAGGAGGCGGGAGATCTAGATGGACAGACAGAAGAAAACAAATTTAAATAAAGATGACAAAACGTTTGCATTTAGTACTCTTTCCCATTGTTGGTCGACTGTATGTAGCTGTTGGCCTAACCTGCCTACGGAATTGAATAGATACAGAGCCCTGATACCATGGCGATAGAGCAGGGACTCTGGCACATCAGATCTGTGGAAATGCAATTCCACTTACACCCGTTACCTGTTATTGAAAAATGCAAGCTAGAGTTGAAAGCTCAACATAGTGTGGTGTTTAAGTCCATCTACATGCTTCCGTTGTAGGGAGTATTATACCTTTGATGACGTAGGGAAGGATAAGGAGGACTGAAATGGTGGGTGTCCCTGGGCTAACAGTGGAATTTTTCTGTCAATGTGGAACTTTCCAGGCTGAACCGTAACATCTCCATGGAGACGAGCAGATGGCAGATGCCAAAAGTCACACAGTGTACTTGTGTGAATGTGGTGAGTTGTGCTGGTGGTCAGAGATGGTCAGTGTGCCCCAGAGCAGATGTGACTATACCAGTGCCTTATGACCAGTGCAGTGAAGGAATAATGACGACAGGCAGCAAGACCTGGCACAATAATGACTGTATTGACTTACTGTTCAATATATGAAAACTGGACCAACTTATTTTGGGGCTCAACCATCAGCATCATGGGTACTTTTTCTTCGCAAATAACATTTGAGTTATTTTAGTTGTTATCTGATAAGATTTGAGCTGTAGAGAGTTATTTATGTGTTGCAGCCCATGTCTTTTAATGATACCACCTGGTAAAAAAGCTTTCACTGGGATTATCTTGGTTTATTTTAGTAGTAGTGTAAAGTGGTTTCAATATTATAATTTATCGTAATACTTCTCTGTAGCAAAATATTGTGCTTCAGTTTGTTTTTTACTTTTTAAATGTAAATTCATATTGTGTTATTTCCATGTTTGAAGCAGATTTCCAACAACAAAGCTTGTAAAGTAATGATCCTCGCTGCTCTATGGCCTCTTAAGCCAGTCTTTAGGGGGCAGAGGGGGGTCTGCTGCCTGAGACCCTCCTCCCTCCTTCTGCCCGGGGATCGATGCTCCGTGTCCTTCAGCCTGTGTCCACATGAGACGGGCCCACAGCACGGCCCACAGCCCCCACACAGCCCTGAGCTCCGGTATGAGAGGAGCAGAGGAGCCAGGCTTTCATGTGCTCCCCGGCCTCGTCCTCCTGAAGAGCAGCCTCAGAGGGCACGCTCAGGACCTTCATCCAAACCATCAGAGGGCTCATACATAAGGCAAGCCGCCATTTTGGATCTTCAGTTTTGGATCGTTAGCTGCTCCTGGTGTTTGTGCTGTGCTTCTTTGATGATTGGAGCGTCTGTATTCACCTTCTAGACTTACAAACTGCAACCCCATGGGAACAATCTGAAGTGTACCTCCAGTTACTTTTGATGCATGAATGACAAATAGACCTACAATGTTAGCATATAATTAGGATGGCATGTGAGAATGGTGTGTATGTTTGAGTTAAAGGGCACAGGGATGCTCCGATACTGAGACAATAATATATCTGTATCAAAAAGACAAATGTGATGCACTGAGGACTATGGGCATTTGATTAAATTGTCTTAATCAATCGTCGGGAGAATTAACAATACATTTTTGATTAATCATTAACATTTTTATACACAAATTCTGATCATAATTATTATTACTATTACTAATCTGCATAAATAAACTCAACTTTACAACATATAAACCATAACTACCGGTACTATAGAGCCACATCAGCCCGTGTGAAATAAGAATGTGTTTAATGCAGCTTTGGCACATGTGTTTACATGTTTTACAGAAACTAAACTTAAAACCACACGGATAATTTGCATAAACAGTAAGCAGTGAAAAAAGCAGCTCTTTCCTTGTGCTGATGCTTCAGCTTCTGTCGAACTAAAGGACACGACGCATTGGAATATGAGTGTTCTCTCTGTGACAGAGGGATGTTCTGCTGATAGTGAGTCTGTTCTGTGTGCATGTCACGTTGGAGACACATGCACCATGACCAAACTGGGATACTTAAAAAACCCGATCATAACTGATGTGCAGGTAAATGCTCTCTGAGGGATATAGTGATCTCCAGGGAGTCAGAGCCGAGACGTGGGATTGTGAGGCCACAATTCCAGTGTTTGTGCAGTGAGACGCAGCCTCGACTCCTTACGGTACGTTACACATAGACACCTACATTCGGTTTGTTGATTCAAATGAATGTGATCAACGAAATTCTTAATGATCAATTATTGATTAGTCGATTAATTATGCCCATCCTTACTGAGGACACACATGGACACACACATATGAGCACACATGAGCACACACACAGGGGCACACACACAAGCATACACACACAAGCACACACACAGGGGCACACACACAGGGCTACACACACAAGCATACACACAGGGGCACACACACAGGGGCACACACACGGGCACACACACAGGGGCACACACACAGGGCTACACACACAAGCATACACACAGGGGCACACACACAGGGGCACACACACAGGGGCACACACACAGGGGCACACACACAGGGGCACACACACAGGGGCACACACACATGGGCACACACACACGGGCACACACACAGGGGCACACACACGGGGCACACACACAGGGGCATACACACATGGGCACACACAGACTGGACGAAATATCAGCCTCAAATATCAGGTAAATAAGCCAATGCCGACTTCCAGGAAATCCCTCCATATCCCTGATACTCATATTGGGACTGATGCTTCTGTCTCGCTAAAAGAACATAACTGATTCTGCAGCATGAGTGACAAAAACATATCTCACTGTTTTCACATGGTTCTCACCCAACAATGTTTCTGATCGACTAAACTCATCTGACCCTGGCAGTTGTGTTTTTGTGGTTCTCACCCAGTCTCATTTTTGACAAAAAGCTGCTCATACAACAGTGTTTCCCTGAGCTAGAAGATAAGTCCAGTACCATGTGTCCTTAAATCTGCATAAAGTGCAGGGAATGCACAAAATTATGAAAGTTTCGACAAATGATTCATTACATGATCTCTAGGGTCGTCATCACTGCCCACATCATGACAGATTGTTGTGTCTGAATTCATTTGAAGTAATCAAGAGATTTGTGTGGTTTCTCCCAGATCATGTCCTCCTCCACAGCCGCTGAATACAGAGAGCCAGTCGATAGCACCAGAGCAGCGCTGAGGTGGCTCCTGTTTTTAATATCTCTGCTTCCCTCCGGAGAGCTGCTGCGATCAATGCTACAGCACGTGAGATACAACCCCACAGCGCCCACGATTTATGCCCACCACCAGGCACTGTCCGCGGGCTCGTGAAAGTGAGCGAGCGCCCTGCTTCTGGAGCTTAATGAGACGACCAAGGCCACGCTCCGGGAGAGAGGAGGGGATGGAGAGATGTATCAAAGACCATGATGGATGGAAAGTGGAGCGAAAGGGAGAGAGGCACTGAGAGGCAGGGCTCGCTTAACATTTTCGTGTCTTTTGGTTATTAAAGAAGGGAGACTGCACAAAATCAACTTTTTGGAGCTTTCTGCCATGTTATAACACTGTTCCCTCATCAGGTTTTAGCTGTTATCGGTGTATGTTTGAGTAATTTAGTGATCTCTCCTGGGCCCTATTCAAACACTCCTCACAGTTAGCAGTATGAAACACACAAGCCTACACCACCCATGCTCCCACACAGTTCTCCATAAACATACTAAAGCAAGCACCAATACACTATCATCTCACAAACCTGATGTCATGTAGTTTCATCAGCGGGATGTGCACTGATTGTGTTAGGACTGTGCTCTGACAGGGGAGCAATTTAGCGTGAGGAGCAAAGGGAGTACAAAATACATTGCTTTTGAAGAATATAACCTTTTCAAAACATTCTGCTATGTGTTAGCCATTGATACCCCATCTTTAAGGATGCATTCACTGCGTCATTATTTGATGAACCCAGTTTAATCCTGATGTGGACTTTGTTCGGTCCTGATTTAGTCCTAGTTTGGTCCAGGGTTAGTCCAGGTTTAGTTTTGGGTTCAGTGTCAGTTTAACCCAACTTTCTGTGTGGTTTGAATGCACCCTATATATAATACGTGTTGTTTCTAAAGAATAAAGACGGGACTGTAAAATAATAATGTAGAAATGTGATGATATTAAGACTGTAAATGCCCAAATCATGTATTTTTACTGTCTCCTAACATCATGTCAAACATTTAACCATGACCCATATATTCTGTTTATATTTACATGTTGGTATCGGCTGATGAGGTCGACTGATATCGTTTTTTTTATGGCTGATGCCCAGAGCCCTGATGGCTCTGCTGATATTTTTGGGATGATATTTAGAGCAAATTTAAAATACTTTCCTCAAATGATGTGATTAAATTTTTTTGTTTCATTTACACATGTTTAAGTAAGCCTTTATTATTAGTCTGGCTACATCTCCAAAGTTCAAAATGCTCTGTTCCAAAATGTGTGATGTCATGAAGCGAAGAACTCAGCCTACATATGCAGTATTTCTGTGTCAAACATGTCTGCATTCAACAAAACACAACTCCAGGTCTGTTTGTGATGAGGAAACCCATTATAACAATTCAGAAAATAGCTCCATATCAAGCATTACTACACATGGTAAGAGAGACTGAGGATGGGACAGTGTGTTTGCTGATGGCTATGTCAGATCATGTTTCCATGTTTTTTACTGTGAAGCCCATTGGTTCAACTCTTGTTGTGATTCTGGGCTATAGAAACAACATTGAATTGAATTGAATTGAATGGTAAATCTGCAATGTATAAACTGACTCTTTATTCCTACGTACTGTGTTGCTATTGGAAATTTCATTAAATCCTGTTGCTTCACCTCTGCACCAGTCTATGGGGGCACAGGCAGGACGTGGGGGTGAGGCGGGGGTTTAGGAGAGGGTGAGGACGGGGTGAGAAGGGGGGCGGCCAAGGCAATAACATCTAAACGAAAAACAATCCATTCAGATCAAATGCAATCAGCGGGAGGCCTGATGGACAGACAGCCGAGCCCCAGAAGGAGAGCGAGGAGTGGGCAGGAGAGGAGACAAGTGCCGAGAGAGATCCAGGATGTAAGGGGCTGTGTGTGGGTGAGGTGGAAGGGTGAGGTGAGGGTGGGGGTCTTCTGGCTCCCATGCAGTGAGCGGGATATTGGATCTCTCCGTCAAGTGCCTCCACACTCAGAGACAGCTGAGGCAGAGACAGAAGCCGAAGCAGGAGTCAGAGGTACAGAGGGAGGGAAGGAGAATGCTGTTTAGGTTCAACGCAACTACTCGTGTTGTAATGTAAAATTATGTACTGTAAGTATTTTTGGTTTTCATATTGGTATAAGCCTATCCTGCAATTGTGGTGTACATGGTGGAGCTGTCAGATCCATTAGTCATTAGCCCATTGTTATTTCTGTGATGGTCAGAGAGTCTTTAGTTTGTCTCTGTGATGGTCAGAGAGTCTTTAGTTTGTCTCTGTGATGGTCAGAGAGTCTTTAGTTTGTCTCTGTGATGGTCAGAGAGTCTTTAGTTTGTCTCTGTGATGGTCAGAGAGTCTTTAGTTTGTCTCTGTGATGGTCAGAGTCTTTAGTTTGTCTCTGTGATGGTCAGAGAGTCTTTAGTTTGTCTCTGTGATGGTCAGAGAGTCTTTAGTTTGTCTCTGTGATGGTCAGAGAGTCTTTAGTTTGTCTCTGTGATGGTCAGAGAGTCTTTAGTTTGTCTCTGTGATTGTCAGAGTGTCTTTAGTTTGTCTCTGTGATTGTAAGAGAGTCTTTAGTTTGTCTCTGTGATGGTCAGAGAGTCTTTAGTTTGTCTCTGTGATGGTCAGAGAGTCTTTAGTTTGTCTCTGTGATGGTCAGAGAGTCTTTAGTTTGTCTCTGTGATGGTCAGAGAGTCTTTAGTTTGTCTCTGTGATGGTCAGAGAGTCTTTAGTTTGTCTCTGTGATGGTCAGAGAGTCTTTAGTTTGTCTCTGTGATGGTCAGAGAGTCTTTAGTTTGTCTCTGTGATGGTCAGAGAGTCTTTAGTTTGTCTCTGTGATGGTCAGAGAGTCTTTAGCCTGTTGTCTCTATGATGTTGAATGCCTAAAACATGAGCACATGTGTCTCGCTGTTATCTCACGTCTTTCCAATTCATCATTTTATGTGGATCCAACAAATCCAGCAAATCATTTATTGTGTCCACTTCAAGACACTTCATCACATTCTTTAGTGTGAATGTGGTGTGAGTGCAGCCTCACTCTCAGTTTGCCCCAGGGCAGCAGAGGCTACAACAGTAATTTACCACCACCAAGTGTGAAAATAATAATCTCATTTACCACCAGTCAGCACCTTCTAAAATGGGTCTTTTAGAGTCCCATTCGATCCTATATGAGCAAAACCGTGCATTTAATAGACTAAGTCACAAACAGATCATTTCTTATAATCTCACAAACATAATTTGAAACCACTACGGCACCACTTAGGCACATCAGAGCTGCTCGTGGTATTTAGCTCTTGTTGCGTTCATACTTAGCCTTGAACTTAGCGCTCAGCTGTGAGCCAGAACACCTGGGTACGTTTCATTAGAGCCGCCCCAGCGACACTGCACCGAAAGTGGGCACGGCTCCCGAGAGATGAGCCCCCCTCTGGAGCCCAGCCACCAGCCGCCGTGGCCCGCTCGGAGCTGGGGAAGATTAGGACTGGAGCCATGCGTGCGCGTCTATCCACACTACAGGAGGTGATTAAAAGTCTGGCTCGTGGTATAGGCACTGATTGGAGAACTAGACTTTGTACTTCCATTAGAGCGAATGAGAGTGCCACTGATACAAAGTGCCCATCTGCCGTGGACTTGATCAGCTAACGCGGCCGCTCTTTGTGGGATATGGTGATAAAAAGGTTTGCTGGTTTCTGGAGGACGGCCAGACTGTTAAAAGAGCACAGTGCCAAAGCAGTGCGAGAGCAGAAGAGGGAAGTGAGGGGAGAAGAGAGGTCGATACTGTTACTCAAATAGACAGAGTTGTAACTATTGTAATTACTCAAGAAAGATCAGAAAGTATGTGGTGAAATACAACCTCTGATATACTGCACGTACTATCATGCATTCATTCCATTACATCGGTACACAACATTCTCCATGGATCCTATCTTTGCCTGTCACCATCTTGTCTCCATGGATACAAATGCCATATTGTGAAGCTTTCCAGGAAAAGCAATAACATCTCCAGAAAAGTTACTGCAGCTTTTTTAAATTCTCATAGTGTGGAGTAAAAAAAAAATAATGCGGGAATGGCGGAACCGCACAATTTCTTACCCAATCTAATACCCAAGCTAGTAAATAAAACATCAACTCCTCATCCGTGTGTTTGCCGAGCTAATAAATGTGTTTAATAATTTAGTTTGCCTCTGCTGCTAGTTTCCTTTTCATTTAGCTGCTCCTATTGACATAGCCAGTATAGACAACGGACGCTAACGCCAGGAAATCAACACTTCAATGATTTTTCCAATTCCTTTGGATGGAGAGCAGCAAGAAGCTTCACCATTAAACCATAGAATAAACCAGGACATAGACTGTACCTTCGTTGTAGGGGTCACGCCGCTGTCCTCCTGGATGTTGCTTCTGTTTCTTAGGAGGCCTCCTCTGGACCGCCGCCATGCTCATGTTACTGTCTGTGGACACAGGGCTGGCTGGGCGCATGCCGGTCCCTGCTATTTGGTATTTTCGTGCTGAAAGAAGAGACAGAAATGTGTTATTCATTTGTAATATTCAAACTTTTCCAATTTTAAGTAAGTTACATGGCTTAGATGGAAATGTCACATATAAAGGAGAGTAGAATATGTGAGACTATATCAGAGATTACTGCAAACACACAAGCACACTCTGAAATAGAATTATTTATTATTTATTTTATTTATATAGCCCAGAATCACAAGAGTTGCCCCAATGGCCTTCACAGTGAATAGTACCCAAGGTTCACCTGCGGACTGGCTACCAGAGGTCATCCTCCATTGCTCAGATTAAGGTCTAAACCAATAGAGCCAAACGTCTATTCACACTGTGTGGATTTGAATTTTTTTGTTTTGTTGTTTGTCATTTTCTGGTGGAGGTCTCATGTCGTGAATATGTCTGGAAAATCCTTTCTTTTTTTGTTACTTTTTCTTGAGCTTTTGTTGTTACCTGCCTATTTACTCTGTCGATAAGTTCAGTGCCATATTGTGGAACATTTAGAAAAAAACAAGTCCACAGAGACAATAAGGTCTCAGACCTTCTGCATCGACTCGATACACACTACCCCTGTCGCCTTGTCGCCGTCATTTTTGATTTATGGTTCTATGTCAAGGTCTATGCACTGCAAAGTACCTGAGTTGGTCCCACACTCCGGGCCCTGCGTGCTGCTGTGATACTTGGGCCCGACCCGGAGCCCCTGGTACTCCGCGGCTGCCGCCACCGCCTGTGCGAAGTCTGTGTCGGTGAAGAAGGAGCCATCAGAGGAGCTGACGGCGCTGGACCGGCCCGAAGACGCGTTATCCTCCTCCGACGCTGACCCCCACCCATTCACCATGGAGCCCGTCACGGAGCTCTCCAGGTCCCCCATGCTGGAGGCGGGGGTCTGCTCCAGGCCCCTGAGCAGCAGGCGGCGCGAGTGGGAGTGCAGGTGTGGGGGCTGGGCGTGGTGTGGGTGGATGTGCGGGTGGTGGTGGTAGTGCATTTTGGCCATCTCCGCGTCTGTGTCCTCGCCCTCCGGGATGTCCTCTTCAGTCTCGTCCAGGCCGTCCGTGTCCAGGGCGAGCGGGCTGCTAATGTAGCTGTACGTGTGGGAGGGGCTGTGGGGGCGTGGAGGGGGTGGAGGACTCATCCCATGACGTCTGCAAAGAAAAATCAAATACATGAACACCATCCCTGTGACCTTCTCTGATCAACTTAAATCATTACCTCTGGGTGTGATGCTAACTAGAGGCTCTGCTCTGAACAGAGCATGGATTTAAAAACAAAAAAAAACCTGTCAATTTGACCAGAACTGTAAGAACCACAACAGGTGACGTGGTTTGTGCTCTTAAACAAGTCCATGAGCCCATTTTAGTCCTGATGTAGACCTGGGATGGTTCTCGTCCTTGCTTACAGAGCTTAACAAATGTACTAGACCACCACCCAGTATCAGGTGTTTGCTGCTGCCATATGTAATTTAACAGTATTTCTGTTTACCAAAATATCTTTTTATTTTTCTATCATGGTTAATCCTCCAGTATATCCAAGATCTTTTTGGCAGCCACACGTCTGTCAGTCTGCCCCAAGGCAGCTGTGGCTACAATAGTACTTTACCACCACTGAGTGTGGAGTGAATGAACAATGCTCTGTAAAGTGCTTTGGGTATTTTGAAAGGTGTTGTATAAATGACACAATTAATTAATTATATTTTCTGGTTTTCATGACATAACTTGTGAAGCACTGTACTTCTGGTCTAATCCAGGTTTAGTTTTCACGTTTAGTCTTGGTTAAGTTTTCTGTGCACCTTTAAAGCCTAGTTTGGCTGTTTCTCCTTTATTGATGTTGTGCTTTGACAGCCTGTATGATGGCTGACACTTTTCTTTCTGCAGTCGACAAAAGCACATAATGTAGTTTTACAAAAATCCATTTTGGACAGGGTGGCCCTTTGTGAACTTGTATTTGGCTGATATGTATTACTTTGAGTCAAGTGGGAGAAAATTAAAAGTCTGCAGCCGCTCTGAAATGGTTCTGTGTGAGAAGCAATCCATCTGCAGAGTGACAGGCGCAGAGGCTAACGGCCCGCTACAGGTGAATGTTAAGGAGGAGAGACGCTCTGTATTCTAGGTTTCTGCTGCACCACTCTCCAGCCTGCAGGCATTCTCAAGTACACGTGTACACTGTTTAGTTACTACAGGACTAGTCTGGATTAAGTTAGAGTTGAGCTAATAGCTTCCAAAACGCAAGTTGGAAATCAAGTTTTCAATTCAAAAATCCACAGAAACTAGAACAAGTCCATGCCTCATTCGAATCCCATCAAGTAGAATTCATATAGGACTAGTTCTCTTCAAGGCTTTTTAAGGTTTGTCTAGTTTTCTGGACATTATTATGATATTTACTGTTTAAAAAGCAACGCTTCAGAGTGAAATTCTGCTTTTGTTGACCTTAGCTCTGCGTGCACGTTAGCAGTATTAGCATAACAGAATTGGAATTTAACTTTTATCAAACATGGAGCATTTAGGATTTTCTAACTTATGTTCTTAAATGTTTCAGCTTTCCGAGAGTTTAGAGATTGTGTGGCTCCAGTTGTCATATACAAGAGAGAACTCAGAAAATCCGACCTCCAAGGGTGACTGGAATGCACGATTTTCTATCCTAAAACTGAAGCCAAACCCCATTTGAGGACTGAGTACCGGTCCCTGGCTCACCGTCGCTCGTGGCTGTCGTGCGGGTCGTGGAGCATGGGCTGGAGCTCCTCCTGAGGTGAGGGGGTCAGGGTGGCTGTGGACTGGTGACTGTAGGACACAGCGGCGGGGGACGATGCGGCCCCTCTGATGGGGGGTGTGGGGCCCCTCTCCATTTCCTCCTCCTCCTCCAGCTCGTCGGGCTGCAGGTACATGTGCGAGGGGGTCATGGGGCACTGCATGTCCGGGTCACAGCTAAAAAAGCAACGCACCTTCTATTAGGGTAGGAAAGGGTTCTCTTTAAAAAGATATTTTTGAACTAAGATGAGTTCTGCTTATTCCAACAATACACTGTCTTTTGTTAGCATCAGACTGATAGATAACCATGCTACAATGAACCATTCAAGGTTGCTTCAAAAGGGTCCAGCTGCAGCCGCTCTTGTGGAGGTTTGATGTCACACGCTGAAGAGTGGAACTCCACTCCGTCACATCCAGTGTGAACAAAGTTTTTCTTTTTTTTCATGAGTACAAGTTAATAATTGAAGATAGCTAAGGTTTGGGCTTGATAATGGAGTATTAAACCATGTGGATGTGGAACTAGCTAGTCCACTGAGAATGGCGCATCCCATCGGCTGCAGCCAGGCCCTTCTCAGCTACGTCACTCCATTCTGCTGCCACCAGAGGGAGCCACCTAATCCAAGTTTTACAATGGACAGTGACACAAAACAATTTTCTAAGTTTGAAAAGCCACAGATGTCTCCTCTCTGAGCCCATACCTGTCTTGCATGGTCATGGCGTAGTCGTCGGAGGTGCGGCCGGGGGGTGGGTTGGCAGGGGGCGGGGGCAGCATGTCGGCCCAGTTCATTGTGCTTTGTTTGGGCAGTTTGGGTGTCCGCATGCCCTTCTTCTGGCCCTGGCTTCCTGCTCCAGAACAAAGGAAAGAGTTGAATGAATGATACAATTTACAGACAATTCAAGTGCATCAAACTACGTGGAAACAAACACGATTCTGTTCTTTTTTATGAGCCCTTGTTCAGCCACATGATGTAATAATGGCACATAATGTTTGTGTCTCTGGTATTATTAATGTGGCTGTACAAGCCTCCAAAACAATACTGAACATTTGGGTTATTGGACATAAGTTTTCTACTGAAACGGACAAAACTATATGTGGCCCACAGTTCACAGTCCTGTAGAAATGAGCAAGTGTTTGATAGTATACTGTAGTGATGGAGGATACTAGTGATTTTTTGTTTAGTGCCGATACCAAGTAATACCAAGGCAAGTATCGCAATATTGATCCGATAAAGATAGTAATGTGTGGCATCGGTACCAGTGCATTGATTCTGATGTAAAAATTAAATCTTTAATATTTAAAATGCAAAATGATCAAGTGTCAATATTTTTGCCTCTGAATCAATACTTTCTGATAGCTTTGTCAATATTTATTATATGTTAAGAATTGGTATTGATCCGCACGTCACTCGTATCGACAGTGAGCAGGCGTAGCTTTTGTGGACACTGTTGTGAGAAGATACCGCAGAATAAATACAAGAATAACGCCATCTGAGACAGCAACACCAGCACAGTCTGTGTTATAGCCCCGAGTGGCTGTGAGTCGTAACATGAACAAACTCATTTAGCAAGGAAAACTCCCAATCCCATATTAACTGGAGAAATCATTTTACACCAGAGAGTGCAGAGACTGAGGCGGCTCCTGGTCGCGCCCGGTGCTTTCAAACCTCTCGCTTGTTAATTGATGTAGAAAAACTATAAAGCAGCAATTTCCCCCCCGTGCCCAAAAGGTTTTTCGAGGAAATGGCACGAACGGCTCCAATTAAACCAAACTATTAGGAGTCCGGAGCAATGAGCTGTGAGGTGCGGCGGGCGCTACAACGCCTTTTGAGTTTTAATAACGCCAAAGTTCCAGGGCGCCGCAGAATTGATATGTGGCATTAGCGTAGCAGCCTAGCATGTCGTCTGCGGAGCGCCGCCATTTGTACTTGTCCACCCGCGGACATTAGCGCAAAACTGGATTACTGCTCCAATTATGCTCACGTAAATGAAGGATAGCTACGTAACAAGGGAGGCAAAACGACAGTGTGGAAAGGAACAGAGCAAAAGGAACAATAACTTGAATTCAGAAGCTTATTCTGAGGGAGGTTCGGTTAAGATAGGGTAGGGAGACCAGATTTTCAAAATAAAAAACTGGGACATCCCTGGTTTGGGGTGGCTGTTAATAATAAAATTGTGAAACTGGTGCGTAATTAAGGAAAACTGTTCTGCACTCGGCTCTAATGTGAGTCAGTATAGTCACATTTTCTGTGTTTCGGTCATTTTTAAGCAGCTTTTCTGTATTTTACCGAAACATATGACAGTTTATGCCTCTCTTTACTGTTGGCAGGGATCAGATTGGTCAAAAATAGTGACACCAGAATAATTTCTTGTATAAAACTGAGGCAAATCAGTGGGTTTGGATAAATCTGCTGGGACAGGGGACACAGAGCTCAAAACTGGGACTGTCCCACGTAAATAGGGATGTTTGGTCACCCTAAGAGTCCAGAGCAAGCCCACCCAGACACAGAGAGAACATTCAAACTCCTTACAGAAAGCCTTGGGCAACATGGAAATCAAACCCAGAACCATGTTGCTATGAGTGCCACTAAGTCAGCGAGTGATGGTAACTTGGTTTTTTGAAGTGAACAAATGAATCCATAAATAAATCCATGAATTAATAAATATAATCTTATAATTTTCCTATTAATGATTATAAAACTACAGTTTTACTAAGTAACATAATATTACTATGTTTTCAGGAACTATACTAAAAAAGTCATTTGAATTTTATTATATTTTTAATTTTAACAACAGTAAATTACTTTGACACACTATACTAATGAAGAAGCTTCTTTTTGAAATGTTTTTTGTTATTGTTGGTTTGAAAGGAACTAATGTTTGCAGTGGTTGATCAGAATCCATCCATCCATCTTCTCCCGCTTAATCCAGATGGGTCGCAGGGGCAGTTTGCTGCCCAATCCTCATAGCACCTGACCCCCCCTATGAACCCCTCTGCAGGTGGTGAGCCCACAGGAGGGTGGACGTCATGGTCCTTCATGTTAGTTCAGGTGCTGCATGTTTTGAGTTGATGGGGGAAACCGGAGCCCGGAGGAAACCCATTCAGACACGGGGAGAACATGCAAACTCCACACAGAAAGGCCTGGGTGACCCGGGGGATCGAACCCGCAACCTTCTTGCTGTGAGGCGTGAGGTTGCTTGGTTAAGTCCTCATGAAAGACTAACAGGAAGTGAAAAAGGGACTATTTCTAATTTTGGAGAGGGGGTGGGATTTAATATTTTTTGTACTTCTTCCCACTCCTTTTTCAGTCATGTAAACAAATTTGATTGTCCTCGTTTAAATTTTTTGTTTCTTGTATTTGCAGTTTGCATGCCTGTACATATGGTTTTGTGTATTATGCTCGATATAAAACATAGCTAACGAATCAACTAACTAAAATCATTTCAAACATCAGCGGCATATCATTTAGGTGCAATAAGTGAGGAAATATAAAGTAGTAAATATAAAACAATCAAAGCTTTGCACCAGCGGGGCTCTAACCTATTTATCACCATGTGTTTGTGTTTGGGCCTTTCCCCCGGCACCCCCGTTTGAACCCAGATTTAAGATGAGACGACATGGAAATGAATCACATTACCATTTTAAAGCACGCCTTATTAACTTCTCTCACTGATTTATTGCTTTTGAGGAAAATTGGTTTTTAAATTACAGTGGGGGAAGGCGTGATGACATGGTACAAAACAACAAAAGAAAAAAAGAAAAAAAAAGAGAGGAAAAAAACAAAATAAAATGATGAATTTAAATTTGAAAGACGAGAGACGCAGGTGTTAATTTTCTATGATCCAGCAATTAAGTGATCTAAGGATGCTATTGTTGGAAAGAAAGGCAAGTGCGTGTTATGGTACAATGAAAATGAGGTTCATTTGGTGCAGCTTCATAACTTAATTGCATGGTTACCACTGATCTGCTTTCAATATTGGCAAATTAAAGTCAATTTGTGAAAAGTAAAATAAAATAAAGAATTACAGAAACAAGCCGATTTTCAAGGTATTCGTACAAGTACACTCATATTATCCTGTTTTAGCGCTAGTACAGACCTGGAGACACATGATTCAAAGCAAGTGAGTCTATCCATTCAAAAAAGCATCCAATATGACATATATTTTCTCCTGTTATTTAGATTTTGCAGCTAAATTTGAACCAGGGTTTGATCCTGCCAGCTGTGTGAAGCAGAGACAGGAC
This sequence comes from Odontamblyopus rebecca, assembly GCA_030686955.1. Lineage (NCBI taxonomy): Eukaryota > Metazoa > Chordata > Actinopteri > Gobiiformes > Gobiidae > Odontamblyopus > Odontamblyopus rebecca. Next base: position 35,986,818 of record CM060668.1, read on the forward strand.
TTCGAGTATGTATGTAAGCTTTTTGGATGAAGTTTAATGGGGAAACTAGCACACCCTGAGGAATACCACCTATGCACATTCATATACGATTCAATGAGAATATCAACAAGAATCCAGAAATGTTGTAAAATAATGTGGTTCCTGATTGTTCTCTTGTATGCAGCTTAAACTAAGACTTCTTTTCACCCTACACCTCCTATTGGTTAAAAACACAGTGGGCCACTTCCTGTATTACCACATGACATCTCAAGATAGAGCGTTTTCTGTTTGAGAGACGAAATTTGTGTTAAACATGTGTAAATGTAACAAAACACAATTCCAGGTATGTTTGTAATGAGGAAACTACATGAGAAACATCAGAAAATAGTGTAATATGGGCCCTTCAAGAACATTAACACTGTCATCCTTGGTTACAGAACACAAATGGCCTAAATCATTTGTCCACTATAAGTACTGGAGTAGGGGTGGGTGATATGCCAAAAAATAAATAAAATAATATTGTGATTTTTCTTAGAGCTACATCACGAGTTCATGTAAACGTAGTATCTTTGTACAGCACTGGAAAGGTTACTCAAATCCTGTTTCTTCTGAAAGAACACACTTCATTGCAGTCGGTTAAATTCACCTGTCATTCATGGTTTGGAGCATTTGTGAGGTTAACCTCTTAACACCTGAATTTATATAGATGTATATGAAAAAAAAAATGTTTTGTGTGTGTTTTTGCCTTTCAGTAGATGGTAAATTAAGTTGAAATTATTCATTTGACTTTAGTAAAAATATATAAATAGAAATTTGGGTGTGTTGCAAATTTGTGACAACTAGAACCAAGTGCTTGCCAAAGGTTCCTAGGAAGGTTCTGCATATGCACATATCTGCACTAACCAGCACTGATGGGATGCACCCGCTATCTCCGCTTCTATCTCGATCCAAATGGTTTGTTGCATATTTGTGACAGTCAGCATGAAGGGGTTATAGTCCAGAGACCTTCACTAGAAGATCATTTCATCCCTGGAATTGCCCATCTCTACTTAACTAAAGGTAAAATAAGCTGTTCATTTGAAAACTACCACTACATGACATCACAAGGTGGAACAGAGCATTTTGAACTTTGGAGATGTAGACAGACTAATAATAAAGTGTTACTCAAACATGTATGAAGGAAACTAAACACAACTCCAGGTCTGTTTTTGATGACAACATTATGATAACAGCATTAAAACATGACTTAAAGCTCACAAGAGTCAGTTTTGTGTAATATAGGACCTTTAAACTCTCTCTCTCTCACTCGTGTGATATGTTCCCATGTGTTACCTGAGGTGCTGCTGCTGCCCCGGTCCGAGCTGTTGTAGGAGCCCCCGGTGTGGCTGTCATGGGGCTGGTTGTAGGGGATGGTGGCGGGCATCGGGCTGTCTCCTCCTCTGTAGCGGTCTGGGTAATGCACATACGCAAACATTTTTTTTTTACAAGAGTCCTTAAATCCTTCATCTCCTTCTACAATTTGATGTTAACATGTGCTGAGAGCTGCAATATATTTTGTAACTTTTACTTTTTATTTTGTATTAATTAAAGGCACTGTACTTGATTTCATTGTCTTAAAACCATGAAAATCAAAACTAGTTCATTTGAAACCATCTGCAGTGGCCCAAAGTTCTTTCTCACTTACCTTATGCATTCAGAGCATCATGAAAACTTTTCACAGAGACCAGAGCAGAGGTTTGAAGGTTTGTGAAGCTAGCATGCTAAGGTACACTTCCTGACTACTTATAATTAAATGCAAAAGGCCCGCAGCAGACTTCTTTTGACCTTAAGAGCTGCTTTTACAATATATCTGTACTGGGGTAAGACACATATTGCTCAAATACAAAAAAAATATCAGGTACAGGGCCTTTAATTCGATTTATAAGAAAAAATCCTTCAATGGTCAAGTCAGATTTTTAAAAATTGTTGTCATTTTTCATTAAATTACTGTCCAATTATACTCAAAGTATGCAACACTAATAAACTGCCCAGCAGTCATCAAATTCCAGAAGATGAACCATGGACATTATGGAGTTAGTGAACACAACGTGCACTTGAAGCTCATGCAGAACTCAAAACTATCAGCAGCACGAGGATTTAGTGATAGCTTTGCTTAAGCTCTTTTCTTATCTCTGCCATTTCATCCAAAATGTGCTACCAAAGATAAGCACCAACACTGAGATCAGCGAACTGCATGGAGAGAGTTTCAGACCTGCCTGGATTTGGAGAATCAGACATACAGACCAACACAGACAGATGGAAGAAATTAATGTCGATAGTGATGCAAAGTAACGAAGCACAAAAGGAAAAGTACTGTACTTAGCAAAAAATATTAGATATCTGTATTTTACTCAAGTCAATTTTACACTGGATTCTTTTTACTTTTACGTCACTGAGAGCAAGTATTTGTACTTTGTACTCCACAACATTTTGAAAAGGACTGAAAAGTAAAAATTGTTTTCATTTGGTTTGAATTGAAGTAATTCATGGTAACTAAAGATGTCTAAGTGCCTGGTTTGAGTAAACAAACAAAAATATATATAAGATTCACAAAAGAATAAAAATATATTGCTTCATCTTTGGCTCTGTATTTGTACTTTTACTTAAGTAACAAAACTGAGTACTTCATCCAGCAGTGTGTTTTGAGAGGTAGGAGTGAAATGTCAAAGAGGAGCATGATGGAAGCAAAGAAAACAGGAAAAATGAAAGTCTTCAGAAAGCCAGGAAGAAGACGAGTGGAGAAGCTGATGGAGGTGAAGACTTGAGTTGAGATGATTCAAAACGTCCGCCACAACGGATGGTCCGCCACACTCACCCTTGTTCAGCTTGTTCTGCTCCATGATGTTCTGGTGGTGGCCGGGCTTCCAGCAGTGCTTCTCATTGACATCCACCCCTCCCCCCGGGCCTCCTCCTCCTCCTCCCCCGCTCCCCCCGGTCCCCATGCGGTCGGCGTTCATGTTGTTGCCCAGTATGGCGGACTGGATGAGCTGGGTGGTGGCGTAGGGGGTGGGCTGGCCTCCGGGACCCACAAATCGGCCGTCTTTGAGGTTGGGGCTGTTGAAGGTCTTCATCTCGTTGATCTTGTTGGACAGGTCCACGTCGCTGTAGACCCCGGACTCCGGGACCATGAGGTTGGGCTGCTTGTTGTCCAGCTGGTTGTTGTAGCTGGCGATGCAGTCGGCTAAGGGACATGGGGGAGATTCGGTCAAGGATGTCCACTATCACCACTCTTATTTACCCAACGGGTCACAGGGAGTCGCCTCACTATTCGGCAGTATTCGAGTGTTTGTTTGGGTTATGTCAGCGGGCCTTATTTTTCCAGACCTGGGACTGACAGAAAAGACCCCTTTTTGAGAATATATTATTATCAAGAGAAATACTTGAATCCACCCTCCATCAACTCTTACCTGAAAATAAACTGTCACATTTCTGTAACACATTTTTTTAGTTTATAATTTCAATCATTTTTTTTTTGTATTGCTTAAGGCCGCTACAGGAGTTTTCGGTGTTAAACGATTATTAAATTATCTTTATTTGCGGAGGACAATTTCTATGGATAATGTGGGTGAGATGCTGCACTTTAAATGTTCCACTTTACATTAGGTGAGTAATAAAGTCTTTGTTTTCACTCTATCCCGAGTTTGTATGCTGACGTCTCTGTGTCCGTCGCTCCTCTCCCTGTCGCTCTGTTTTATCGTCTGTTACCACTGCATTGCTGATGTGTGGCGGTTCTGATCTGACACTGACTCCACACATGAGGAGCAGCGGCTTCAAACTCGGGAAGAAGAAATCATAGTCAAGACTGGGAAATTCTCCTGTAGTGTGTGGCGGCCTTTACATAATTCAAAGCTACAGTATGTCATTTTTTTTTCTAATATGGTTATTTTTATTGTATTGACAAACATAGATCCTTAATATGGGTGGGCTTGCATCTCCACAAACCTGACTCAGGGCATCTTCCTGCTTGTTTCCATGGAAATGATGTTCCTTTGGCTATCATCTTCCATTGTATGGCATAAAACATATCTATCTCCAGTACTACACTGTACCTTTAAATTTAATATGAATTTTCACTGCAAAAATGTGTACTGGGCCTATCAATATATATGGTCAGAATTTCATGAAAAAAGTGGGCAGATTTTTAGAACGGGGCCTTGGCTTTGGTTTGGTATGATGGAAGTATCCCGACAAGAAAACTGCAGCCTTGAGACAGAATAAACAGCAAAAAGTAGGTTATTTCTCCAAATATAGATTAATTTGAATATGTATTATACAAGTAAATCTGTATAATAATTATTGATGAAAGCATTTGGTGGAAGAAGAACCTGCATGTCGTCAACGCCGTGTTAAAAATATTACAACAGAACATCAAGCACCCATCAGTATTCTCAGCACTGCGTTGCATAATTTCAAAATGTGGCATTAATAAAATAGGTTTTGTAATTCCGCTGGTCCAAAAGGATTTAACTGCTCATTTTCACATGCACAATTTTGCCATACATCATTTTGCCAAACATAAATCTCTTTAGCTGCCTGGCCACTCTGCCTTTTCCCTGGGCTTCAGCCATAACTCACCGCTGGCTGTCACCGTTGGCCCCCTCCCCCTCCGCGGCCCTGCTGCTGTGGGCTGCTCCCGCTCATCGACTGGGACAGGGAGACGTGTTGGAATCAAAGGCTGCACATCTCATCTGACACATCCAATTTTCCGCGCCTCATAAAATATTAAAATCCTCCGACGATCCGAACTGAGCAAAGCGGTAAATAGCGAGTACGCCAACGGGTGCCCGGGCGGGTGCTACGTGGGGTGGGTGCCGGAGCGGGCTGGGTGCCTGAGCGGGATGGGTGCCTGAGCGGGGTGGTTGCCTGAGCGGGGTGGGTGCCTGAGCGGGGTGGGTGCCTGAGCGGGGTGGTTGCTTGAGTGGGATGGGTGCTTGAGCGGGATGGGTGCCTGAGCGGGGTGGGTGCCTGAGCGGGGTGGTTGCTTGAGTGGGATGGGTGCTTGAGCGGGATGGGTGCCTGAGCGGGGTGGGTGCCTGAGCGGGGTGGGTGCCTGAGCGGGGTGGGTGCCTGAGCGGGGCGGGTGCCTGAGCGGGGTGGGTGCCTGAGCGGGGTGGGTGCCTGAGCGGGGTGGGTGCCTGAGCGGGGTGGGTGCCTGAGCGGGGCGGGTGCCTGAGCGGGGTGGGCTTCAGTGTGACACCTCAGAGCGCTGCGTTGGAGAGGTGCCCTATGGCTCACATAAAAGGACATTAACTCCTATTGCTTTGCTCTGTCACCGGGGCAGTGATCCTCGTAATGCGCCGCCGTTCGGCTTTGGTGCGCTGCTCACATGCGAGAGTGAGACCTCTGTGTTAAAGAAGACGTGTTATGCAAAATAAGCACGATCTAAATACATCTGGAAGCTTTTGTTTCAGTACACAGGAGCGTTTACGTCACGAGAAGAGAACAAAAATACAGGAAGTAGCTCTGAGTTCTAAAACAGAACACCTATGTCAACAACACTGAAAGCTCCATCCAAAACGCAGAGATAATTTGCGCACAAGACAGGCATTTTTCTGACAGTTTATGCACACCAAAATCTGATTATAATCTGATTTCTGGACATTTAACATGACATAAATGTAGGCCTGTCACGATAAATACTATATTGATTTAACTTTCAATACATGACAGATGGAACAGTTACTTTGGGGGGTCAATATTTACTGTGGGGACTTTGTCTTTGTACTACAAGGACATTTTTGGTTATTTTTCTGAACTATGATGACATTTGAGCTACAGAAGGTTGAATTATGAACTTCTCTGGCTCGTTATAGACACAGACGAACCACTTAGCTGTTACATTTTGTTATTTATTTCTCGCAGCTCATGATTTATTAACGCAATTAAACATTTAAAAACATTTTTTGAGGTTTAACTCTGCTCTTGGATTTTTGCGTCAGTGATTAATTAGCTTCAGCATTATCGTTAATTGTCTGTATTTATTTTTACATCATAATTCAACATTTGCTATTATAACAAGCCTCCATAAATGATGTGTAAACTGCAAAATCTGATGTGAGTGATCAGAGTCACTGTGATCATAAAGAAATCACATGATGTTGCTGTTTAAATGTCACTTTACTCGTCTTTTCACACGTACATGCGACCGCAGCGACTGGTTCAACAAAATAAAGATGTTGCCATTTGTTTTTTTAGTCAAATTGTAAATATTGTGTTATTTAGGCTCTTATTTACATTATTGTTGCTCGATAACAGTTATGGAATTAACCTCCTGAGACCTGAGCTGTTGTCTGGGGTGCATTTTTTATTTCTTCTTACTATTTGGGATAAGTAGGACCTATTAAGTATAATAACTAAACTGTTTTTATACAGGAAGTATTTTGTGCTCCTATGAGAACAATGGGTCGATCTTACTGCGTGACGTCAACCGACACCGTTGTTTTAAAAATGTAAACACACTAAAATGTACAGATAAAACGCATTCTGCTGTTTATTTCAAGCTCCAAATCTGCAAAATGTGACGCAGGTCGACCGTGAGCGGGTTAAAAATACAGACAAAGGCGTGAAAATGCGGTCCAGTTTTCATTTTTTCTGGTTTTCAATCGTTACAAAAAAAGCGGACGAGCAAAAAGTGCAAAAAGTGCAAGGTACAAAATGGAGGCAACAGTTTCCTCTCCAGCAGCAGAACCGTCCAGATATTATATATATATATATACCATGCTGTTTTTTATTGCTGTAGAGGTTTTTTGTTGATTTCCCTGCCATTTTTTTCATTGAAATTTGGTGTAATATTGTGACATCAGCACAAGATCGCACAGTCCCTCAATATGGCCGACAGGTGAAAGTTAAAAAAAATGGAATATCGTGGTGCTAAGAGGCAAAAATGTAATGTCCTTGTATGAGGCCACAGGGTCTCAAGAGGTTAAAGGGATAGTTTGGGTTTTTTGACATGAATCTGTACGTCCCCGTCAGCAGTGTCGGGCATCAACACTGACTTACCTCCCGACGGCTTCCGGTGAGCCGAGTTCTTCCCCGGTTTCGGTGCTGAAGAAAGTGTCCGGAAAGTTGTCTGGGGTCATGAAAATAAAGCGTTTTTTTTCTTCTCAGGACAAAATGTGTTCAAAAGAGTGACACATTTGCGTCACAAAACGTGAACCACGAAAAAGTCTGACCTCATAATCTCTTGGTACTATTTTCTCTCCGTTCATATCACTGCACGCACGAATCCAACACTTTTTTCAGTCATTCAGCAGTTTCTTACATGCTCAGACTGTTGACTGCTGCACTGCCAAACTACTGAGGTCTGACTTTTTCGTGGACAATGGTTTTGTGATGCAAATGTGTCACTCTTTTGAACACAGATTGTTTTGAGAAGGAAAAACTCTTTATTTTCATGACTCCAGCCAACTCGCCGGACACTCATCAGCACCGAAACCGGGGAAGAACTCGGCTCACTGGACGCTGTCGGGAGGTAAGTCGGTGTTGATGCGCGACACCGCTGACGGGGACGCCATACAGATGTCAAAAAAAACAAAAAACTACCCCTTTACCATGACATAAATGTAGGTCTGTCATGATAAATACTATATTGATTTAACTTCCAATACATGGCAGATGGAACAGTTACTTCGGGGGGGCCAATATTTACTGTGGGGACTTTTTCTTTGTACTAGAAGGACATTTTTGGTTATTTTCTGCACTATGATGAGATTTGAGCTCCAGAGGCTTGAATTATGAACTTCACTGACTTGTTATAGACACAGACGAACCACTTAACTGTTGCATTCTGTTATTTACTTCTTGCAGCTCAACATATTTTAACACTACGATACATTTAGAATAGAATAGTGGCTTAAATCTGCTCATTGGTGATAAATTCCTTTCCGTATTATTGTTTGTTTTCTATATTTACTTCAGTAAGACATTGCACTTCAGCATTTGTTATCATGACAGTCCTACCTACATAAATGACATGTAAACTGCACAATCTGATGTGAGTCATTCGATGGACCATGATCATAAAGAAATTAGGGCTGCAGCTATCGATTATTACAGTAATCGATTATTCTGTCGATTATTTTGTTCAAATAATCGAGTAATCGTTTGTTATTGTCGTGTCTACTTTGCACATGTTAAATACACACCACGTGTATTGACAGATACACGTGTTTTGGACATGAAAAACTTAATTATCGCTGGGCTAAGGTTGACTTATCTCGCGGTTTCTTTTCCACTTGATGTAATGTACGGTTCTGTTTAGATGTTGTAGCATCAGTGTTGAGAAGGTGACTTTTAAAATGTAATCCCCTACAGATTACAGATTACATTCCCCAAAATGTAGTTTGTGATGTAATCAATTAAATTACTTAAAGTGAGTAATGTAATCTGATTACTTTGGGTTACTTGATATTGTCATGATTTTTAAAACTACATAAATGTAGCAACCAACTCCTGCAAATTCTTGTTTGGTTTTAGACCTGGATTAGTCCTGGTTTTAGATCTGGTTTAGACCTGGTTTAGTCCTGGTGTGAGTTCTGGTTTAGAGGCGCACAGGAGGAAGCGCGGTCCACGGAGTGTACGCGACAAGACACACGTACGGGAGATGAGGAGCGTGCGGCGTAACGGTGATGCGGGGTGCGGTACGCCACCGGAGGTTCTGCTCTTATTACACATCCATGGACGGCGCACTGTTGTGTGTACAGTGAAGTGCAGTGGTCGTGCGGAAACTTTACCTCTACCACAAAAGGTTCCGGCCATCGCCGAGCGTATGAAAATAAAATGAAGCATCGAGGCAAATAATAATAATCGATGCATTTTTCTAATCGATTTAATCGATTAACTCGATGAATCGTTTCAGCCGTAAAAGAAATCACATGATGGATCTGTTTAAATGTCACTTTGTTCGTCTTTTCACTAAAAACATCAGATATTTTGAGTGCAAATGCAGCCGCAGCTACTGGTTCAACAAAATAAAGACGTTTTTTTTCTTTTTGTCAAATCATAACTATTGTGTAATTTAGGCTCTTGTTTACATTATTGTTGGTCGGTAACACTGGAATTAACTCTGCTGCCGGCTATGTCCGACCACGAAGTCAAACTATAAACTTCACCAAAATTGCAAACCTCAAAAAGTGTTTTAGAGAATGACGAGTCTGACCTGACGCACACACTTTTACACATCTCAAATCCGCTCATCCTTCAGCACAGGAAACACCAGATTTGCGTGTTCGGTCTGGTGGATGGATTCTTAATGCGAGGGGAGAGAGATTTGTGGTGTGGAGCGGGCGGTGGAGTGACCCGGAGTCCACAGTATATTAGAAGGGACAGCTGGAGTTATGGTTGCCCCGGTAATGCTAGTCCCACTGTGAGTCATCTAAACTGAGGGATTTCTACTCCAGCTCCAACTTCCCCGGGTCAGAGCTGAGCTAAAAATATGATCTACTGCTATTTTTTATGGACTAGAGAGTTTTCATTCTTTCAGAGGTGATTACGAATGGAGACTAATACTGAGCACAGAACCGGAATCTGTGAAGAAACTGCACTTCAAAGTGTAACCGCACTGTCCGACTCCAAATATAGAAGATTTAAGGTGCAATAAATAAGTGTTCGAGGGAAGGATTGGTCGCCTGCGTGTCTCCAGGGAGGTATTATAGCGTTGAATGTTCCACAATCTGGTATTAAACTAAACTGTATCTCTGTGAAGACAAGAATGTGACACCACCAGGTCAAGTTACAGATCAGATCTGTGGAGAGGCAAGCCCGTAAATGAGTAAATGCAAATTAGACACATTTGTAGCCGTACTGTGGAGCGTTCAAGGCAATGCAATAACATCTCCACTGAGAGGAGCAGATGGCGGACCAGAAAGTGACAGAGTAGTACACCATTTTAGACAAGGTGTACGGCGCTTGAAATTCTCCGTAGACTCACTAAGCACATTTAAGTCAAGTATTTCAATGACATAATGTGCAAAGTACATGACCAATGTAGTGGTAGTAGTAGTTCACCTTGGCTCACGATTTCTGTGAGCCAATAACTGACCAATCACAGGTCTGTACTGTAGAAGCCAGAGCCCATTGAACTAAAACAAAGCTGCACTTCAGCCTTTTGTAGGGGAAATACTTATGGAAGATTTATTATACTAGGAATATATATCACATATATTTTCAAGAGGTTTGGATGAGGCTAATTCTGACCAATCACATCACTTCACTGCACCATTTCCTGCTGTTTCTAAGTTAGATCGGATCACTTTGGATCGATTGCTTTTGCCTTAGCATCTTGAATCTTTGCTGCAAATTTTCACTGCAAATTTTACACTCTGAATTTTGACTGATGAAAATATTTGGACTGAATATTTAAAATGTGATTTTTTTTTATATATTGAATTTTTAACACTTTGAAAATGTACACATAATTTCATCAAGTGATTCAGAATAAACAATGCAAACATGTTTTTTCATAATAAAAAAAAATCAAAGTGAGAAATTCAACAGCATTTCAAATTCAAAATCTGATGACACAAATTATCTTCCATAAATCCTGACTGCATGTGTGGACAGAGATGTCTGTGCTTTTCTCTCAACTGGATTTGAGTTTGAGTTTGCTTGTTCTGCTGTTGTGAAGCTTCCAGCTTCAGATCGTAGATTCCAACACTTTGAGTGAGAGACGTTCCAGAGTGATAAATGTGCAGAGCTCCATTGAGAGCATCTGCAGAGCCAGGTTAGGCAGGAGTTTTAATAATAATAATGCTTCTAATGCACGGCTCTTCTACTTGGACAAACCTGTTCGTTTCATGCTTTAGTTTCTTGTTCTTCCATTTCCCTTCATAAACAAAACAAGAGCGTGACAACAACCATGACATTAGCATCTTCCATTATGGAAATGAGCTAAACATGAGCACCTGCCTGCTCCCTTTGACTGTACAGACTCCCCTCCCCAGAGCTCCTCAGTCTCTCCCCTCCTCTCTGAAGAACCATGCACCAGTCTCTGTCCTCCTGTGTTCTGGTAATGTTCTGCAGCAGGTCTGAGGCAGGCACAGAGCTGCAGAGAGGAGAGGGGGAGGAGGAGCAGGGTCTCCAGGGGGCTAACCCACATATAATACAGCCTGTGTTCAGATCTGATCCTCTGCTCCCCTCCGCTGCTCTACAGCTCATATCTGTGGAGGAGGAAGAGGAGGAAGAGGAGGAGGGAGTGGCATTGTTTATATTCAGAGAAATAAAGCCCCCGTCTGCCACCAAAATAAACCCTGACACTGAAGTTAAAATGGGCGTTTACAAAGAAAATTGAATAAATACATTAACGCGCGTGTCAAAAAGTGCAGTTTTCATATTGTATCTTAAATCTGAAAAGATTTATACAGGAAGCTGGTCACTGTAACGGTATTAAACTTATTTGATTGATTTTGGTACTATGTAATAGAATGGAAGTATATGGAATTGGAAAGACAACTCCAAAAAGTCAAAACCATATGTTGAAACATTCTCCATAGAAATAGGCAAATCTTATGCCATACGGTGGAATATTATAACCAAACGAACATTTCCATAGAAACAAGCAGAAGAAAGCCCTCCTTTAGGCCAAATGAAAGTCAGATTTGTGGGGAAGCAAGCCCCATGCTAAATATTTAATCTATATATTGTCCATTTGTTTTGCTTCTATAACTTTTTTTTAGCAAGTTTTGCTCAAAATTGCTAAAAGAACAAATCATTATAGTCCACATGATGTTGTAGCTTTGTGTTACTAAGATCAATTGATTAAAAAAATAAAATAAGATGAGATAAGTAAAAGTATAAAACTGCGATTGACCTTGTTTTATTAAGGCAGTGCAGTAATGTTTATGTCCTCCTTTAGTTGGTCATTCCTTATAACTGCCTTACTCAGGATTTAGTTTCATTTTAGACCTGGTTTAGTCTTAATTTAGACCTAAAGTCAAATATGATCTTAGCTGGTACTTGATGTGAGTAGTAGTACTTTGAGTTCCACTGTAGTAATGTGATGAATTGTGTATCTAACCACCTGCGTCATTACTGAAACCTGTATGGGCATTAAAGTGGAACTAAACGTTGTGTTTATGGTGTCTTAAAAGCATTATCTGTCGCTACCATAGAGTGTATAAAAGTGGACTAAGCGAGTGTGACGTCACCCACAGGGGCTCAGCCCAATGTTCCCTCAGCCCTATGTTCCCTCATTTCTAAGATTTTTCTCAAAATTAAACTCTAAGTCAAGGCATTTTTATTTTTATACCACATTTAAAAGGGATGATTCAGAGTTATTTCAACCTATGGTCCTTTGCACCATGACCTCGAGCTGGACTGTGAGAACATAGAGCTGATTGAACATAGGGCTGATTGAACATAGGGCTGAGGGAACATAGGACTAAGGGAACATAGAGCTGAGGGAACATAGGGCTGAGGGAACATAGGGCTGAGGAACATAGAGCTGATTAAACATAGGGCTGATGGGAAATAGGGCTGAGGGAACATAGGGCTGAGGGAACATAGGGCTGAGGGGACATAGGGCTGAGGGAACATAGGACTAAAGGAACATAGGGCTGAGGGAACATAGGACTAAGGGAACATAGGGCTGAGGGAACATAGGGCTGAGGGAACATAGGGCTGAGGGAACATAGGGCTGAGGGAACATAGGACTAAGGGAACATAGGGCTGAGGGAACATAGGGCTGAGGGAACATAGGGCTGAGGGAACATAGGGCTGAGGGAACATAGGACTAAGGGAACATAGGGCTGAGGGAACATAGGGCTGAGGGAACATAGGACTAAGGGAACATAGGGCTGAGGGAACATAGGGCTGAGGGAACATAGGGCTGAGGGAACATAGGGCTGAGGGAACATAGGGCTGAGGGAACATAGGGCTGAGGGTAAATAGGGCTGAGGGAACATAGGGCTGAGGGAACATAGGGCTGAGGGAACATAGGGCTGAGGGAACATAGGGCTGAGGGAATATAGGGCTGAGGGAACATAGGGCTGAGGGAACATAGGGCTGAGGGAACATAGGGCTGAGGGAACATAGGGCTGAGGGAACATAGGCTCTCACCACAGCGTTCAGCGCTGCTCAAATGAGGCTCGCTGCCACAGTTACAGCATCGAATTTGGAGCCCGGCTCTATGTTATGAATAGGATTTTTTTGACAGACAAAATAGCAAAAAAAAAAAATAATAAATTCAGGATCCTGTGTCGCGGGTTCATACGAACATTTTAAAACCAAAATGACGAGGCCACAGCAGCAGTTGCAAAGAGGAGTGACAAGATCCCAATGTGAGTCAATGTGAACCAGAGTCAGAAGGAGCCGGAAGAGCCTCATGTGGAGCACTTCCTGATTGGCACACGGCGGCTAACGTATTAGTTTGTCCACTCATATATACGGTCTGTGGTTGTTGCTAGTTATTTTTGGCAACTTTAGCACAAACTAGGTACATGTGCGTCTTTCTGGTCAAAAACCCTTGACACTTTAATGATTAGTTCAACCCACGACACACATTAGACGGTGATTTTAACCTGTCAGACTTGTTCACACCCGGAGCATTACAGGGGAACACCCTAGGGGGACGTACCTGGGCGGCTGTAGGTTGCTAGGTTGCTGTCGCTGTTGCCGTTGCCGGCGGTGCAGCAGTTGATGCTGCAGTCGTTGTGGTTGGAGCAGGAGTTGGGCCAGGTGTCTGCGAGCCAGGGCTGTGTGGCATTCTCCCCCATGTTCAGCAAACCAGGCCTGAAACCAACAAGGTACAAGGGTTTAGAAGGGCACGCTCATGGGACGAGTGAGAGGAGGGGCTGCGATGAGAGATGGGTGATTGAAAAAAACAGAAAGTTATGAAGCTATACTGCCCTACAAATGCCTGAAGACCATAACTCTCCAAAAATGACTTTAACGTTTCTGTTTTGTCCAGGCAAAAGTATAATAGGCAGGGCTCCCAAAATTGGATAACTGCTTGCTATAATGAAGAAATATTTATATGTGAGTTCAAAATTGACCTTTGACCCTTATTTGGCAGTTACTGTAGTACGCCTAGGTCAATTTTGAGCTGTATATTTTTCATGATATTTATTCACATGATAAAGGAGGTCTCAAATACCCGGAAAATGACAGTGAATCATTTTTGACCAAACATGATGTTACGATGTTCTGCCTTTGTAGGGCAGTATACAAAATTTGAATATCAAATATATTATCCATAAAAAAATGTAGGAAACAAAGCAACAAAAGCTGCAGTGTAATCTTTTAATTAAGGATATACATTGGTATTTTGCACTTTTAATTTGAGTCTGTTCATAACATATTCAGCACTTAAGTAAAACCAGATTTCTCTGTGTCTCCTTGGGGTTAGAGGCAGTCAATAAGGGGCTCTATTCACGCTTACATCACAAAACCGGAAGACTTTTGGAAACATTCAGATGACGACTTCCTTTGGGCTTATTGGAGACAGTAAAATCTAAGAAATGGCCCAGTTTTCTTCATCTAGATGTCATTGTATTCTTTCTTTTTTTCTTTTATAAATTGCCTATTCATTTGTCTTACTGATGTCATTGTAGGGTTCTGTTATGTTCAGCAGATCAACAGTTCCAACGAGCTTGTCTGTAAGTGACACTGAAGATACGATTAAAGTTCCATCCCCCATGAAAAGCTTTGGGCAGATTGTGAAAACGCTGCTGTTGAATCCACGGTTTTATCACATGCCCAGAGTCCGGACGTACACCGGAAGTCTTCTTCATCTGCATGTTTCCAAATGTCTTCCAGTAAGCGTGAACACAGCCTTTTGTACTCAAGTAAGATTAAGGTTATTTTAAACTGATATTAGTATAAATGGTTATATTTTTATGCAGCGCATTTTCACTTTTAAGGCACTCAAAGAACCCCTAACCCATTCTCTCTCTCTCACACACACACACACACACACACACACACACACACACACCAGTGTACTCAGAAACTAGGAGTGAGCTGAGATAAGACTCTTGCCCAAGGACACAAGGACAACTTTGATCTATGGGAGCTGGAATCAACCTGTGGGTCAGTGGATCTGACCGTTCAACCAATTATGTGTATGTCGAGTTTGAGATTTGAACCGCCAACCTTCAGAGGAGAAACACTCTATCAACTGAGCTACTGTACAAAGTAGTGGTCCAAGAAATTACTCAAGGGTAAAAAAATATTTGGGTAAACAAATACTCAAGAGCTTCTTAACCCATTAACACCAAAAACGGCTCCAAAAACGCCTATAAAAACCTCTGCTGTTCTATGGTAAAGGCCTTTATCTCCTGAGGGTTTGTGAAGAATTGTCAACGTTTATGAAAACCTTAATATCTCAGCTTCTGAAACACATAGAAACATGAAATAAATTGCATTTAAAAGGTGAGACTCTCAGCTTTTATTAAACTGTGTCATGCAATTTGATGAAATTAACAATGATATGAAATTTGCGTCATGAAAATGAGGACAAATCAGCAATGTTGTGCTGTGTGTAGCATCCGGCATAAATGTGTTAAAGAGTAACTGCCGAGACGTAACATCTGATTTATACAGGACAGGATTCATAAAGGACAAAATATGAATTAATGCACAAAATCTGGTGTTTTCAAAGGACAGAGAAAAAAGAGACAAGCTAAATCATATCTGAATGAGCTGCAAGAAACACAAATGTTCTAATCATTTCATATTGTCACATAAGGCATTTGTCCCTTTAGATTTCCTCACAGTGGGAAGAGGAAGCAGAACTTTTACTACAAGTACTGTTACTGTGCATTACTTAAGTAAAGGAAATTGAGTGACTGTACCTGAATATTACCCACCACATTACAAAAGTGTTAGTGTTGTGTTTAGAATTGCATGTGACTCATAGTATTAGCTTAGCAGTTCCAGTGTTTTGTTAATGCTTCGGGACATGTTTAAAATGTACTCTGAACTAAGTCTTTCAACATTCTCTCAAAAATAATTCCCCCTCTGTTTACAATAGAATAAATCACTCATGCTCCAACAGTGGCGTGACATTTATCATAAACCCAGACATAATATTTGAAAAGGGAGATTAGTGAGCAATCCGGATTTGGTTTCCCTCTCGGCCATGTAAACAGTCTAAAATGTGTTGCATAAAGACAGTGGAGGCACACAGACACAGTGGCCCCCAGCTCCTCCACTGCACTCATGTGTGGGGAATACAGCACCAACATGGCCTCCACAGTCGAGCGGGCGAGACGAGGCCAAAAGGCTCGAGTGCAAAGCAGTGGGGAGGCTGGTGTTTGATTCCAATATCTTCGAGCGAAACGTGTCTTGCCCCAGTGCAGTTGTTTTCTATAAGCAGCTCTTGAGGTCAAAAGAACTCTGCTGTGCACTGTCTGCGGCTAATTATAAAGCGGAAGGAAGTGCGTATTGGCATGCTATTTGTTGTTAGCATCTAACCCCACCCACAAACTCTGTAAAGAAGAGGACTAAGGGAGAGCGACGTCACCTTTAACATTCAACTCCAGTCCCATGAAGCAGATATAGGGGCAGATTTGGAGTTCCGTCATTTGAATTCTGACTGTAAATATCAGAGCAACCAAAGAGCCAATCAGGAGCGAGGTTGTTGAAGGTCACGCCCCATTCCACTGGTTCATGTTCTTTTTTTCCCATATCCATGGAGACCTTGCAAGAGGCTAGCTATGTACCTGCATGTGGACATTTAAGATGCTCCAGGCATTTTACACCATTTGTGGCTGCAAATTTGGCAGAAGATCTTCCAGAAGAAACACTAAGGGAATGGACCATTTCATCACCAACTGAAACACCAGACAAGAACGATTGCTTTCCTGTTGTGTTCACCTGGCGCCCCCTGGAGGCTGCTGTGATGCTGCAGGACACAGAGGGAGGGACACTTTTGGCTCTTCCACAGGACCTGCTGACCCTCCCTGACCAGTCCTCCTGTGAAACTGACCTGAGACCTTTGACTGAGACACAAAGGACACTGAAACGCTGAAACTCTCGGAATCAATAAAGTACCGCTCTCTCTCATCTTTATTTACAAACATAGTGAAATCAAAACTCCAGGATCATGTAGAACGGGTTAATACGTATACTTTAAGACCAAAATGATGAGCCTGACAGTAGACGTTACAGAGAGAGGGTGGAAACAGTTTTTCAGTAGAAAGTGAACTGTAGTCAGGGTCGATGGAGCCGGAATCGCACCCATAGTCACTTCCTGTTTGGATCATGGCAGCTAGCGGGTTAGCCATGTCCATTCATGTATTATATTATTATGATCCCAACAAATAACACCCGTCTATATAAGATATCGAACAAGCACTTGGGACTAAACCAGGACCAAACCAAGCCAAGCTCTCTGGCATCTGATCCCACCACACAACACTGGTCTAATTGAGTTTTCTGAGTTCAACACGGCCCGAGGCTAACCACGCCACTACAAAAGCTAATCTGGCCATAAATACCATCAGCATTTTTCTCATAAAGCTAACCGATCTAGCATCCACAAGCGCAGCAGTCATCTTCGAGAGCCGGGTATTGTTCAAATAGTCAAATTCGGGTCCAAAAATGGCGCACGAAATGAGCAGTGAACGGTGTGTTGGCGTTCCCACTCCAGTGAGCCGTTAGCAGAGCGCTTTTGCCTAATGAACGCATTTGTCTTGTGGCGCCAAATTTACGCTGAACAATGGCTCTTCAATCAGACAGCGGCGTGCGAGGAGGAAGAGGAGCAGAGAGGGGGTAAGTGTGCAGCTGACACTAACTGAATATACACAAAGGATCAATGGAATGTGGTTAGGCATATTTGTGTAGGCTGAGGATTCAATAAGCAACTGGTACTTAAAGCGGTCCTATTGTGCAGAATCCACTTCTCAGAGCGTTTAACTATGTTAGAGTTGTTTCCTTCCCGTTTAACCCCTGAGGCTGTATGTGAGTGATTTGTGTATGTTTCTGGAGTCTTTATTCTCCTTCATTCAAGACCTCATTGCTCCGATCTACTCCTGTTTTCTAAGCCTGCGCAGGAAGATTCCCGAGATATTTGTGTTCACAAACTCTCAAGAATCCAGACTGGTGTGTGCCCGCGACAGAACCCGACAGGTGGTGGGCGACTAATCACAGCAGCACTGAGGTTTGTGCAGAAGCCAAAGGTGACGCACCCAAATGAACCAAAACAAACACGCCGACGCCCGCAGACGTACTTCAGCCTCGGCACGGAGTATTTAGTTTGTGAAAAACGTGCAGAGGGAAGCACTTTGTTTATTTATGGACAGGGGAGATGTCTGTGTGTCTCTCACCTGGATTTAACTGGATTTAAGTTTGATTTTTCATCTTGTTCTGCTGTTGTGACGCTTTGACCAATCAGGTTCAAATGTTCACCACGATGCTCCGTGTTTTTACATTCATTGAGGTCTGTTCCAGATTGATAATGTGTAGAATTCAATTCAGAATGACACATATATCGGACTCGTGTGAGTCTATTTTCAGCACCACCAGTAGGGTTGGGCGGTATCCAAATTTAAACCTCAGCATTTTACGGTGATATACGGTATTACCATGACTAATTAAGATTTATTTTGTAGCTGCGCCTAAACCATTCGGACGGCTCCAGCAGTATGTGCGGCTCTGGCTCTGTGTTTCTCAGTGGGAAAGCCAGTGAGTAGAGATCCCATCAGTCCGAGCGTACACAGAAGCAGGAGTGACTTGAGGATAAGCAGAGTGTGGGTGGAATTCTAGTTGGTTTAGAGCCACAAATTCCAGAACAAGGAAATGTATATAAATATATACACAGTGCCAGTACACTTAAATGTTATTTACCTAATCACTGATAGGATTTGGCAGCATCACAAAGTCATTTTGGTTCAAATGAAAAACAAAATTTGCTAGTGTGATGTGTAGATATCCATAAGAGGGGCCCACATCTTGCGGCGCTTTGTTGTGATGATGTTTACAGCCATTTCAGCTCCCGTTGGATACCACAGTTTTGTAACACGGCTCATTTATTAAGTCATTTTACACAAGTATTGCAATTTATGACCAATTTCAATCAAAATGTCCAAATGATGAGATAATGATCCAAGAGGGTCATAGATCCTAACCACAGAGCGCACACAGGCACAACACGTCTGCTTTAACGCTTATAGTAGGTCTCTTATTGTCTTCATATTCTCCACAGACAAACAGAATCGTCGCCTGCAGCTCCACCACATCTCCACCAAAACACACCAGGCCCTCCCCAGACTCGGGCCCGCTCTGCCCCCTCACACAGCAGCCGAGGCTGGGTGTAACCGGGCGCGAGCTCTGGTGGAGCTCCGGCACAGCCTGCTGGAGGAGTGGAGGAAGGAAGAAGAAGAGGAAAGGAGGAAGACAAGGGGAAGAAGGCAGGAGGAGGGGTGGAAGAAAGGAGTGGAGGAGGAGAGGAAATGTGGAAGGATGAAGAATAAACAACCTGATCTCCATTTTATTTTGTTTTACTTTAGAGGGGAAGAGGAGATGAGTGAAGGAGACGAAGGGTGGAGGAGAGCAAAAGTGGAGGGGTAGTATAACCTTATCACGTATATAAGGTTCAGCATTTCTTTATTTAGAAGGGAAGAGGAGGAGAGGAGTTTATTTCAATCATTTTGTATTATTTATGTATTTATTTATTCACTTATTTCCAAGGAGGAGACAGAAAAAGGAGAAGTGGAGGAGGAGGAAGTAGAGGAGTGTGTGCTCTAATGCACCTCCTGAGCATGCACCTGTCTTTGTCCCTGTCTCCGCTCCTGCTCCTCCACTGCATTGAGAAGGCACAGCACTCCCCCTAGTGTCCGCTTGAGGGGACTGCACCTGCCCTGCCCTGCTATGGAGACTGTGAGGGGCTGTGCAGGCTTTGTTTGGGCTTTCACGTTTGATTCTGTTCTGGACACATACTGAGGGGAAGATGCGAGGAGAAAATGTGGATTTGATCTTATAGAAGTCAGGTTTGTACATAAATACAGTAGAAGCCTGTTGCAACATAATTTTGAATTGTATTTTGTTGTAATATATTATGTATTATTATGAGCAGGGATAATAGTAAGCAGCATTATGGATGAAGCAGCTCTAGCGGTCGTAGTGATAATAATGGTGGTAGTTGTAGTAGTAGTCGTAGTAGTAGTTGTTGCTGTTGTTGTTGTAGTGATTGTAGCATTGGTAGTAGTAGTAGTAGCAGTAGTAGTTGTTGTGGTAGTAGTAGTAGTAGCAATTGTATCAGTGGTGGTAGTTGTAGTAATAGCAGTAATAGTAGTGGTAGTTGTAGTAGTAGTGATTGTATCAGTGGTGGTAGTTGTAGTAATAGTAGCAGTAGTAGCTGCTGTGGCAGTAGTAGTAGTAGTAGAAGTAGTCGCAGTAGTACCAATTGTCACAGTGGTGGTAGTTATAGTAATAGTAGCAGTAGTAGTTGCTGTGTTGATAGTTGTTGTAGTAGTAGTACTAGTAGTAGTGGTAGTTGTAGTTGTTGTAGTAGTAGTAGTAGTAGTAATAGCAATTGTCGCAGTGGTGGTAGTTGTAGTAATAGTAGAAGTAGTAGCTGCTGTGGCAGTAGTAGTAGTAGTAGAAGTAGTAGCAGTAGTACCAATTGTCACAGTGGTGGTAGTTGTAGTAAAAGTAGCAGTAATAGTTGCTGTGTTGATAGTTGTTGTAGTAGTAGTAGTACTAGTAGTAGTGGTAGTTGTAGTTGTAGTAGCAGTAGTAGTAGTAATCCATGTAGTAGTGGATGTAGTAGTAGGAGTAGCAGCAGTTTTAGTATAGGCCATTCCATAAGGCTCATTTGTAGTAAAGTAATTAACACCAAAAAAAAGTGTAAATAAAATATAAAATGTTCATAAATATAATATTCAACATTCCAATCGTAATATTGGTACGTCTTACCTCCCAGCGCTGCTCACGCCCTCCCCTCCTCTCTGATAGGCCACTGCAACACAGGAAAACACTACATGAGCACTTTACCATAACACAAGAATATGGAATAACACATGCAACAGGCAATGGTCTGTGGCACCGCTAAAAACACTGAACTACATAGACCATCATCTGACCCTTTGCTCTGTTTCCTGGCAGTCGATATAAAGTCATTACCGTAACGATCTATTTCCTCACTGTTTTAAAACGAAAAGGCAAAAGTGCATAAATTACATCAGAGTCAACAACCATATCACTTATATAAGGTTCAGCGTTTGTGGATTTATTTTATTTTATTGTTTTTTTTTGTTTGTTTTTTTTACGTTCTTCTCTGATTCCATTTCGTATTTGGGGTTCTGTCCTCAGCCACCCAGTGACGAGAGAATGAGGAGTCAGCAGAGAAAAGGTGTAAGCGGCTTAGAGATCCTATAACGCTGCAGACGGGTGTTTTCTGAAACTCGTGTGAGCGTGTGAAGAACAGATAGAGGAGAAGAAAAAGTTTAATTTCAGGAGAAGGAGAGGAGAGGGAGGAATGTACAGCAGAGAGAGGAGATGGAGAGGCAGATAATGAGGAGGAGGACAGAAAGAGAGAGAGAGAGCGGGAAGAGCAGAGGAAAGAGAAGGAGAGGAGGAGAAAAAAGGATGAGAGAGAAGGAGACGTGAAGATGGAAAGAGGGACAGATAGTGGTGCAGAGGTTATAGGATTGGTTCTATAGATTAGGATCAACAGGATTTAGAGAAAAGAACATGTGACATTTACTGTCTGCTGTGGAGCCACAGGATTTACTGCGTCCATGAACACACTGCACTTTGCTCTGCACTCACACACCACAAGGATTTTATTTTGAAAACAAATGATGAACCTTTATATTCATGAATATTTGGAGTCATTTTAAAGGAACTGCACGTATCCTGCGCTCATACAGTTAAACCTGAAGATAAAGAACACATGCAAGTTCTTTTTGTTCATTCCTTTTTTTTCGTGGTTGCCCTGGTCGTGGTTGGCTGCTCTTGTGGCTGACTGGTTCGGACGCTGAGCTTTTTTTTTTTTTTACTTTAAAAAAATGTTATCTTGAATTTTTGGATTGATATTTTATTTTCTACAGGCTATTATTCAGGCTTTTAACATCAATGCGACAGACATTCTGCTCTGTACATCAGAAGACGTTTCATCACTGACTTAAAAAACAGAGCGTAAAAAGAAACGCTAGTAGAGGGACACAGAGAAGGGACACTTTTGTCCCGATTGCTATTACCCTCCTCACATTGCCCCACTATCTGGCGGCTCTTCCTGTGGAGCTGCTGAGACTTTTATTCATTTTATTTATTTCAAACACGGACAATGCACAAAAACCTTTGATGTCAAAGAGAAAAAGATGCTCTGCGCCAGATTTATCCACAAACTCCTGTCCACCTGCAGCTACAGAGACATTAAAGAGACTAACAACATTTCATAAGTTAAAATAACCACTTTCCAATGCATCATTAAACATTTAAAACAGCCAAAACTCACTGAGACTAATTCTCAGGAATAAAAAGAAGTTTCAGATTCTTCATTATCTTGAAAAAATACTTTTCTTTTCTGGCAGTATTGTACTTCACTGCTCAATGTGAGTAAACTGCCCCTCGGGGAAAATAAAACACTAAAAAAGTCTGTGGCAGTTGTATCATTTGTTTACAATAATCCTTAATCCAAATAACTGAAAGAATCCTTTGTTCTTGTGCCTCTGCTCCAGATGAGCTCAACTGTCTAAAGCAGTTTGTATCCATCTACACACACAGGCTTGTACCTGCAGGTAAAAGTGAGCAGCCATAGAACCACATGCAAACACCAGCCTGGATTGTCTCCCCACAGCTTATTTGCATGTTCAGGCCCCACCCAAGCATCCCCAGAGCACCCACTGAACAAAGGCACCCATGGGAGACACTGGGTTTATGAGTGCACAGCTTCTACCTGGTATAACCTCGTGAAAATACCCTCAACGAGAGATTTTGAGAGACACTCTGGTACTTTAGAGAATTCTACAGTTTAAATTGGTGATTGGAGATGATTGTCGTGCAGCAGGTTAAGCCTTTTCCCAACGTGTTACATCAAACTGTATCATCCAAATTCTTCTCAAATGAATAATCCAAAGTGATACGTAGTGTTTGCTCAGTTGCTATGTCTTTTAAGGTTAGGATTTAATTGCGGTGTGGTGCCCTTCAGCAAGACCACCTAATTTGGTCTTTAAACATGCCCTCGTGCCTTTGCTTTGGCATTTCATGTTTTAGAACTTAAAATAACACCTACCCTCAAACACTGTGCGCTCCATTAATAACACTGGCAACTGGTGCTGGGATCAGGGTTTAGGTTTGGGATAAATACTAATTCTTCGTGACTTTTCCCTAACATAAACATGCAGTTGCGATGAAAAGACAGATATGCTTCGATTTAGAATTATGCACTTAAAAACAGCACAGGAAATCTCCAGACTTTTACCTACGATGCCACAAAAACTGAAAATTTCAAATGTGCTTTTTTATGGTGTTTTGAGAGGAGGAGACTTTCTAAACAAAGATTCACAAACAAGTGCAACTGCAACAAATAAATAGCTAAATGAACCAATAATTAGCCATAGAGTGGTTTATTCAGCTCTCTACAGCTCAAATCTGACTTTATTACATACAAATATGACAAGAATCTCCACATTATTGCAAAAAAAAAATATGTACACATGATAAATACTGAGCCCCAAAATATACACAGCAAAAGTGTTAAAACTGACTCTCACACAATCATTATTCACATTTTTGCAGGGTTTAAATGAGTCCAATCTGTTCTAGAGTTAATTTTACATTTTTGGAAATGTTAATTAAGTAACACTGGACCAAAGTTCCTGTTTAACCCCGAAATGATGAGTTATAATTACATTTTGAGAGTAAATGGATGACACTTTGTAGGGTTATCCTGATTTAGCTAAACAACACACATTGTTTTTATTTTTTTTATTTTCACATTTTATTTTAGTGAATTTCAGATTAAATTACGCACAAAACTGGTTCAGCCTGGTCTTCTCTGGTGACAGTTTGAAGTGGTGGGTGGGAGGTGCCAACTTAACACTCGTGGAAGTTGAATTAACCCCAACTCAAACCCCCACTTAACGTTCAAATCAAACTTTTTGTGTTAAAAACAACTGCAATATTTTACCCAGAAACTTTAACCCTCCAGTTGCTGCTGTGTATAGTTCCAGCTTCCATATCTTGAACAATAAACTGAGATTGAATTATCATGACAGGGGAAAATGTGATAATATGGTTAGAAGCTCAGTGTCAGTTTTGCCTATGTGTCCTTAAATATTGAGAAAGCTTCAATAAGTTTCCAGAATTCTAGTCGATTTTTTTAAAAATCTTGTTAGTTGTGACCTTATTACACTTTAAATGCATAGAGTTTGCTTTATACACACATGTTGGCATCAGTGAATTATGTAGAATCAAAAATAAATAGAAAATGTGTGACCGTGCTTACCTGTTGGTGTGAAGGTAAACGATGGAACTGTAGGGAGAAAAGAGAGAAAAAAAAACTGTCACTAAATTAAAGAGCACTTTTGTAATTCACCACTTGTACGACCTCATGAACTCCCCTCCCTCCATCTTTGATCCGTGTTGTCCCAGCTGCCGGTTCAAATCCCGCCCCGGTCGGTCCCGCTGGTCCGGGGTCAGCTCTCGCATCATCACCCCCCCACGCCACGCAGCGGGGCAGAGGGAGAGAGAGGGGGCAGTCGTGACGGGGGTGGTAATACTACATAAATATATATAATCACTTTGATGGGACGGAAACGTGTAAGAAGTCTAATGGAGATTAGAAACAGATACAGGCTGAGACTAAATGCCAATAGGCTCTGTCCACGCTTATGTCACAAACAAGGAAGACGTTCGCGATGTGATGACAACTTCTGGTGTAGTTCCCGACACTGGGCTCGAACATAACAGACCACTACAGTGACAAGGAGATGAAGAAAACTGAGACATTTTCTCATTTTTCTTACATTTTGTCAAAACTACCACTGTGAACAGAGCCCAAAGGAAGTTGTCATTGCATTTCTCCAAACATCTTCCTGGTTTGTGACGTAAGTGTGAATAGAGCCTATAAAGAACTTAAAGTTAAAGATGCACTGTGTAACTTTCCCGGTGGAGGGTTTGCCACTGGCTTGTTATTCATTTGCCTGGAATGTCTCACTATATTACACAAACTGACTCATGGGAGCTTTA
Source organism: Odontamblyopus rebecca (assembly GCA_030686955.1). NCBI lineage: Eukaryota > Metazoa > Chordata > Actinopteri > Gobiiformes > Gobiidae > Odontamblyopus > Odontamblyopus rebecca. The sequence continues at coordinate 36,011,967 of CM060668.1, forward strand.
GGCTGTTACCTTCTCAAAAACAGACCTGGAGTTTTGTTTTGTCTCTTTCACACGTTTGAGCAATCCTGCATTATTGGGTTGTCTAGATCTCCAAAGCTCAAGCTGCTCGGTTCCACCTTGTGATGTCATGAAGCAGCAGTTGTCAAGTGAACAGCTCCTTTCACCTTAAGTTCAGTAGAAATTTATATTATTAGGTTCCCTTTTCAGACCGACAGTTTGTTTTCATACCAACAGTTTGGACTGCTCCCTGTGGTCTTCCTCAGAGCGGTCAGGTGATGCTGTGACGTGTCCGCTCAGCTCATTCAATCAGGTTTTGGCGCTGTCGTCCTACCGGTGGAGGCAGGACGACAGCGCCACCTGCAGTCCCACTTCCTCAGGACAGTATCTCAGGTGTGTGAGAGGAAAAAAGCCCCCTCATCCCGGTTTATAGTCCCATGAGCACGTTTCCATATTTCGATTGCCTCTTTAGTCCAGCGACGATGTTTGTTGTCCGCTGTCCAAAGGATCTTCACTCGGTCCCAGTCCATAATGTGGTTTTCTCTTTTGCACTGGTCAGACATTGTTTATTTGACTTGTTCCTGTTCCGCTTTGTGTTTTGTTGATTGTTTGTTTCCTTCTCACATTCTGTCCTATGTTCCTTTTTTCTCGTACCGAATGACCAAATGAACCTCAGTGGACTATTCAGTCAATACCAGGGCTGAAATCATCCAAATGATTCTAGTGAAGGTGTGTGGAGTTTCAGTGGAGCATGAGATCACAAGGTGGAATAGAGAGCTTTCAATTTGAGAGAAGAGCTCAGCCTAAATCTGCAGGGTTTGTGTGTCAAACCTGTGAATGAAACAAAACACAACTCCAGGTGTGTTTGTGATGAGGAAACTAGAGTCCTGTGCAAAAGTTTTAGGCTTCAAAAATATAAATAATGATTTGTTTGTTTTTATCAGTTTCCAAAATGCAAAGTGAGTGAACAAAAGAAAAAGCCAAAGTCGTTCAGAACTCTCTTGAGCGTAAAGAAGAAGCAGAAGTTGTGTTGGTGATGGTCAGGCCCCACAGAGCCCTGACCTCAACATCATGGAGTGAGTCTGATCCACGAAGAGACAGAAGGATGTGAGGAAGCTCCATCCACACAAGATCTGAGCTTAGTTCTTCAACATGTTTGGAACAGCGACCAGCCCAGTTACAGAACTTTTGCACAGTTCTGTACATTATGACAAAGATCAGAACTGACTTTCCTTGTTTCCATGTAAATACTTGCAGACAGAGTGAATCTAATATGAGCTGATAATGACAGCGTGACACTTGAAAGCAGCAGACCTTCCGTCCTGCAGTGGGAGGAGGAGGAGGTCTGGTGCCTTCAAGAACACGAGGGAAAAACAGGCTCTGCTCTCAGCGGAACCACAGCCCACACGCTGTCTCCTAAACACAACATCATTAGGTCTTTAAAGTGTCGGCTGTGGCACTGGCCTTGGACATGTGCGGCGGCCATGTTTGTTTTGGTTGCCCGTGGGGATCGCGTCGCTACGCCGGTGCAGTAAAGTGTCCTATTGTGAGTTTAACGGATCAGGTTACAAGAAAGTGTTGGAAATAGGGGAACACTTTGACTTTGAGGAGGTCGCCAGGTAGAAAATGGTAAAACGAAGTAGGTTGAAGTGTCATGTCAAGAGAAAAACAGGTCAAAACCAGGTCGAAATCAAATCAGCACTAAATCAAATCAGGAAGAAACCATAAAAATTCCAAATGTAAGTTCTACATTTCCAGAAAAGTGTAGATGACCAGTAGAAGTTATAACTATTTAACGTTATGGGCTCTGAAGGTCCAAAGCCATTCACGACCTCAGTACGTGACTTTTCCACCAAAAATAAAGGCTTAAAGTGTTTTCATTTTGGTTGCGTTTATTGGAAACCATGTGTCTTGACTGTGAGCGGGCTTGCATCTCCACAAACCTGACCCTTAGTTGGCCTGGAGGAGGGTCTCCATGGAAACTTTGGCTATAATGTTCCACAACACGGCATAAAACTTTTCTTTCTCCACGGAGAATGTTCTGAAGTGTGGTTTTAACTTTCTGTCTCCATCGTGGACGTCGCCCAGAAAATTACTTACAATAATAACTCATTGTTGAACAAAACTATAAAATTACCCTTAACAACAGAGATTTTAAGCGTATATTGTTTTATTTTGTGTTTTTTCCCTATATTTTGTATTTGACAAAAATATTACTGGAGAAAAAATAAAAACCCGCCTTGTTATGTGGGGTTTAAATCTCAAAACATTGAAAAAGGAATTTGTAATAAACCATCAAAATTATTGTTACAAGCCAATAAAATATTCTATTTGTAAATGCAGGGATTTGTGTCAGATCTATGGAGAAGCGAGCCCATTAACAGCAAGAATGTATGCACGTTTTAGAGATTGAATAGACAGATTAGAAGTTTAATGCCATACTGTGGAACATTCCAGGCACAAAACAATAACATATCTGTGGAGACAAGAAAAGTTTCATAGTGCATGTTTAAAAGTCACCTACATATCCCAGGAGTGTGTAAAAGGAAAGGATTTTAAAGTTCTTTGATTGGTTTCTAAAGCTCTTCGATCTTTGCCCTATTTTCTTATCAGATCAGCCCACATGTGTCAAACATGCGGCCCGGGGGCCAGATCCGGCCCTCCAAGACCTTTAATCTGGCCCTCGGCTGATTTTTCTATTAAAATACTTAAAATTTTCAGATTTTTCTGTTAATTTTCTGCACCGTTTAGCACAGCAGCGTCTCCGGTGTTTCTGTACGTTGCGACTCCCACCAGAGCAGCACAAATGAAGACTTTCCTCTTTCCAAACGCTCTTAAAGGACGATCGTTTTGACTGTCGACCGTGACCCTCATCAGCAAAATGTCAAAAAATGAGAAAAGCAGATGCTGAGTTCAGGATTTCCCAAGAAAAATAGTCTAATTCTTATTTGTTGACAGAGGTGAATGGGAAATCTGTGCTCAGTGTGTTTGGAACAAGTGGCGTTGCTCGAGGAATATAATCTTAAACACCACTACGAGACACGGAGAAAAATACGATAACTTGAAGAGAGAACTGAGTTTTCTGATCCGGCCCTTTTGGGATCAAAGTAGGCTGCATACGGCCCCCGGACCAAAATGAGTTTGACACCCCTGGATCAGCCTCTCGGACTCTCGGGTCCTCAGGTCTCATCTTTGAACTGTCCCAAGAGTCCAAACTAAAACTCACGGGAGGCGTCATTAATTTTTATGGCCCCATCTGTGGAAGAGTCGACCTGAGGATCTGAGGTCTGTGTTGTTTTAATTTGGCTTTTAATCTAAACTTATTCAACTGAAAATTTATTATTAATTTACTTAATTATTAGTTTACTTAGCCTTCATCTAATTTTAGCTTTCCTTTTTTTTTTTTTTTTTACTGTAACCTTTAGGAGCTTTACATTTTATGTTTCTGTCTAAACTGCTGTATATATGGGAGAAACCATAGGGTAGGGGGGTGGGTGGGGGTTGCTATTGTTTTTAGTCATTGTCATTTTTCTGTTGCAGGTGAAGTATTTCAAATACAGGCTCTGAAAAAAAAAGAGCCCATTGCATTTTTTTTTGTTTGTTCTGAAATCAGCGTCTCTACATGTGTTTGGGCCGTTCCGTTCAGCGTCACAAACACACCTCATTCTGCTTCATGAGGCTCTGATGAGGAGATCACCTGAACCAAACCTGATTTAACTTAACACATTCACATTGTGTTGCTTTAAAATTAATCTGATCTCGTTTTCTTCACATCATTTGAGCTCTGAAAACATTTAATCGTTTTTGGTATTTTGACCATTTGTCATTTTCTGCAAATAAATGCTCGAAATGACAAGATTTTTATTTGGAATTTGGGAGAAATGTTGTCAGTCGTTTAAAGAAGGAAATAAAAATGACTCAAACACAAACCTATAGTTGTAGTAAAATCAGAGAAACTGATCATGTTGCAGTGGTCTCTTATTTTTTCCAGAGCTGTATATGAAAAGTGCCGTACAAATAAAGTTTGATTGATGAATTGATAAAAATAAATAACATAACCAACATTTTTCCCATGTATTTGCCTCGCCCCAGTACAGATATACTGTATAAGCAGCTCTTACATCCTCTGGGTTCTGCCTGCATCTAATTATGAAACGTTTTATTGTCCGATAATCAGGAAGTGCAGAGTAGCATGCTAGTTGTGAAATATTTTTTTTTTATAAACTCATCACCGTGAATCATTAGGATGGTCTGAATGCATAAGGTAAAGAAAGAATAACTCTGGACCACTGCAAAACTGTTTCCAATGAACACGTTCTGTTTTTCACCTTTTAAAATCAGCTACAGCAGCTTCAACTACTTTCTCTGACAACTGTTACATTGTCCTGTCTTGTGTGTACTCACCAAATTCCTAAGTCAATTCCCTCTATCTCATAATGACTCCACCTCGCAGCACACGGATTTTCACGACTTATCTCTAACCGCATTCCACTACCATCTGATCGAGCCCGATGCCCTCCCAGTGACAGCTCGGGATTAGCGTTAACCGAAGCTAAGACCTCGTATTGTATCGCGGTGATGCGCAGGTAAAGCTGTGAGGAGGCAGCTGCAGAGCCCGGGGCCAGTGTGCGAGGAGGAGGCAGCCCACACAAACATGGCTGCCAAAGAGGGTTTTTAGAACGGGGTGTAGGCTGCAACACTCTACAATCTGTATCGTTTAACATCAGGTTCAACATTTGTGCGTCGTAACTTTGGAGATTTCTTTCAAAAAACAGCGAATTTACAGGCCCCGCCCTCCGTCTGAAACTATGACATCATCACATTTGGCCGTGCGAACGCAGTTTATTTGTGGCTCTGGATTACCACACATTAACACAGATCTTTAACTAGTGTCATTAAGTAAGAGCAGTGCTGGAAGAAATGCTCTGTTTTGTTACTTAAGCAAAAGTACATATTCCAGCACTGCAAAGAAGCTTGGCCAAAATTTAAGATATAAACACTTAAATCTATCAGAAAATGACCTAAAGTACTGAAACGATCTGTCCATGCAGCGAGATCATTTTACTGGACGAGTTCTCTTCAAATAAACTCCTCTAGACGAGAAGGAAGCGTCTTAGAACGAGTAAGTAGAACAGAAATCTGAAAATTATGAGAGAGCAAAGAAATACTATAATAGTATGACATGAAAAATCTACGCAAGTTAAAGTGTTTAAGGCCATGTCCACACGTAGCCGGGTATTTTTAGAACCGAACATTTCCCCCCCTCCGTTTATAAAAATACTTTTTTCCACACCACCTCGTCTTCGAAAAAAATACCTTCCACACATAACTGAACATCTGCGTTTTCAACCACATTCATACACATTCCAAACCTGTAGATGGCGTTATTTCCATCACTTCGCCGTCACTTCCGCCTAAACTTAAACAACAGAAAACATGGCGCCGAGCTCCTCTGTCTGGACAGACTCGGAGTCAGAATTGCTCCTAAACACAGTTTAGGAGCAATTCTGCTCTCAACACACACACAGCTCTCAAGAAACGACTCCGGTCCATAGTCTGCTTTGGCTTTGGCTTTGGCTTTGGCTTTGGCTTTGGCTTTGGCTTTTGCAGTCGCCTAAACAAATGTCGCACGTTTGACGTCAGGGCAGATTCATATTTTTTGGCGCAGACAGTGACGTTTTAAAACGCAAAACCCCAGTTATCTCTGTCCACACAAACAGGCAGAAACGGAGTTTTCAAAAATCTTCACTTTGGCCGGAGTTTTCCCTGAATACTCGTTTTTGATGCGTGTTCGTGTGGATGACAGGTCAAAACACAGCAAAACATCTTCGGTTTATCAGATACCGGCTACGTGTGGACAAGGCCTAAGTCAAGAGACAAAAGTAAAAGTATTTCACTCAGAGTTTGATCTAATAAATCTTAAAATGTAGTGATTTTGATACAGATTTGGGCTAAATTTTGTTCAACAGAAACCAGTTAATCTGTTTTTCTAGCAGTATTTTTTTGTATATTTTTTTTTGCTCAAACTACATGTGACTACAAACTACTACAACAAATGTGTTAAAAAATGCCTTAAGCCTTTTCAGCTTTGATTAAAAAAGAAATAAATTCAGTCCTATTAAAAAAAAAATACAAGGAGTAGAAAGTAAAGATACCTGCTCTCAAATGCAGTAAAATATAAGTAAAAAGTATCCACTACACTACAACTGTGTTACTTCAAAATAATATTACGGGTAGAAACAAGTAATAGTCCATAATATTATCAAAGCACAGGGTAAATGTCACTTAGAGCTTATTACCCACCTCTGCTAATTATGATTTTTGGCCTTTATGCCCGTATCATGTTTGGAGAAGCATTTCTTCTTCACACTCAGGCCGTACAGGGTTAGTTGGAGTCGTGTGGTGCAACACTATTTCTCTTATAGAAGAAACTCAAACACAGTCACGATCCTGACGTCTGTGTGGATTCTAGTGCAGCTTTGATACAGACATTTTACGAGAAGGCAGCTTTATTTCTCTCCTGGCGCCGTCAGACGTGAGGTGCTAAGAGCCTTCGACACAAACTGAGACATAGTGACAGGAAGATGAGAAGAAGCAAATGCCTCACAGCTCTCTCCTCTCACTCCTCCGCTCTAGAGCACATCTACACCAATATGAGCTCCTCAGGTGAACTTCCATCTAAACTGCATTTTGGGACCTTTTTATTCTTTTTTAGTCTAGACCTGCTTCAGTTGTTGATTAGACCTGATTTAGCTGTGGTATAACCGTGATTAGTGTCGGAGTCGTCTTTCTTCAGTCCTAGTTTAGACATGGTCGAGTTTTAAACCTTAAATCATAGTCCAGTTTAGTTCAGTTAAGCCCTGGTATTGCTTTAGGCTTAACCCAGTTTTAGGTCTGGTTTGGTTCGAGATAGACCTGGTTTAATTAGGGTTTACAACTGTTTTAGTCCTGGTTTAGTCCAGTTTATTCTTGTTTTAGACCTGCTTTAGCTTTAACCACGTTTTGGTCCTAGTTCGACCTGGTTTATCCATCCATCCATCTTCTCCCGCTTAATCCAGCTGGGTCAATCCTCATAGCACCTGACTCCCCCTATGAACCCCTCTGCAGGTGGTGAGCCCACAGGAGGGTGGACGTCATGGCCCTTGACAGGGGTGCTGCATGTTTTGAATTGATGGGGGAAACCGGAGCCCGGAGGAAACCCATCCAGACACAGGGAGAACATGTAAACTTCTTGCTGTGAGGCATGGGTGCTGCCACTCAGCCACCGTGCCACCATGACCTGGTTCAATTAGGCCAGTTAAAGATTCACTATATCACAGTTTAGACCTGGTTTAATCCTCAGTCAGGTTTTTGTTTAGTCCTGCCTCTGTAGCTGGTGGACAGTCCTGTTTTAGTCTTGGACATGTACCTTTGCGGATGCCTGCGTAGCTGGTGGACAGGCCGCTCCTCTTCTTGCGGTGTCGGTAGAGCCAGATGCTGAACACCATAAGGATAATCCAGCAGGCGGCGCCGATACCCGCGATGAACGCCGGCTGCTTCACCACATCTGAAATCTGCTGTGACAGAGGGTTCCCCGAGTTCACGCTCTCTGTCATCCGACCTGAGGAGTCTGCAAGGACAGAAAAGGAAAGAGAAAGAGCGTTAGGAGACATGCTTTTACAAGGGTGTTGTCATGATCCGAACATTTCAAACTTGACACTAAGGAACAGACTCAAAACACTTTCCTTAGACAGTAGAATGTGATGTTCAACATTAAATCATAGTACTTTATATTACCGTGTTATATCCGTGTGGCGATAAGAGCAGCAAATGAACAAAAGTCTCAGTGCAACTCAACAGGTGGAGTGATTAGATCCAGTGCTAGGGTTTGAGAGAAATAACAACCTCAGGACAAAAGTGTCCATCCTCTGTGTCCTGCAGCATCAGATCAGCCTCCGGGGGGAGCCAAGTGATGTCAGGACACACAGCAGCAGGGCCCTCAGGCACTTAGCCTTATTTTTACTGTAAACTATTGCACTCTATTCCAGTGCGGTTTTGCACTGGGGTGGACCCTGGGGCTAAATTGAAGTGAACATATTTTTATTTCTTCAATTTAACTGTAGATTATAGTTTGGTACATATTTTTTATATACTTAAATGTAATAGTATACCTTAAACCTCATCATTTTTGTACTAAGTTGTTGTTCTCTTTAAAATTCCATCAGTCTTCACAGCTGTGCTCAGACGGATTACCAAAGAACTTACTGACCCAACTGCCATTTTAACAGCAAAATCATTCCCATGCCAGACTGGTGAAATGCCTTGCCCGAGGACACGACAGCAGCACTGCTCTGATTACATGAGAAACATCCTGAGACTATCTCTGAACACTAGCGTGAGACTGCGGCGCACTTTGACTGACAATTTTTCTTTTAATTTCAATTGGAATCAGAACACAATCATTCCCCAAAAGTCCCATTCAGTCAGAGTTATTAAATGCGCTGGTTGTGCCGGTGCTGTTTACATGAGCTAATCCTCCGGAGCTGTTCTAAGTGCTGAGAGGGGAGGCAGGTCGGGTCTTGATGGCGCTGGCTTGAGTTACAAAAGTACCTGTGTGACTGTGTGGACTTGGCGTAGACTCAGTGAAATGAAAAGAGCGGTGGATTTGTGCCATGATGATTTGTCAGTTAGTTTTGTGCGTAATCGTCCCCCCGGGCACGAACATTCAAAGCCACGTTTGTAACAATGAGTGTTTGTGGAAGCTACTGGGAAGAGTTTAAAGACGCTCCTCCTGATTTTGACTTTGTCTTAAAAAAGTGAAAAACAAAACTCGTTCATTTGAAACAGTTTGCAGAGGTCCAGAGTTCTTCCTCACTTATTTTATGCATTCTGAACGTCCTCATTATCCTCACTTTTCACCATGCTAACAATAACTAGCGTGTTAATCGCGCACCTCCTGATTATCAGGCAGTGAAACAGGTTAAACAGATGCAGACAGTATAAAGCAGAGCTCTTCTGATCAACCAAATACACCTGTTGAACAAAGTGAAGTCAGCAAACAGTTGGATGGTTATTTAATAAAACTTCATGCCAGATGCCCTACCTGTGACATGCAGTTACTGTGGAGTGGGTGACGGAGGAAAGAGTCTTGCCCATGAACTCAATGATACTGTGATGTATTTTACACTTCCTTGATTTCTAAACATATATATTTAAGTTGTATATTTTTCATTAGAATTGAATTAGATTTATATGTTATTGTTCATTCTGACTCGATAACACTTCCAATCACTTTACATGTACATACCCAGTTGGAAGTACGTGATGTCACTCTTGACCCCTGGCCCCGCCCCGGTGCTGGCTGCCACCTCCACGCTGTAGCGCACTCCGGTGGCCAGTCCTGGTATGAGCACGGACAGGGTGGAGCCGTCCACCGTGCGGTTTATGTGGTAACGACTCTCATTTCCCAAGCACCAGATCTGCAAACACGCAACACAACTCAACAACACATTTACAGAGCAGCCCTCCAACAGCAGGGCCGGGCGGGTGCGTATGAGCAGGGCCGGGTGGGTGTGTGTGAGCAGGGCCGGGTGGGTGCGTACGAGCAGGGCCGGGTGGGTGTGTGTGAGCAGGGCCGGGTGGGTGTGTATGAGCAGGGCCGGGTGGGTGGGTTTGAGCAGGGCCGGGTGGGTGGGTTTGAGCAGAGGTTGGTGGGTGATCTGCAGGCTTGCATCTCCATAAACCTGATCTTATTTGGCCTAGAGAAGGGCTTTTTCCAATTAGTTTCCAAGGAAATGTCGTTCCTTTGGCTCTAATCTTCCACAGTACGACATCAAACATCCATCTCTACGGAGAATGTTCCAGAGAACAGTTTAAACTTTCTGTTTCCATGGAATCATGCAGTTACAGTCTGTACCTTTAAAGACTTTAAAGGAGCATTGCACAACTTTTCCAGTGGTGGGTCACCTACTTGTCTTCATGGAGATGTTACTGCTTTGCCTGGAAAGTTCCGTGGTGTGACATTAAACATTTCCATCTATTTATTCATAACGGGCGTTTCTATTGTTCAAAATAATAAAATAATAATTCCTTCTGTGAACAGGGGCGACTCTCCACAGATCTGAACTGTTATGCAGTGCAGTGATGTAACCTCCACTGTGATAGACGGCTTTAATCTAGAAAGCCAGAAACCGATCTCTCTCAAGGGACACAACTAGGCTACGTTAGAGGCCAGATCTGTGGAAAGGCGTCCCTATTCATGATGTATTTCTGAACAGCAAAGACGACCATAATGAACACATTTTAGATGGATACGTGTATACATGTTTAATGTTTCTCTCATGGTACACTCCTGGTGCGATCCTTCCCTGCTTCACCCTCCCCCTCACTTACCTCCTTCCTCTCCGGATCTGCTGGGCATGTCCTCCTCCTCCTGCTCCTGGGCTGGCCTGTGCACCTGTTTGCCATCTCCAATCATCCCTGTATATCAACCTGGTTTCTCCTCACCATCTCCGCCAGATCGTCAGTTAACCTCCGTGCTCCCAACCATTCTGCCTGGCCCAGCTCCAGCTCCGTCCTCAGCTCCAGCCTGTCCTACCCTGCCTGCCTACTCTACCCGCTGGCCTCCTGACCTGCCTGCTACCCCGGCTATATTCATCATCTTTGTAATAAATCCTTGTAAACTCTCTTGGATTCCTGTCTGCCTTTGGGTCCTGCCTTTATTCGATCGTGACAGTTTCATGTCATTCCATGGAACATTCCAGACACAGCAATCTCCACATCACCTTCTACCAGAAAAGTTGCGCAGTGCACCTTTAAAAATGCACTATGTACTCAAAATAATAAGTAGTCTGAAGTCCTGCATCACACAAAATCGACTCTTGTGAGCTTTAGGTCGTGTAAGAATGTTGTTCCCTGCGCAAAAAACGGACGTGGAATTGTGTTGTGTTTCATTCACACAAGTGGGTTATTGGTCTGTCTACATCTCCAAAGCTCCAAATGCTCAGTTCCAACTTGTGATGTCATGTTAGGGGTAGTTTTAAACTTTAAGTTTAACACCTCCTTTTACCTTCAGTTCAGAAGAGATTGGAAATTCGGGGGAAAAACTCAGCGTAAATCTGCAGGTTTGTGTGTTAAACACGTGTGAATGAAACACAACACCGACTCCAAGTCTGTTTGTGATGAGGAAACGAGATTAGAACATCACAAAATAACATAATATGCACCATTTCAGCGTATGTTCAAGCTATAATAGTCTTTTTTTTTTCCCTCTGCCCCCACAATGACCTCACAGTTTAATTTCCCCACAAATTATGATGAAACGTTCTCATTCTAAAATCCCATACACTGAACTACAGATTACCCAACATAAGAAACAAGTAATTCCAGTCTTCCGTCTCCCTTTACAGCCCTCCATAGCACAGAATGGCCTTTGTGCTAATACCTCCGTCTGCTCATATACCCCCATTCTACCCCATACTTCTTCTTTTACTACCCCTGTCCAAAACAGCGCCAGCGTGAGCCGGGATAGCCATAACACGCGTCAGAGCAGCGAAAACCAACGACCACGCGGATAACCCAATTTTTGCGCCGGAGCGAAGTGCCGTCATGTCCAGGAAAAGGTGCCCCGGGTCCCCGTGAAAAGTCCCCTCTGAGCTCTGCATGGGGCCGGGGCCTCTACAGCCTCCCGCGGACCCCCCGGAGTGGAGATTTTGCAACGGCTCCTGACCCCCGCGTAGAATCCAGGCCCGAAGTGGACGTAACGCTAATGGTTTGGTAACGTGCCCTTCTTCAGTTTCCCGGGTTTAAAAGGAATCTATTTGTTCAAGATGTTGGTAGAAACCACGGAGAATTGAACTAGCAACTCATTAAAACGCTTCGTCTGTTTTCAAGAGCTCATTTTATGTGATTTTTCATGTTCTAATGTCGTTTCCTCATCACAAACAGACCTGGAGTTGTGTTTTGTTTCGTTCCCGCATGTTTAACACAAAAACAAACCTGCACATTTAGGCTGAGCACTTCTCTCAAACTGAAGACGCCCCGTTCCACCTTGTGATGTCATAATGGAAGTGCTCCACTGTGTGTTTTAAACTCCATACACATTCACTGGAACAATTTGGACAATTGCAGCCCTGGGATTGCCCGTCTCTACTGAATTAAACATAAAAGGAGCTGTTAAATTGCCAACGACTGCTTCATGACATCACAAGGTGGAACAGAACATTTTGAGATTTGGATGTAGACAGAGGCAACGACAGTCTTGTGTAGTATAATACAGGACCTTTACATGTTTAGTTTGTTTTGTTGCATTTTTTTATTCACTTATTGATGTATTTCTTGAGGGCTTTTATAGTCCCTAAACAACTACTATGTCATTATATTTTACTTATGGAATTTAATATAATTATTGATTTATTTTCAGTTGTATAATTTCAGTGTGATTTTTCTTCTCCACTGCCAACATTCAATCAGTCAAACTTTATTTATAGAGTGCTTTTTCTACAAAAAAATGCAACACAAAGCGCTTTACAGTGATTCAAAAAAAGAACAACCCCACATCTCCCACACTTCTCTGCACCCCACACACTGCTATTAAAACAGCCAAAGAACCTACAGAAATACAGGAGGCAGAGCTGTGTATTCAGCCACACATCACATCTACTGTGTCTGCTCACTGATACAGAGCAGAACCCTCCTGTACTCTGCACATTTTTCTGATTTGGCCAAGATTTGAAAACTTCTATCAGGTTTGTCATCTTGTTTTCAGATTTATGTTCCACTTACTCATTCTGAGATGCCTAATTCTAGTCTAGAGCTTGTTTATTTGAAGAGAACTTGTCAAGTAAACTGGTATTGCTGCATGGGCAGATCATTCCACTACGTTTAAGTCATTTCCTGATAGATTTAAATGTTTAGATCTGGAGTTTTCTTTTGCAGTGCATCAAATCCACGGGCTACAAATCTATAGAAATTACAACTGTAATATTTATTGACACCACTAGATGGCAGCGTTCTCACACGCTTCCCTCAGGCCCCTGGACGGACTTCTATTCATTCCCCCCTCTCTCTCCATCTCTTTCAGTTATTCTTATACTCTCTCTCTCTTTTTCTCCTCACAGCCGTCTGACAGGAGCACAAAGGTTCGTCTGGAGCATTATCCTTGGAGTTTCCTCTCTCTTTCTCTTTCCTCCCTTCCTCTCCCTCCCATGTCCTCTCTCCTCTCTGCCTCCCCTTCTTTCTCTTTTCCTCCAGCCCTTCCTCTTCTCTATTTTCCTCTCTACCCCTTCTACTATGCCCTCCTCTTTCTCTTCCTCCTTAAAGCCTCCCTCCCTCCCTACCTTTCCTCTTCTCCATTCTTTTCCAGCTCCTCTCTCTCCCTTCTTCTCTGCTCCTCTTTTTACCCCTAATTCTCCCTTCCCGCCCCCTCTCTCTTTACCTTTTACTCCAGGACCAGCCTCGTTTACCCCTCCTCTCGCTCTCTCTCTCTTTCTCTCCCTCCTCCTTCCTCCTCCTCTCTGTATTTACCTTGTACTCCTGGACCAGGCCGTTCCTCTCGTCTTCTGGAGGCGGTTGCCAGGAGACGAGGATGGCCGTCCCGTTGTCTCCGCTCTCGGTTACCGTGACGTCGCGGGGCGGGGCGCTGGGGGCTGGGACAAAAGAACACACGTTTTTACACTCCGGCTCTGACAAACACAGAAACAGAAGAAAATATATGACTGCACTCGAGAAAGATGGTTCAGTTACGAATATTACTTTGACCACTTAAAAGAGTAAAATGTGTATAATTTTTGCTGTATTAATGCAAATTTGTGGAATCTTTTGTGAAGCAGCAGAAATGTTTTAAGACAATTAGGACTTCAACTCACATCCCAATTTTCTCCTTTTTAGTTTATTTATTCGTTCTCTCTACACTGGATGCCTGTGTCATGTCACAGCGTCTGCAGCGTCTTGCCCAAGGACACACTAATAGTATATTCAGTCAAGAGTTGAACCAACAACCCTGTGTGACTATTAAAACAGTGTCGGCGCGATGAATTACATGAAACAAAACAAATCAACACCACCAGCTAGATCCCTATTCAAAATTCAGGTCCTTTTAGTCCTGTAGATTATAGATAGTATTTTTTTTTACAGTGTTCCCTCCTCCTCTCCTCCTCCTCTACTCCTCCTCTTCCTCTCCTCCTCCTCTCCTCTGTCAAACTGTGCTCTTTATCTCTCCGTGAGTCTGAACCATGATACAGAACAAAGCGCTACCGGCTAATTAGCATGAGCTCATATCACATTCTGCTGTTTGAAATGTCCTGCATGAAAAATAAAATACAGGTGTGCACAGCGAGGGACTGTGGGGGAGTGGGGGAGTGTGGGGAGTGTGGGGGAGTGTGGGGGAGTGTGGAGAGTGTGAGGAGTGTGGGGACTGTGGGGGAATGTGGGGGAGTGTGGGGGAGTGTGGAGAGTGTGGGGGAGTGTGGGGGGTGTGGGGAGTGTGGGGAGTGTGGGGAGTGTGGGGAGTGTGGGGAGTGTGTGGAGTGTGGGGAGTGTGGAGAGTGTGTGGACTGTGGGGGAGTGTGGGGAGTGTGGAGAGTGTGGGGGAGTGGGGGACTGTGGGGGACTGTGGGAGAGTGTGGGGAGTGTGGTGAGGGTGGGGGGCTGGGGGGAGTGTGGGGGAGTGTGGAGAGTGTGGGGCAGTGTGAGGAGTGTGGGGAGTGTGGGGGAGTGTGGGGACTGTGGGGAGTGTGGGGGAGTGTGGGGAGTGTGGGGGAGTGTGGGAGAGTGTGGAGAGTGTGGGGACTGGAGTGTGAGGAGTGTGGGGACTGTGGGGGAGTGTGGGGAGTGTGGAGAGTGTGGGGGAGTGTGAGGAGTGTGAGGGACTGTGGGGGAATGTGGGGAGTGTGGAGAGTGTGAGGAGTGTGGGGACTGTGGGGGACTGTGGGGGAGTGTGGGGGAGTGTGGAGAGTGTGGGGACTGTGGGGGAGTGTGGGGAGTGTGGGGGAGTATGGGGGAGTGTGGGGACTGTGGGGAGTGTGGGGAGTGTGGGGGAGTGTGGGGGAGTGTGGGGGAGTGTGGAGAGTGTGGGGGAGTGTGGGGACTGTGGGAGAGTGTGGGGGACTGTGGGGGAGTGTGAGGAGTATGGGGAGTGTGGGGGAGTGTGGGGGAGTGTGGGGGGTGTGGGGGAGTCTCTGTCTCTCTGCTCATATCTCTCTCTCTCTTCCTCACTACTCGTATGTCTCTCTCTCTGTTTGTATGTCTCTCTCTCTGTTCATATGTCTCTCTCTCTCTCTTTCTCACTACTCGTATGTCTCTCTCTCTGCTCGTATGTCTCTCTCTCTCTGCTCGTATGTCTCTCTCTGTCTCTCTCTGTTCGTATGTCTCTCTCTCTGTCTCTCTGCTCGTATGTATCTCTCTTTTTCTCTCTGTTCATATGTCTCTCTCTTTCTCTCTGCTCGTATGTCTCTCTCTCTGTCTCTCTGCTCATGTCTCTCTCTTTTTATCTCTGTTCATATGTCTCTCTCTCTTTCTCTCTGTTCATATGTCTCTCTCTCTTTCTCTCTCTCTGTTCATATGTCTCTCTCTCTGCTTGTATGTCTCTCTCTCTGTCTCTCTGCTCACATGTCTCTCTCTCTGTCTCTCTGCTCATATGTCTCTCTCTCTGTCTCTCTGCTCATATGTCTCTCTTTTTCTCTCTGTTCATGTCTCTCTTTCTCTCTGTTCATGTCTCTCTTTCTCTCTGTTCATATGTCTCTCTCTCTTTCTCTCTGCTTGTATGTCTCTCTCTTTCTCTCTCCTTGTATCATATGTCTCTGCTCATCACAGGATGGTCTCTCTCCCTTCACGGCTCACGCTTATTTCTCTATAAATTCGAAGTAGTGGAAAGTAATCTGCCCTTTTTTGACCATTTTTTGGAGTAAAACATCTTATCTGATTGTTCTCTGAACGTCACACTTTCTCTACTGAATCGATGCTCTGCAAACTTTAAAGGTTCATTTTCCTGGAGCCACATGTCGGTGGGTTTTATTACACTGTCACTCTGATCAGGAGTTAAATGAAGAGGGAGGAACCTGTTTAAATTCACCAAAATGCAGGAAACATTCTTTTATTAAAAATCTCCAGAACCCCCTGTTTTATAAGCCTATTTATTTCTTTGGACTAAAATACAGCCCTATTATTCCACTGGACAGGCTCTTCTGTCACTTTCACAGCACATCAGACTGCAGCACGTTCCTTAAATCTTGCAGAACTTCCCAAACTCTGAGACCCTCGTAAAAAAGTACAGATCCACTGACAGAGACACACGGGCCTCACCAGACTCAGGCCCTGTACTCATCTCACTTTAGTTCAAAGTTGTCCGTCCTGCAAAGAGGAAATGTAGTAGTTGCTGTAGTTGTAGTAGCTGTAGTAGCAGTGGTAGTCATACAAGCAGTAGTAATACTAGTAGTAGTAGTAGCAGCAGTATTAGTAGTAGTAACAGAAGTGGGACCAACTCATTGTTTTGCAACTCTCACTCTCTTCCCATAAAAATAAAAGTTGAAAGTGCTTATTATACAGTACTATCAACTGTAAAGAGACGTTGGTAGTAGTAGTAGTAGTAGCAGTAGTAGTAGCAGTAGTAGTAGTAGTAGTAGCAGTAGTAGTAAAATAAGTAGGCATGGTAGTAATGTTATTTCTTTTTACTGTTGACACAAAAATCCATTTAAAATCCTTGCTTCCATTTCAGTGTTAAGAATTATTCCCAGTTCTTCATAAAAAATGAATCACCACAAATGAGTTTGTGAAACAGTCAAACTTGTGGCACACTTGATATTCTGAGCACATGTCATTATATTTTATACTTTACATATGGTCCTTTAACAACTTCCTGACTATAGCATTAATCCAGACAGGCCCAGCAGCACCACGCCCATGAGCCCGGCACTGACAGACCTCTGCAAACACCACTTAGAATGACTCAGATGTGCATTTATTTCACTGAACTGAAGAGCTTTTGTAGCACGGCACTGTCCTGGACCAGTGACCAGCTCAGAGTGAGAACATTTAGAAGTGGATATGTTTGTGGTTACACATCGGTCACAATTAATGAATGAATCTGTTCTTGGGGTTCATATGGGCAAACACAGAGATATGGTTTGTAAAAAAACAAATCATTCACATATTCAATACATAAATAAACAGTAATGTACCATTTAGACTGTCCATAGTGTATCAACGTACAAACCGATTAAATTCCACAATTGCAACAGGTCCAATGGTCCAGAGTCATTCCTCACTGACCTAATCACTCAACCAGGGCTTAAAAAACCTTTTCATATCCTCCAAACATCAGTGCAGAGATTTTCCATGATGTATAAACCTAGCAACTAGCATGCTAACAGTGCACTTTCTGATACTTGGGTAATAAAATGCTTTACCATTAGACACAGACAGCACATAGCACACTGCTTTTCTTCACACTGTTCACCCCATAAGTTCTGGAGCTGCGTTAGATTTAGCCAAAACTTTTCTCCAGTCTGAGAGACATGACCTCATTAGGCACGGAAAAACTCCACAAAACTCACTAAACTAACTCCACACTGTCTCTGCAGAGGACAGAGGTGTGTCTCTGCAGAGGACAGAGGACAGAGGTGTGTCTCTGCAGAGGACAGAGGTGTGTGTCTCTGCATAGGACAGAGGACAGAGGTGTGTGTCTGCAGAAGACAGAGGACAGAGGTGTGTGTCTCTGCAGAGGACAGAGGTGTGTCTCTGCAGAGGACAGAGGACAGAGGTGTGTCTCTGCAGAGGACAGAGGACAGAGGTGTGTCTCTGCAGAGGACAGAGGACAGAGGTGTGTCTCTGCAGAGGACAGAGGACAGAGGTGTGTCTCTGCAGAGGACAGAGGTGTGTCTCTGCAGAGGACAGAGGACAGAGGTGTGTGTCTCTGCAGAGGACAGAGGACAGAGGTGTGTCTCTGCAGAGGACAGAGGTGTGTCTCTGCAGAGGACAGAGGTGTGTGTCTCTGCATAGGACAGAGGACAGAGGTGTGTGTCTGCAGAAGACAGAGGACAGAGGTGTGTGTCTCTGCAGAGGACAGAGGACAGAGGTGTGTCTCTGCAGAGGACAGAGGACAGAGGTGTGTCTCTGCAGAGGACAGAGGTGTGTCTCTGCAGAGGACAGAGGACAGAGGTGTGTCTCTGCAGAGGACAGAGGTGTGTCTCTGCAGAGGACAGAGGTGTGTGTCTCTGCAGAGGACAGAGGACAGAGGTGTGTCTCTGCAGAGGACAGAGGACAGAGGTGTGTGTCTGTGCAGAGGACAGAGGTGTGTCTCTGCAGAGGACAGAGGTGTGTGTCTCTGCAGAGGACAGAGGTGTGTCTCTGCAGAGGACAGAGGACAGAGGTGTGTCTCTGCAGAGGACAGAGTTATGTGAGCTATATCTTCTCTTCTAAAAGTCTGCAGAGAAGCTAAATCAGGGCTCTAACCTTTTTCCTCTGGTGAGTCTTTATGAAATGAAAATGCCAGAGAGCTTTAGCGATCACAAGAAATGGAGAAAGAGGACCTAAAGTTTTAGACGTGGTACAGTTAGATGCCTGTTAAACATATTATCCATTTATCAGTGCACAAGTCAGACATCAAAATGTCACATTTACAAATGTATTTAATCAGATTTGAGTTAATAAGCACAGTATTATAATTCAGAAATCCTGTGCCGAGCTACTTGAACGGGGGTGAAGAGCTACTGTTAACTCCCGAACTACAGGAGAGCCCTGAGCTAAACAGAGCCTGAAGCGCTGCTGACAGTTAGTCTGTAGTAGATGTGCTGTTATAGCGCCACCTGCTAAACTAATCCCTGTCTCAGAAAAAAAAAACAATGCAGTGAGCCGTGTAAAGAAAGCAATTAGACCATTAAATAACCCGTGTCCTCATCCTCCAGCTCTGCACCTTTACACAAGAGCCACTCATTTGATCTGTAAAATACATTAAAACATAAAGATGCATCCATCCTGCATCCGCTCATGAGCCACACCATCAGAATTCAGCTGAATAGTGAGATGCCCACAGAGTCCCACCTGAGACAGGCCGACTGCACTCACCCTCCTCCAGAGTTCTGGCGATCTTCACGTCGCTGTCTGTTCCCTGGAATTCGTTGAAGAACGGTCTCACTTTTAACTCGTAGGTGACGCCCTTCCGGAGCTGAGGCACCACGGCGCTGTCCTCCCCTGACGTACGCACCTCGAAAACCGACCAATCACTGCGCACCTGGCCCTCTGCTGGAGACGGCCGGTACAGCACCTTATAGCCCTGGATGTACTGGGACTGCTGCTCCACCTGCGCACAGCACACGACAAATATGCTTTGAGCAAGAGAATTATTCCTGTGATATTATGTTTGTTCATTATTGGTCTTATACATGCTCTGAAGTCCCTTTGCCTTGGCATTTCCACTTTTAGAACTAATAATAATGTCTTCACTCTTAAATAGAAATAGAAACATACATCATGTTCCTACAGCTTCTCTCTAAACTAGGAGCTGGTGTTAGGATGGATAACAACACTAAAATATTTATGACCCTGTGGGTCAGTGTGGGATTCAAAGCAGCATCCCTCAGACAAACACACTCCTGTCACTGTTTTCTACAGCCCACTGGTGATGAGGACAAGTGGAAGTGGAGTCTGCAACAACCTGACCCGTGCCCAAGTGTTCGGACCACTGTGCCCCTCACTGCCCCCTCCCCCAGACCCGCAGAGGAGAAAAGGGGGCATAGGGGGATATAGGGGGCATAGGGAGACATAGGGGGGCATAAAGGGACATAGGGGGGCATAGGGGGACATATGGGAAAATAGGGGGGCATAGGGAGACAGGGGGACATATGGGGGGCATAGTGGGACATAGGGGGGCATAGGGGGATATAGAGGGCATAGGGGGATATAGGGGGCATAGGGAGACATAGGGGGGCATAGGGAGACAGGGGGACATATGGGGGGCATAGTGGGACATATGGGGACATAGGGGGGCATAGGGGGATATAGAGGGCATAGGGGGATATAGAGGGCATAGGGGGATATAGGGGGCATAGGGAGACATAGGGGGGCATAGAGGGACATAGGGGGGCATAGGGGCACAGGGGAGTGCAGGGAGGTGCGTGCCAGCCTGTCCTGCGCTGATAGAAACCACTTGACGGTTGTTAAAATAATAGTGGAGGAGGAAGAGTGGAGTGTGATGCTCTTAAGTGTAAATGTGGAACAGATGTGAGGCAGGGGAGGGGACAGTGCTGTGGGGATCTGGATCAACTCATATATACTGCATCAATAAACATATAAAACATTTGGTATGATCAACTATGTCTCGAAAAAAGACACTGCAATGCAATTATTACCAATGGTTTCGTTACATAATATGACACATGTAAATTATATATATATATATATAACTTTATTTAACCAGGGAAATCCCATTGAGATTAAAAACCTCTTTTTCAAGGGAGCCCTGGCCAAGAGGCAGCAAAAAGACAATTACAACACAATTAAAATTACATACAAATGAGTTAAAAACAGGTAGTAAAAGACAATTACAACACAATTAAAATGGCATACAGATTACTTAAAACAGGTACAGTTTATGGAGGCTGTCTCAAGTGCTCTCAGTCTGGATTTAAAGCCATTCAATGAAATAAGTTCTGTTAATTTCCAGTCCTTTTGCAGCTTGTTCCATGTTGAGGGGGCAGAGAAGACAAAAGCCCTTTTTCCCAACTCTGTGCGAACAAACGGAACAGAGAGCAACAACTGATCATTCGCACGCAAACTATAAGAATCAACACTTCTCTGTGTGATTAAGTTACAGATGTAGGAGGGCAGTAGTCCAAGCATGGCCTTGTAGATAAAAGTATAAAAGTGAGTCAATCTCCTAGTGGATAAAGACGGCCATCCTACTCGGAATACAGTTCACAGTGGTGGGTCAAGGCCCTGCAATTAGTAACAAACCTCAAAGCAGCATGATACACAGAGTCAATCTTACTCAGACATTGAGCTGAAGCATTCATATACAGCAAGTCTCCATAGTCTAAAATGGATAAAAAAGTTGCCGTAACAAGGCGCTTTTTTAACCTTAAAAGAAAAAACAAAATTTATTTCGGAATAAAAAAACCCAATTTCAATTTGAGTTTCTTCACAAGATTCTCAATGTGGGGTTTAAAAGTCAGGGCATCATCAAGCAAGATACCAAGATATTTGTACAAATGAACCACCTCAATTTCATTTCCCTCAAGAGTGGACACTGTGGGGACATCTTGCAGATTCTTCCTAGAGTTTGAGAACAACATTAGTTTAGTTTTGTCAGCATTAAGCACTAGTTTTAGCTGCAGAAGTGTGTGCTGCACCACATCAAAAGCTTTCTGCAGAGATTCAACAGCATTAAGAGGAGATGAGCCGAAGCAGTAAATGATTGTGTCATCGGCATAAAAGTGCATGTTAGCACTGGACACATTTTGTCCCAAATCATTAATATACATAATGAATAGGAGAGGTCCTAATATAGAACCCTGTGGCACCCCCTTGTGGAGACTCACAAATTCAGAGCACAGACCATCATATTTGATACATTGGGTCCTGTCACTCAAATAATTAGTGAACCAGGAGACTACATGATCTGACAGACCAAAACTGATAAGCCTTTGCTTTATGACTGTGTGGTCCACAGTGCCAAACACCTTTGACAGATCAATAAAGAGTGCAGCGCAGTATTGCTTTTTATCAAGAGCAACAAGTATATCATTGATCACTTTTGTAGCAGCAGTGATGGTACTGTGCTTTTTTCCTGAAGCCTGACTGCAGTTTTGAAAGAAGATCATTAGAATATAGAAACTCTTTAAGTTGATCACAAACAAGGGATTCAAGAATTTTTGACAAAACGCACAGATTTGATATTGGCCTGTAGTTAGTTAAAACTGCAGGATCACCTCCTTTAGCAGAGGAACAACAAATGCTGACTTCCAGACTGGAGGAATTTCTTTGTTTTCAATTGATAGATTAAAAAGTATTGTAAGAGGCTGTGCAATAAAATCAGCAGCCATTTTCAAAAAGTAAGGCTCTATCAAATCTGGCCCAGGAGGTTTTCTGTGATTCAGTGTTTTGAGAGCCTTATGAACTTGCTGCACACTAAAAGGTACAAATGTAAAAGGTTCTCCTGAAAACATTTGAGAGTTTGTACAATAAGGCAGAGAGGCAAGTCCTGTAGAGTCAAACAAAGACCCAGATGACACAAAATGCTTATTAAAGCTATTTAAGACCTCAGTTCTGTCATAAACTGGGACTGAGTCTTTTAAAACAAAAGTGGGAAGAACCTGGGGGCTTTTGTTCACAGATGAAGACTTAATAACTTTCCAAAATTTCAATGGGTTATTTAGGTTCTCAGTTGTGACCGATAAGTAATATTCTGATTTGGCCTTTTTAATAAGAGATGTGCATTAAATTAAGGGTCACTTCTCTGTAGGGAAATGTATGCTTTGCATTTGACCCATCTTTCTGTGCCACTCACACACCTGTCAGGAGCAGTGAGCACCGGGCACAGTGCTCACGAACCAGCTCCAGATCTCTGGGAACCAGAGGACCCCACCCAGACACAGGGAGAACATCCAAACATCCTTCTTGAAACATCCAAACATCCAAACATCCAAACATCCTTCTTGAAACATCCAAACATCCTTCTTGCTGTGAGGCATGATTTCAGCCACTGTGCTGCCATCTACAGTAAGTAGATACTTGACAATGTTTCTTTTTTTAGTTTTATCTTTAAAAATGTTGATAAAATGTGTTATACTACAGGTCATATAATCATTTTGTCAAATATACTGAACTGTCAGTCATATTTGGTATGGGTGCATGTGCAGCACTCGCTCAAAGTGAAAAGGTGAAACACCATGACTGATACTTGAATCTGATTGGTCGAACAGCAGAACAAGTTAAATCCAGCTGAGAGAAAATCACAGACATCTTCCCTGTCCACAAACGTGCTTTCCTCTGTATGTTTTTCCAATCTCAATATTCTGTCTTAAATAGTCTGGTAAAATGTCCACAAAAATAGATGACTAAAATAGGCTGAAGCGCGTCCGTCTGTGCCACCATGTTTGTGTTGGTTTTCTTTGGCACTCGACCTTTTGTTGAACTAAAATATCAGAGAATTCATCTTGCTGGAAAGGTTAGGTGCTGCAGATGATAGATATGATGATAGTTTTATAAGGCACGTTAAATTCTTGTACAGAGGCAGAATTCTTCCTCTCCACAGTGACCTGCTGTGCCCCTCTGCCCCTCTGCCCCTCGCCCCTGCCCCATAAACCCCCTGATGATGGACGGAGCTCGGGAGAGGGAGAAGTGAAAAAGATACTGCCATGTCCGGGCTCATGTGAGCGATTACAGGCCGGTTTCTCCGTCTGCCCGGAATGTTCCACTGTATTCTGACCGTTTTTCCCCACTTTAATCCTTTCCCAATGTGGACCCTCTTGGCACCCCCTCGTCTTTGTGCTAGGCTAAATGCTAACACAGTTTTCACATAATCAAGACCACCTGAGCACATTATACAGAGGGAGGATGTGGAATGGCTAACAGCTTTACAGGAGCATGCTGCCAACTTTCACTGGGAGGCTATAGGAATGTAGGTATAATGTGCTAATTATAGCGGTGGGCAGTGATCATTTATATGATTTCACTTCTATTTACTGGGAAAATATTTTTTTGAAATATACAAAGTGTTTTCTGTTTGAGAGAAGAACTAAATGTGCAGGTTTGTGTGTTAAACATGTGAATGAAACAAAACACAACTCCAGGTCTGTTCGTGATGAGGAAACAATAATAGAACAGATCAGAAAATAGTGTCATATATGCTTCAGTGTCCCTGTGTGTGTGTGTGTGTGTGTGTGTGCATATGTCTGTGTGTGTGTGAATGTGTGTCTGTGTGTGTGTGGATGTGTGTCTGTGTGTGTCTGTGTGTCTGTGTGTGTGCATGTGTGTCTGTGTGTGTGTGTGTGTGTGTGTGCATGTGTGTCTGTGTGTGTGTGTGTGTGTCTGTGTGTGTGGATGTGTGTCTGTGTGTGTGCATGTGTGTCTGTGTGTGCATGTGTGTGTCTGTGTGTGTGTCTCTGTGTGTGTGTGTGCATGCGTGTCTGTGTGTGTCTGCGTGTGTCTGTGTGTGTGTGTGTGTGTGTGTCTGTGTGTGTGTGTGTGTGTGTGTGTGTCTGTGTGTGTGTGCATGTGTGTGTGTGCATGTGTGTCTGTGTGTGTCTGTGTGTGCGTGTGTGTCTGTGTGTCTGTGTGTGTGTGTGTCTGTGTGTGCATGTGTGTCTGTGTGTGTGTGTGTGTGCATGTGTGTCTGTGTGTGTGTGTGTGTCTGTGTGTGTGTGCATGTGTGTCTGTGTGTGTGTCTCTGTGTGTGTGTGTGCATGTGTTCACTCACCGTCCACTGCACGCGCACTGAGGAGGAGGACAGGATGGTGGGGTTGTGAAGGTGGATGACCACATCTCCCAGCTCCTTCTGGATCTGCCGGTGGTCCACGCCCTGGCTCGTGGGGGGGATGTCTGACAGAAACACAGCTGTGTCAGGCCCTGTACGTCAGTGCAGACCCACACAAGGAACGCTGAACGGGCTGAATTTATTTAAACAATGTTTGAACTGGCAACCGCCCGGCTGCCCACATTGTCCGTGCCCTGCTCATGCCCAGAGAAACCTGCAGGACAGTGACTCACCTTGGGTCTTGATGGCGTCTGCGATGGGGCTGGGCTCGCTCAGGCCGTAGGCGTTGGCGGCCCTCACCAGGAACAGGTAAACGGCACTGGGCCTCAGACCCTTCAGCACAAAGCTCTCCGTCTTCACATGCTCCGCCAGGGTCTGCCAACTGCTGCCTGACGCGTGGCTGTGGAGACACATGGAAAACCATTCTCAGGGTTATTCTCATCTCAGGAATGGGCTATAAAGTGTGCAGACCCCAGAAAACTTTCCTCTGTAGAGAACATAGACTGCTGATCTCTGAACTCCACTAAGAAAGTAAGCATAGTTGCAAATTAGCTCCAGTGGGGCTGGCTTCAAATGAATTATTAGTGAAAAAAAGTCCTTTCTTCAGTCAGGCTTGTCTTTCAGGCCTTAAAACGTTTTAAGCTGCTGTAAATGATCCTGGGTTAATTTTCTATTGACAATAATAACAATGAATCAGGTTCGGTGTTTCACTGAAGTAAGCTCCAGCTCGAGTTAGAAACAGTGACTGACACTGGCACACTTCCTTGTTGTGGGTGGGAGGTGTGAGTATGTTCAACAACCCCACTCCTGATTTGGCTGCAGTTGCCTTGATATGAAAACTCAAAGTTCCAAATATGGAACTTACCTCCACAGTTAACTTCTATAACTTCTATAACTTCTGTAAGTGTGAGCCATAACTGGCTACAGCAGCTCCAGCACTGTCCATACACACAGACACACAGATGTATGCAGATGTAAACCGTCAGAATGTTCCCTGGTGAACAGTCTCCTGCTCATGCTGCATCTGCACCTGAACAGCCCGTACGAGTGGCACTGATGTGCAGAAGAGGAGGGCGGGGCTTACCTGAAGGCCTCGATGACATACGAGGTGGGCGTGGCTCCGGACAGCAGGTTGGGCTTCCAGGACAGGGTGACGGAGGTGCGGGTGACCTCGGTGACCTCAGGTTTGGAGGGGGCAGAGGGGATGAGGGCGGGGTCAGTCGGTCTGTTGGGCTGGACAGGAGCTCCGAACTCTGAAGAACACACACACACACACGCACACACACACATTCTTATTTACTTAATATGAGTAACACGTCCACATTTGAGAGACTGGTTCTATATAAAGTGAAGGCTTTTATCGGACAGGTGAAAAGCACATCAAATACTACACAAAAGCAGTCTCATTTTGTTAAGACCTGTAGCTAGATATACATAAATGAACTGTAACAATACCTGAAATAAACCCTCACCTTGGACCTCCAGGTGTGCCTTCCAGGACGCCTCTCCGCTCGGTGTTGACGCGATGCAAGTGTATGTGCCGCTGTCACTGAGCTGTGGGCACAATAAGACGTCTTTATTCAAACGATGAACCTGAATAAGCCTTTATAATCACCTCCCTCTTCTCTCTGTGCAGCACCAGACACCTGTCACTGTTCCCCTCACCCCTCACCCCCTTACCCCCTCACCCCACCCCCTCACCCCTCACACAGGGTCACAGCAGCTGCACATGGGCCAAACCGATCGGATCCAGGCCAAAGGAGAGATGTTCACACTCTTCAGACGCTAATGAGGAACTATTTTTCTTTGGTGTTATGGCCCCAACTGGCAGGCCTGGAGGTCTGTGTATGCAACAGCGGAGATGTCTGTGTGTGTGTGTGTGTGTGTGTGTGAACAGAACTACATAAGAGTGCAGATTAGCGATGGGTCAAAGGGTTTGTGAGAGCTGGGAATTAGTTCGAGACTGTGCTTTTCTCACAGTGTACTTTAGCTCTTACTTGAGTAATATTTTGGTTCCTCTTCCCGCTGTGAGTAAAAGCTTTATGACGACCTGAAACGATTTGAACACTTGTGTTCTTGGAGCTCCTTCAGATCTGATTCAGTTGGTCTCATTTTTGTGTCTGTCCTTGGAAAACACCAGATTGTGTGCATTAAGTTGTGTTTTGTCCTTCACATTACGTTCACTTTCAATCATAAACCAGATGTTTCCTCCCGACACTTACTCTGTTATTTTTACTTTTCCAAAATACTATAAACGAGTAATTTCTTTGACCACTACTTTGCACTTGTACTTGAAAGTCTTATTTTGAAGCAACGTTGGCCTTACTTGAGTCAAAGTTTTGGCTAAACTACCACCTCTGCTGGGGACCTTCTTGATGTGAGTTACACAGTAAATTTCCCTGTAAAGGGAAACCTCCATAGTAAAGGTTGTTTTACTCTTTAAGAGTTTATATTACAAAAGTTAGAGTGATCCTCCCTCTAGCGTCCTTGTAAAATCAGAGTATAAGTCCTCCAGTGTCATAATTGCACTAAGAAGCTCCGCCCCCTCAAACACCTCTCAAACTTTTTCGAGTCCACCATTTTTTCCTACGTTGGCAATTTCAGCTGCATTTCAAGTATAAATGTGCTAGAAAGGCTGCGTATGGCATAGTTATTTGTAGAGCTGGGCGGTATGACCAAAAATTGATATCACGGTATTTTTTTAAATTATCACGGTATCACGGTATTTAACGGTATTTTTGTCTTTGGCTAAGTGGAGTGTGATAGTGTTGGTAATATCATTCCAACGTTTGCTTTTCTTGTCATAGACGGTCCCTTTAGCAAACGCGCCTCCAGGGACGTCTGTGTAGTGTTTTGTGCTGCAGTGCCAACGTTACGCAGAGATTGGGGAGAAGATGCAGATTTTACTTTCATGCAATCTTCGTATTCCAGGATATGACTGTGGCGGAGGTGGTGAAGCAAGTTGCTTGTGTTGCCTCCTGCAGCTAAAACATTAGCTCGACAACACTTACAGATGATGTTTGATCCGCGTCAGATTTTTTAAAACCGAAGTATTTCCAAACAACAGACACGGCTCCCTTTTTCAGAATGAGTTCTGTGTCTGTGTCATTTTCTTCGTCCATGCTCACCGCTCAACTCGCTATCCTTACCACCCTAGTCTCTGCCACTACCGCTCTCCTGCAGAGTCGGCTTGTTTGGTGTAACACTGAAAAACAGCCCCTGCGCAATCTACCGCTGTGCGACGTTCCGCCGCTCTGTGTTGCCGACATATGCGCACACACGGTATGGCGGTAAATAAAAAATTCATATCATAAAAATAAAAATTACCGGTATACCGTCTCAAACGGTTTACCGCCCAGCCCTAGTTATTTGTCTACCTTGTGATATTTAAGACATTTTAAGTGGTTATATCAAGTCCGCACAAGGTACAAGTGGGCAGTCGAGGGGTGACTTGCTAGTTTTGGGGGAGAAAAAAAAAACGGACACTCACAATTTGAAAATGGTTCCAAATGGATCATTATATTCTAAGGATTTTCATCGAAGGGGAAATTTTCAAGTCACTCCGTAAACTTACATTCTCACTTTCTAACTCACTACAGGGTTCCCACTCTTTTTCAAACTCTGACCAAATTTCAAAACTTTTCCATGACTTTTTCATGACCTAAAGTTGAATTTTCCATAATTTTACGGCAGCTGCATATGTAGAATTGAGCTAAAAATGAAATGTGAACCCTTTCCACTCCCCTTATGGTTTGGTATTATAGTTTTTAACATTCTAAATCCTGTCAGTGCAAAGACCACACTGTGTTTGTCCTGCTGGAGTGGAGTTCAGAAATAATCACAACAGCCTAATGAGAACTTAACAGAACGCTGGAGTTGCATGAAAGAGATACTAAAATTCCCTGATTTTTCCAAAACATTCATTGAATTTACAAATTTCCATGACTTTTCCAGGATTTCCATGACCATAAGAACCCTGTGACTAACTAAATAACTATTACAGTCATCATTCTCTTGCATCTGTGGAGGTTCAACAAACTACTTTCATTTTAGACACAT
The DNA here is from genome assembly GCA_030686955.1 of Odontamblyopus rebecca. Classification (NCBI taxonomy): domain Eukaryota; kingdom Metazoa; phylum Chordata; class Actinopteri; order Gobiiformes; family Gobiidae; genus Odontamblyopus; species Odontamblyopus rebecca. The sequence goes on from CM060668.1 coordinate 36,040,468, forward strand.
TTTAAAGGGCCCATATTACACTATTTTCTACTATTTTCTCTCTTCTAATGTAGTTTCCTCGTCACAAACACACGTGGAGTCGTGTTTTGTTTCATTCCCACATGTTTAACACAAACTCTAACACATATTTAGTTCTTCTCTCAAACAGAAAACACTCACTGGAATCATTTGGACAATTTCAGACCTGGAATTGGTCGTCTCTACTGAACCTAAGGTAAAAGGAGCTGTTCACTTGAAAACTACCGCTTCATGACATCACAAGGTGGAACAGAGCGTGTTGAGCTTTGAGACGTAGACAGACTAACAATAAAGTGTTACTCAAATCTGAATGAAACAAAATACATCTCCATTATTTTGAAGTACAAATCAAAATACTAAAGGTACACTATTGAGAGAGATGTCAAGTGAAAAGTAGAATGTGAAAAGTTGCTGACAGCCTAGTTTTGGATTAGAAGGAGTTTTGATGTGGGAGGTGGGTGAGAGAGGCTCCCTGTGGAGCTGCTGCTGCTGCTGTAAACAAGCTTAGCCCAAAAAGTGCAAAAAACTAGCCTCCAGGTGAACTGTTTTTAGAGTTTTGTCGGGAACGTGTGGAATTCTACCACCCACATCAGGCGCAATTAGATCTCACATCAACAGCCTCTTTATTACATCAGTGTCAGAGGGAGTTTGACTGCTTGGTTCAACGCAAAAAAAAGTAAAAGAAATAATACATACATAAATCAGAGAAATTAATAAATAAATCAGAAAATAAATATTTTTTGAACACAATCTAGGAGTCCAATGGGCTCTATTCACGCTCACGTCACCAAATCAGAAGACGTTTGGAAACACGTGCGGATGACAACTTCCGGCGAGCTCTGTCGACGATAGTAAATCCGGGAAAATTGAAAAAATTGTGTATTATAATTACAAAAAGATGCAGAGAGAGTCACTGTATCATTCCGTTATGTTTGGCAGATCAACAGTTCCGACCAGCTGTCTGTAAGCGACACTGAAGATACGATTAGAGTCTCATCCCCCATGAAAAGCTTTGGCAGGTTGTGAAAACACTGCTGCTGAATCCACAGTTTCATCACATGCCCAGAGTCGCCAACTACACCGGAAATCGCCAATTTTCTGGTAGGCGCGAATTGAGCCAATTTAGTGTTTTCACGATACTAACATTTCTCAATGCCGATTCCAATAAAAAACTCTCTTTCTTTAGGCAATAGAATGGGATTTTCCATAATAATCTTAGTACTTTCTTTTCTATTCCCATGTGTCCGTATATCCGTGTAATGCCTCAGTGGTGCAGGGAGGTTCCACTGTGCTCCATGGGTGTGTACCAGGCTAGGTGCCCTTATACTTGTTCTGATACAGCTCCAGATCATTACGCTAGTTTTACTATCTGATTTCGGATACTTTTGACAACTTTTCTCCAATTAAAAGGAAGGGAAAAAAACAATTAAAATGAGTTGAAATCACAAAATTCCTCTTGATTTGAGTAGCTTTGGCAGTGCACTTTAATGTATATCTCAGACTTGCATTATTTGACTACTGGATACATCATGTTCGTGTATTCAAAACGGTGTGTTTGAGTGATTTGTCTCACTAAAGCGAGTGTGAGACTTACACAGTTTTTTTCCAAAGATTATCTAATGCACATGTGTCAAACATGCGGCCGGGGCCAGATCCGGCCCTCCAAGACCTTTAATCTGGCCCTCGGCTGATTTTTCTATTAAAATACTTAAAATTTTCAGATTTTTCTGTTAATTTTCTGCACTGTTTAGCATAGCAGCGTCTCCGGTGTTTCTGTACGTTGCGACTCCCACCAGAGCAGCACAAATGAAGACTTTCCTCTTTCCAAACGCTCTTAAAGGACGATCGTTTTGACTGTCGACCGTGACCCTCATCAGCAAAATGTCCAAAAATGAGAAAAGCAGATGCTGAGTTCAGGATTTCCCAAGAAAAATAGTCTAATTCTTATTTGTTGACAGAGGTGAATGGGAAATCTGTGCTCAGTGTGTTTGGAACAAGTGGCGTTGCTCGAGGAATATAATCTTAAACACCACTACGAGACACGGAGAAAAATACAATAACTTGAAGAGAGAACTGAGTTTTCTGATCCGGCCCTTTTGGGATCAAAGTAGGCTGCATACGGCCCCCGGACCAACATGAGTTTGACACCCCTGCTCTAATGATTTCAAATGAATAAGTAATAGTTAAGGATACATGTTGAATTGTGTAGTGTCTGAAAGCAACAAGATTTAAAATAAAGCACTAAAGTGAAACAGGCCTACATAATTTGACACAATTTACAAAAAAACAAACTAACTCGACAAAAATAGACCTGGGATACTTTCACAGCGACAGCACTTGGTGCATTACACATTCCATTCGAACCAGAAGCTCTTAGTTTGGTTCGTTTTCGTTGGTGTGAAACGACCAATCGCACTCGGATCCAAACTAAACCAAGCGGCCCGAGACCGCAAAAAGAGGCGGTCTCGGTCCGCTTGACTCCGCCCCAAATGCCAAACTCTGGTGCGGTCCTTCTGGTGAGAACGTCAACTCAGGTCCAAACCACAGACAGTAGGTCCAAACCAACCATTCCAAATGCATCATGGGAAGGCAGGCTTGGACTCCTGAACTGAGGGCGCCAACACCCCGCCCCACGTGCCAAACAGGAAGTGCTCCAATTGACTTACATTAGGATCTTGCGGCTCCTCTCTCTGTAACTGCTGCCGCGGCCTCGTCATGTTGGTCTTAAAATGTATTGACTTTTACTTTGTACTTTTTATTTTTTTGCTATTTTGTCCGTCAAAAAAATCCTCTTCATAACATAGAGCCCGGTTCCAGATCTGCTCTCGTATCCGTTAGCGTCGCGAGCCTAATTTGAGCGGTGCTGAATGCTGTGGGTGAAGTGACACTCGCTTATTCCACTTTTTTTATACAGTCTGTGGCCTGAGCGTCCCTACACCATGTGCAGTCGAACCCGCTGTGCACAGGACCCTTGGATATACGTCAGTTGGACTTTTGGTTGGTTTGCAGGTGTGAAAGGACCACAATAGAGTCTATCTGCTGCATAATAACTATTGCATTGGCTGGTGTGGACCAAATAATCAATTCAATCAGGTTTTCAGTATTATTTTCATTTCAATGTTCTTTTTTTTGCAGTGTGTGAGCCCCAGTAGCTGCAGTGACCCCTTGTCGCAGACCTCTTCATTTGGGGGAGGGCAGGTTGACTTTGACGCGTGTACTATGGAAACGCCCACCCGCCTCGCCCCTGTCGGCTAATCAAACCCACCCCGCCGCCCGCTGCCCTGCCGCCCGCCACGCTTCATCACGGTATATAAGACTGACGTGAAACCCCAAACTCCCACCCCACACCCACACACGCACACGCACACACACACTGGAGTAGCCGTGTTAAACCGGGCCGTTTGATTGACAGGCGGGTGGGGGCGGGGCTAACAGGAACACATGGCTTATTTGGGCAGCGGCAGGGGGCATTCTCACCCACAGATTTTGACAGTTTTAAACATAGACGTGTGAATAATAGGAGTGAAAATGATTCAAAACGAGCCGGGAGCCCCGATCCAAACCCATAAAATAAAGATTAGAATTTAGTGGCAAAGGCTAGTACTGATCGTTTTGAAAAGAACCGCTCTATATCATATTTAGACAGAGCTTACACTGCAAATCTCTCTGATCTGGCCAAGATTTTAAAACTTATATCAGGTACTTCATCTTGTTTTCAGATTTATTATCTACTTACTAGTTCTGAGTCTGCTTCATTCTCATCTAGAGGTCGATTATTTGAAGAGAACTTGTCCAGTAAAATGATCTTGCTGCATGGACACATCATTTCACTACTTTTCTTTTACCTTTTCTGATAGATTTAAGTGTTTTGATCTGAAATTTTGCAGTGGAAAGTACACTGTGCATTTTCTAGGTGAATGGAGAAAAGTGAAGAGCATGAAGACAGCGCACACACTCAGAGATAGTTTTGTCAGCAACACTGGCCAGGAAAAAACGTCATGTCAGTACGACATTAAACAGCTCTAGCTAACATTTATTCAATGACAGGTGGTTTAGGAGCTCAAAAATCGCTAGAAAAACAACATTCTGACAGAGCGGGGTCGGTTTGGTCTCCATGAAGATAGAAAGGTTTAAAGCCATACTCTGAAACATTCCAGACAGTAACATCTTCATGGAGAAAAGAATCTGACCCTAGTTTGATCACCAAGTTGTTTATGTCGTAATTTGGTGTTTTTGGTGAGCCTCACGTGAACATGTCATTTGTGTCGCCAGTTTCAGCGCTGAAATCCAGCTGGTTTGAACCTGAATGTCTCTGATCTGAATGGTCACTCCCTAAACCTCAGTGCCTGCACCAGTCATGAATCCATGCTAGTGCAGCTTCTACAGCGCAATGCATCTACACTACATTTCACCAGCGTCATAGCAGAAATACTCAATACGGTTTAGAGTTATTTCCATCTCTGTCCTCGGCCAGTCAGAAAGAATTTTACAGCCAAAAAAGCCAGACAACTGAAGTGGTTTTGAGGACATACTGTAGGCCATTTATTTTTCCATTTTCTCTGACCCTGAACAATGACTCAGGCAATTATCCTTTGACAATGACGCTGTTTTGGCTGGAATGACTCAATTGGTTTTGTCTCATAATGATGCTGTTTTGTCTGCCTCAGATTCCCACAGATTTGACATGACCCAAATAGCACTGCTCTATCTTTTTATATCTTCTAGTTCCTGTTACCTCTGGTCCCCTAGTACAGCCCAGAATTACCCCTGGTCCCCTCGTAGAGTCCAGTATTACCCCTGATCCCTCGTACAGTCCAGTATTACCCCTGGTCCTCTTGTATAATCCAGTAATACCCCTGGTCCCCTTGTATAGTCCAGTATTACCCCTGGTCCCCTTGTATAGTCCAGTATTACCCCTGGTCCCCTTGTATAGTCCAGTATTACCCCTGGTCCCCTTGTATAGTCCAGTATTACCCCTGGTCCTCTTGTATAGTCCAGTATTACCCCTGGTCCCTCGTATAGTCCAGTATTACCCCTGGTCCCTCGTATAGTCCAGTATTACCCCTGATCCCTCGTATAGTCCAGTATTACCCCTGCTCCTCTTGTATAGTCCAGTATTACCCCTGGTCCCTCGTATAGTCCAGTTTTACCCCTGATCCCTCGTATAGTCCAGTATTACCCCTGATCACTCGTATAGTCCAGTATTACCCCTGATCCCTCGTATAGCCCAGTATTACCCCTGGTCCTTCGTATAGTCCAGTATTACCCCTGGTCCTCTTGTACAGCCCAGTATTACCCCTGGTCCTCTTGTATAGTCCAGTATTACCCCTGATCCCTCGTATAGTCCAATATTACCCCTGGTCCCTCGTATAGTCCAGTATTACCCCTGGTCCCTCGTATAGTCCAGTATTACACCTGGTCCCTCGTATAGTCCAGTATTACCCCTGGTCCCTCGTATAGTCCAGTATTACCCCTGGTCCCCTCGTAGAGTCCAGTATTACCCCTGGTCCCTCGTATAGTCCAGTATTACCCCTGATCCCTCGTATAGTCCAGTTTTACCCCTGGTCGTCTTGTATATTCCAGTATTACCTCTGGTCCTATTGTATAGTCCAGTATTACCCCTGATCCCACGTATATTCCAGTATTACCCCTGGTCCTCTTGTATAGTCCAGTATTACACCTGGTCCCCTTTAATAGTCCAGTATTACCCCTGGTCCCTCGTATAGTCCAGTATTACCCCTGGTCCCTCGTATAGTCCAGTATTACCCCTGATCCCTCGTATAGTCCAGTTTTACCCCTGGTCGTCTTGTATATTCCAGTATTACCTCTGGTCCTATTGTATAGTCCAGTATTACCCCTGATCCCACGTATATTCCAGTATTACCCCTGGTCCTCTTGTATAGTCCAGTATTACACCTGGTCCCCTTTAATAGTCCAGTATTACCCCTGGTCCCTCGTATAGTCCAGTATTACCCCTGGTCCCTCGTATAGTCCAGTATTACCCCTGGTCCTCTTGTATAGTCCAGTATTACCCCTGATCCCTCGTATAGTCCAGTATTACCCCTGGTCCCTCGTATAGTCCAGTATTACCCCTGGTCCCTCATATAGTCCAGTATTACCCCTGCTCCTCTTGTATAGTCAAGTATTACCCCTGGTCCCTCGTATAGTCCAGTTTTACCCCTGGTCCCTCATATAGTCCAGTATTACCCCTGGTCCCTCGTATAGTCCAGTATTACCCCTGGTCCCTCGTATAGTCCAGTATTACCCCTGGTCCTCTTGTACAGCCCAGTATTACCCCTGGTCCCTCGTATAGTCCAGTATTACCCCTGGTCCCTCGTATAGTCCAGTATTACCCCTGGTCCCTCGTATAGTCCAGTATTACCCCTGGTCCCTCGTATAGTCCAGTATTACCCCTGATCCCTCGTATAGTCCAGTATTACCCCTGGTCCAGGCGTACCTTGGCGTATCGGATCTGCAGAGCTCCCGTCTCCAGCTGTCGGACCCTGGAGTCGTGGGTGGACACCAGCGTTCCGTCCTTCCTCCACAGGATGGTGGGGGTGGGGCTTCCTGTAGCCTGGCAGCTCAGCACCACCGTCCCGTCCACCGCCACCGTCTGATTGGTCGGGCCCTGCCGGATCACGGGAGGGGGGCGGTCCGACACCACTGGGGAGAGAGACACGGAGAAGAGGGGATTATGGGAGGAAACGTGATGGGACTTTAGCATCTTTTTTGGAATGGTCTCGTGTTTTGAGCTGATGCCGATCTCCAATATTTGTCTTCCTGCTGTGACCGATAACCAACATTTTGCTTTTAAAATCCATAACAAAGACCACAAACTCATCTTCAGTTTCAGTTCACTGTTGTAAAAATAGTGCAAAAATGTAATCATCTGTCATAATTACATGACAGATTTTTGCATAATTCCTCCTCTATTTCCATTTTTACTCTTTTAGTCTGTCCAAAAACACAACTGGGAATGACACACAGACTGCGGCAGCCAAATGTCGAAAGATTTTTCTACTTCGGCCAAACCCCAAACCCTCCAAAATTGGCCAATACTAATATTGGAAACAATTATCTGGGCTTAAAGGTCCCATGTTATGCAGAACTGACTCTTATGAGCTTTAAGCCACGTTGTTACCTAATCAAAAACATATCTGGAGTTTTCTTTTGTTTCATTCACACATTTAACATAATTTTTCAAGTTAACAGCTCCTTTTACTTTTTTGTTCAGTAGAGATGGCCAAATTCCAGGTCTAGAATCATCCAAATGATTCTCGTGAAGGTGTATGGAGTTCAAAAACACAGCTGAACACTTCTTGTATTACCGCATGACATCACAAGGTGGAAGAAGTGAATGAAGCAAAACTCAACTCCAGGTCTGTTTATGATGAGGAAACAAGATTATAACATAGATCAGAAAATATCGTAATATGGTCCCTTTATTATGATCCAGATTTCTACTGATGTTTGAGGGTGAAGGATCCTGAAAATATTTCTGGTTGAGCTGGAAACTATCTGCTAAATTAGAATGGAGTTTAATGGGAGCCAAATGGTCACTGTTTGGTCCTGTTTCTCTAATCCATGACACAAGTTGGGAAGCGTTCCTCTAACTTCTTTACAAATGAAGACCTGTCTAACGTGAACAGAACCTTCTCGTTACAGACTTTTTGACTGCTTTTAACCTTAACATTCTTCCGCCTTTCAGAACTCTGTGCACTGTGGAGTTTTCTGATGGAGTCTCTGCTTATTGGCTTTGGCTTTTAACTTATCTATCACCACTGAGACAAGCAGGCAGCAATACCAAGCCAAGATATAGGTCAGATAAGGCCGTAGGATCGCACATTTTTCAAGCAATAAAACCCAAGTTTGATAAGTTTAATGTCACACTGGCCACGTTTACATGATTTGATTTTTTATTTTTTCATTTCCAAAGTAAGTGTTCTGAATTAAATAGTTCAGAATTAAAATATTCTCCTTCCGAATTGAAGTTTCCATGGAAAACAGGTTAAACCGTCTTTATTTAAATCTGCTCAGCATCTGGGGGTGGGGAAGGTTCTAATTGGACAGCGACACATATTTCCGTCTTTGGGAAGAAAACACACACTTCAGCTGCTTTTCTGTCATCTCGGTTTGTCGTTTCGCCGCCGACACAAACAATCCAAACTTTTTCCGCCGTGGTTCCGATGATAATGAAGCTGCAGCTGGAGAATTCTCTCCTCACGCTTTACGTTTGTGAGCTGAGGAGGAGAAGGGAAGAGTGTCGGAGAAGGAGGAAGAAGACAAACTGAGTCTGAGGCTGCCACACCTCAGCCCACTCCCACATCCTGCTCACAAATCCAAAGAGGAGTGGAAGAAAGTTCCAAGAGACGACTGGAGGAGCCGGATCGAAGGACGAGCCAACGAGCACCAACCACCGGGATTATTTTGAAGAAGAAGAAACGTTTACATGATCCAGGAAGAAATTCATTCAGCTTTAACATCGGAATAAACCCCCACTTACTTCAGAATTAAGTTTAATTCAAATAATCATTTCCCTTAGGAATTAAGTGTTTACATGGACTTTTAAAGTGGCATTCATTTTTATTCCGAATTATATGGAATTAAAATGCTCATGTAATTGTGGCAGTAGTGGAACATTCAAGGCAAATAATATCTCCACAGAAACAAATCGATGAGGTGACAGACACTTCACTAGAAAAATTACATTGTGCACATTTTAAAAAGGCCATTCCAAGTAAGAGCATGATAAGAAGTGACAATCTAAAATAAGGCTATAAACAATAGCTGCTTGTCTCAGAAAGTATGTGCGAAAAGAGCATTTTTGTCATAATAGTTTTGGTTCTGATTTAGCGCTGCTTCAGTCCTGGTTTCGTCTTGGACTCATCTTTACCTCAGGCCAATCCCCACCACTAAACACCAAACATTTTTCCCACCATGCACCAAACAACACTGGAAAGTATGCAGAGCGGTGAGAAGGCGAGCGGAGCGTGCAGGCCACAGTCACCCAATAAAGTCTGAGAGGAGACACGCAACACTGCAGTTCACATGGCACGACTCACGAGACTCAATTAAAGACTCAACCAGAACTTAACCAGGTCTAAACCAGGACTCAAAGGTGCCAAATAAAGAACAAGTATGCTTCATTTAACTCCGCCATACCAAGAGCCAAGTGTAACGATGCCAGTCCAGACAGTTGGAGAAGTTACTTAATGCTCCTTTAATTACTACATCTTTGCTACTAGCCTACCCTTATCACTGGCTTGTTTCTATGGAGATCTCATTGCTCTGCTTGAAATGTTCCACAGTACAACATTAAACAGCTCTACCTTACATTTTTTTCATTATAGGTGGTTTCATAGCACAAACATACCTAACATAAGACATTTTGCCTGTGAGCGGGGTCGCCCCTCCACAGGTCTGACCCGTAACTTGGTTTGGTTTGGTCTTCATGAAGATAGAAAGGTTTAATGCCATACTGTGGAACATTGCAGACAAAGCAAAAACATCTCCAAGGAGAAAAGCATTCCAGCAGAAAAGTGCCACGATGCACCTTGAAGCCATATTCTAATATTGTCACCTCCTCAAAAACAGTCCTGCAGTTGTGTTTCGTTTCATTCATGTTTGAGTTACACTTTATTATCAGTCTGTCTACATCTCCAAAACTCAAAATGCTTTGTTCCACCTTGTGATGTCATAAACAAGTTAGTTAAGTTAGTTTAGTTCAGTCGAGATGGGCAATTCTGGGGCTGAAATTATCCAGATGATTCTAGTGAAGATGTGTGGAGTTTAAAAACACAGCGCGGCACTTCTTCTATTACCGCATGACATCACAAGGTGAAACAGAGTGCTTTCCATTAGAGAAAAGAACTACTTTTTGACAAAATATGCTGGCTTTGTGTGTTTAACATGAAAATAAAAAGTGTCTCTAAATGTGCTCTATAAATAAATCTGGGTTTGAACAATGTACATACAGAGAATGAACTGATTTTACCCACGCGCCTTTAGAAGGCTACAGATCGTTCATGTTTCCTGATACAGATCGTTCATGTTTCCTGATACAGATCGTTCAAGTTTCCTGATACAGATCGTTCATGTTTCCTGATACAGATCGTTCATGTTTCCTGATACAGATCGTTCAAGTTTCCTGATACAGATCGTTCACGTTTCCTGATACAGATCGTTCACGTTTCCTGATACAGATCCTTCATGTTTCCTGATACAGATCGTTCACGTTTCCTGATACAGATCGTTCATGTTTCCTGATACAGATCGTTCACGTTTCCTGATACAGATCGTTCATGTTTCCTGATACAGATCGTTCACGTTTCCTGATACAGATCGTTCAAGTTTCCTGATACAGATCGTTCACGTTTCCTGATACAGATCGTTCATGTTTCCTGATACAGATCGTTCACGTTTCCTGATACAGATCGTTCATGTTTCCTGATACAGATCGTTCACGTTTCCTGATACAGATCGTTCAAGTTTCCTGATACAGATCGTTCATGTTTCCTGATACAGATCGTTCATGTTTCCTGATACAGATCGTTCATGTTTCCTGATACAGATCGGTCACATTTCCTGATACAGATCGTTCATGTTTCCTGATACAGATCCTTCATGTTTCCTGATCGGCCTCTCTGTTTTTCCTGCTTTCAAAACAGAATCATTTCTTTGACTCCAACTAAAACAAAGTGGTGCACAGTGGAGCTGTACCTCCGCCCGAGCATCTCTGGAGACGCCTAAATCCCCGACAGCCCAGACCCTCATCTGTGTCCTCCTCTCCTTCCTCTCATTCCCTCTCTTTCTTTTCACTCTCCCTCCCTCTCTCCTCCCCTAGTCCCTTTCTCTCCCTCTATCTCTCTCTTCTCCCTCTCTTCTCCCTCCCTTCCTCACTCTCGTCTTCTCCCTCTCATTTCCTCCCCCTCCCTCCTCACTCTCCCTCTCTCCTCTATCTCATTCCCTCCCCCTCTCTCTCTCCTCCCTTTCTCCTCACTCTAGTTCCTCTCCCTCTCCTTACTCTCCCTCTCTCTCTCCTTGCGCTTGTCCCTCTTCCTCCCTCCAGCTCTCTCTTTCCTCCCTTTCTTCTTCACACTCCTCTCCACCCTCTCTCTCACCGTTTATCTTCTCTCCCTTCCTCCCTGTCACTCTCCCTCCCTCTCACCTCACTCTCCCTCAGTCTCTCCTTAGTCTCTACCTCTTTCTCTCCTCACGCTCTTCCTCCTTCTCTCCTCCCCCTTCCTCCCTCTAGATCAGTGGTTCTTAACCTTGTTGGAGGTACTGAACCCCACTAGTTTCTTCTGCACATTCACTGAACCCTTCTTAATTGGAAAAATAAAATATGTTTTTTTTCAAATTCAAAACACAGGTATGTATATTTTATTGGTGCACAAAATGAACCGTGCATCAACATCACTGTATTCAAAGAACAAAACCATCACACGATTTTCTCACAAAAACAAGAACATAACAATGATGAATCATTTACTAAAAATCAGAGCGACTTCTGCTGTTGCCTTTTAGAGACCAGTTCAGAAATGAGCAGCTTCACCTTGGCAAGTGCCGCTCTCATGTCATTTTAATGCCAAAGTCTGTTCCTTTTCTTCATTTTTATGTCCAGCATCCTCCAAAAGGACGGCTCGCAAAGACATGTTGTAAAAAATGGTATGGGGCGTATCATCATGAATCATATGAGTTGGATGTGTGTCTGGACCCCTGCAGAACCCCTGAGATTCACTCCCCGAACCCCTGGCGTTCGATCAAACCCAGGTTAAGAACCACTGCTCTAGTCCCTCTCTCTCCATCTACCTCTCTTTCTCTCCTCCCGTTCTTCCTCGCTCTGCTCTCCTCCCTCCCTCTCACTATCTCCTCCCTCTCTTTCTTCTTCCCTCTTAAGCTCCTCTCCTCACCCCCTTCCCTCTTTTCCCCCCTTTCCTTTCCTGTCCCCCATTTCCTCTCGTCCTTTGTTATCACTCTCCATCTCTCCGCTTGTCGCCGTTTCTGTCCACACTGAAGATTTACTCGTGACCTCTGCTCATTTAGAACCAACCAAAAGCCGACTTAACTCTGTACAAGAAACACACGCAATTTATGTACGACCGCGAACGTCAAGAGTCCCTGGAAATAAAAACGCCATAAATCACAGACGCAAAAACAGAAAAATACAAAGTGCAACTGTTGACTTATGTTCACTTGAAGCAGTATTTGTAGTGGTCCAAAGTTTCTCACTTTTATGCATTCTAAGCGTTCAAATTATTCACTTTATAAGCACTTTTCACAACTTTCAGAGACCAAAGTTGAGTTTGGACATCACGTGAATGCTAACTACACCTAGCATGCTAACAGCACACTAGCCTCCCTTCCTGGTTCGCTGTGGCTAAAAACGTTTTATAATTAGATGCAGAGTGGAACAGTGGTCTCATATTGACCTCAGCAGTTCAACACAATGCTCCAAAACTTTAAAGGAACATGTTGAAAACACATCAGAGCTCAATGTGAAAAAATTAAGACCTCTGTAGGCAAAACATTTAAGAGAGGTAACATCTTTTTGTTCCTAAGACATTGCCCATAATTTGTAAGACATTATTTGTATAGATATCCAACATATACGTACGTCACAAACCATGAAGACATTTGACGACTTCTAGTGTAGTTCCCGACACTGGAGCGACTGATCAAACCCACGGAAGTAAATGTGATGGTAAAATGAAGTCTGCAGTCGTATGTGCTGTTTGGAATCATCCTCGTCTCTTCTAATCACATGTACCAGTGTGAGAGAGAGTTGTGCATCAGTGGAAATGATGAAAACTGTGGTACGGTTGGAATTGTGGATGAGCCGAACATAACAGAACGCTACAATGACATGGAGATGAAGAAAACTGGGACATTTTCTCATTTTTCCTACATTTTGTAATTTTCTTACTATTGTGACCAGAACCCGCTGGACGTTGTCATCACCTTGTCTTCCTGGTTTGTGATGTAAGCGTGAATAGAGCCTATAGGTATAACAACTAGAAAACAAATGCGTGATGCCCTCTGCTGGCAAAACGGAAGACTGACACTGCCGAACTATATTGAAGAGACAAAAAAGCAGCAAACTTCCTTTTAGCAACATAAGAACAAACATCAGATTTTTTACCTGTTTTGGACTGTTCGACTAGACCTTGCCGAAATAAAATTCTACAAAATTCCAACAATCCACTCTCATTTATTCTAGGGTGACCAGATGTCCATATTTCCCTGGAAGAGTCCCAGTTTTGACCCCTGTGTCTTCTGTCCCAGCAGATTTATCCAAAACCAGTGATTTGTCCCAGTTTTATACAAGAAATGTCCCTATTTTTGACTAATCTGAAACCTGCCGACAGTAAAGAGAGACATTTGTTCATAAAAAATACAGAAAAGCTGCTTAAAAATGCCCAAAACACAAAGAAAATGTGACTATATTGACTAGTTTTGAATAAGTCATGAATGGGCTGAGTGCAGAACAATTCTCCTTAATTAATTACACACTTATTTCACAATTTAACTATGACCATCTGCCCCAAACCGACAGTGTCCCAGTTTTTGTTTTTGAAATTCTAGTCACCCTAGTTTATCCCCAAAAGCCACCACGTGCATGTGTACAACTTCTGCAGGTCTAGGAAACAAACTGGTGTCCAATTCGAACGCTTGAGTTTAAAGTGCGCGTTTAAAGTGCGCGTGATATAACGTACCATCAGTGACCTCCAGCAGGGCCTTGGTGATGACGCTGCCGGCGATGTTGAGGGCCTGGCAGCTGTAGAAGCCCACGTCTGAGCGCTCGGCGTCGGTGATGGTCAGGTCTCCGCTCTGGGACACGGAGAAGCGGCTGGAGGGCTGAGGAGGCTGGTACGAGAACAGCAGGTTCTGCAAGACAGCGAGCGGGTTAGAGACACAGGGAGAGGGACTGGCTGATGATCATCAAGTTTTATTTGTCTTTTTTTTTCCACATTAAAAAGTGGTTGATTATAGTCCATGAAAATACAGTTTCTTTCATTTTCATTTGAGTTAAGACTGTTTAAAGTGGTCATACTAATTCATAAGGAAGACCATTGGCTCATACATAAAAATAAACATCCCAAATAGGAAATTAAATTAAATTTCCAGTATTGAGTTAAGGTTTCACTGAAATATCAAACCGTTGGGTTTCAGGCATGAGTAGAGTTGTGGAAATAAACCTTCATAGCTTTTTCAGTCCTGACTTTGGTTCTAAGTTCTAAGACTGTTAAATACCCATGTTCCCAAACTGAACTAAACATGCTCCTGTCCCCTGAGCGCTGAACCGTGCGCCCTGTGGTGACGTGGCGTGCTTTACCTGGCTGCCCTCTCGCTGCCAGAAGATGGCGGGCTGGGGGTTCCCTGTGGCCTCGCACTGGAAGGTGACGGTCCGGCCCACGCCCACCACCTGGTTCCTGGGACGCACCACGAACGCCGGGGGCACTGGGGGACCACCACACACAAGTCAGACACACACTTCCTTTTGAAACTGACCTCATGAATCTTGTTTTGAATAGTTTGTTGTATTTGTAAAATTGGTATGCATTTGATTTCAATCCTACAGTATATGTCTGCCAGTTACAAAGATGCAGCGACAGTATGTAAGATATGACCCAAGATACAAGACTAAAAGCAGCTTTTACTCATAAAAAACTGTAATGCTAATTTAGTCTAAATTATAAAAACATTGGACATGATGGACAAGCGGTTTATGGCATAATTTCGTGTTTTGGTTCAAGACGATTATCCAATCAGAAAGCAGAATGAGCCTCATGTGACTCTCTCGTTTGGGTTACCGGTTTCTTACTTTTTTTTCCCCAGAGCTGTATGTAACATGATTCCTTTAATCCCACTTAACAGTCCAAAAGTACCACATCTCCACTGGCACATCATTAAATCAGTAAGAAACATTAAGATAAAATTGTAAAAGTAAAATCATGTAAAGCTCAATACAGTAAATCAAGTTCAAACTACTCAAAACAATGATGTGTGTTTCCATGTATAATACGATTTGCCTCACAGACAGGGGCAGATGGACGTGTCTGTACTCTGGACCTACACTGTGCCCAGTATTATATTTGCATGTCGTCTGGGCTTTCGTTTGGCTTGCGGTTTTCAGGTGGTGGCAGACCTGATCCTTCTCTGCTCCTGGTTTGCATGGGCCCGGGGACAGACATTTACATGGCTTATAGGGGCACAACCGGAGACAAATGTACACTCCTATTGTGTACACGACATACTGTACTCACTCATTCAGGGCCGTATATATCTGCACGAACAAAGGTGTCATTGAGGTTGCCATGACAGCCTAAATGAATGCTAAATGAACTGGACTTTATTGCGGTGTCAGAACAATAGTGGCTGAGGTGTGCATTGAAAAGAATGTCGAAAGTCACTAGTCGGTAAAGGGACACCCGCACCTACACCCGTCAACACTCACTTGATTTCTCTATTCATTTCAATGTCACTTTTGAATTCAAAGCAGCAGTGAGAGATACAGGACTGTATTCACACCATACACCGCACACCTGTGCAAGTCTGTCCATCATTACTTCAGCTTGCACCATTTCAAGCCAAGATATATTTTCTATATTGGTATATTTTATTTTTCTTGTACGTACACAATAAATCAGTGGTTTAATGTATCAAAGTAAAACTAGTAAAGTACTGTAATTTAAAGCTGAACTCCGGCACGTTTGAAGTTAAAGTCCGTTGCTAGAGGTGGTTAAATTCTGTCAGAAGCCAAAAAACGGCACAGATCAGTGTTGCCTCGGTGGAGATCTCGCTGTGGCAGTGAGTCTGTCAAGGCAACAAACTAGTGTAGTGATGGACAAACAAAACGCTCTGCCTGGTTCACTCATTAGTGTCTGGAAACATTAGAAAACATCTTTATAAGCAGCCTTACACTTGCCTCTGTTGATTTCCCACTGCACAATGAGTGAACCAGGCAGAGCGTTCTGTTTGTTAGACTCGTGGCTGTTGTCAGATGGGTTAAAGTGGTGTTCAGCTTCTTCAGTGTGAAGCAAATTGGCGTTTTACCTGGAAGCTAAGAACTTGCCCCCATCACTACACTAGTTTGTTGCCTTGAGAGGAAACACTGATCTGTGCTGTTTTTTGGCTTCCGACAGAATTCCACCTCCTCTAGTGATGGACTTTAGCTTCAAACGTGCTGGAGTTCCCCTTTAAGTAACAAAATCAAGTATTTCTTCCACCACTACAATAATGATGCTTTATTTGACACCAGTCTCTTGGTGTTTTTGCAACTTATGAATGTACTATTCCCATTTATATCTTTACATTCTTCTCTTTATTATTATAATATATTATGACGTGTGAGCTGCTGTGTCCAAGTCATTTCCCTTGTCGACCAGTAAAGTCTGTAGAAATTTAAGTCAACCAACACTGTATGGAAGTTGGACCTTATATTAGCCCTCCACTGGCCAGAATGACTGCTGTGGGAGTCCTAGTGTTAATGACGGGCTATGGAACATTTCAGGCAAAGCATCTCTATGGAAACAAGTCAAAACTTTTGAATGAATTAGAAGTGAACAAATAAAAATGTCTTTGTTGAGATGTATCTTTCGTGCGGTCTCCTTCCGCACCTCTGAAGTCTTAATGTGAACTTTTCTTTCTTTCTAATCTGGCTCTCTGTATGGCTCACTCCCAGACTGCACCAAAGCAATCGGGCCTGTCTTTGTGCGTACAGACATCATCCATCGGCCCCTGGCTCAGAGCGGCCCCTGGCTGGTGTAGAGTGGCCCCGGAATATTACAATGAGATGAGGCTGCGTTACCTTGGAGCACCCCTTGGCATCGCTAAATCTTTTTTTTTTTTTTTTTTTACCGTTTGGGTCCGTTGCCGTGACAACAGACACATGATTGGTGGGTGGTGATGGGAGGAGAAGGATGCCCCTGTCAGTGCGGTGAACAGGTGACGGGTGACATGTTGAACTTACCAGACACGACTGAAAAAAGGGAACAGAAAAACAAGACAACAAAGCCAGGATGAATAATAAATCATAAACATGGACATAAGGAATACGAAAATATAAGAACAATGTAAAAGTCAGATGTGGTGGTGGTGGTGGTGGTGGTGGTGGGGGCATGTGAGACAGCTTTACACAAGAGGAGAAAACACTGAATTCCACTGGTTTAACAAAGCCTTTGTGCTGTGCCATTGGGCAAAGTGACAAAGGAAGCAGTGCAGAACGCTGACATAAGGTAACATTAAGGTGATTTAGCTGTGGAGAGGCAGGACATCATAACGCAGTCTCTATATTGACCTCATTTTAGCAGAAACACTTCACAAATCCCAGCTTTTTCTTTAGCAATAAAAACACCTGTCATTTAAAAGGCTAAAAGCAAAATAAAATAACATACTGTGGAACGTTCAAGGCAAAGCAATGGCATCTCCATGGAGACAACCAGGCAGAGAAAAAACATCAGAAATGTTACATATGCAGTGTGATAAGTCCCTAAACATGAAATACAGATGCCAAGATGACCAAAAGCATGTTTAAAGGGTCCATATGACTAAGGTGACCAGATGTCCCTCTTTACCCAGGGCAGTCCCAGTTTTGAGCCCTGTGTCCCAGTGGATTTGTCTAAAACCAGTGATTTGTCCCAGTTTTATACAAGAAATGTCCCCGGTGACCTTATTATGGACCAATCTGATCCCTGCCGACAGTAAAGACATGGATATATTGTCATTTCTTTAGGTAAAATACAGAAAATCATGCTTAAAAATGACCAAAACTGAACTGAAAGAAAATGTGACTATACTGACTCACCAGTCATGACTAGTCGTGAATAAATCAGGGACCACAGGTGGAAAGGAGCTCTATTACTAGAACCAGGCACAAGCATCTCTCCTGTTAAGGTTAATGTAGATTCTGCACTGTCCCTGCCTCATGAATAAACTAAAATAATAATCATAAATCGGCCGAGTGCATAACAATTTATGCACTTATGCAGTGGACACACTTGTTTGTCATCTGTTTTATTATTACCAACCACCCCAGACCGGAGGTGTCTCTGTTTTTGATTTTGAAAAGCTGCTCACCCACATATGAAGCAGATCGATCTCTGTTCTGATGTTTCCTCATCACAAACAGACCTGGAGTTCTGTTTTGTTTCATTCACACATGTTTAACACACACAAACTCTGCACATTTAGGCCGAGTTCTTCTCTCAAACAGAAAACACTCTGTTCCACCTTGTGACGTCATGTGCTAATACAGGAGGTGCTCCACTGTGTTTCTAAACTCCGTACACATTCAGTGGAATCATTTGGATAATTTCAGCCCTGGAAATCTCTCCAGAACTAAAGATAATGACAAAGTGGAACAGAGCATGTTGAGCTTTGGAGATCTGCTCTACAAAGGCAAAAGACCTTAACTCGCCGAAGTGTGAAACTGAGAAACATTTATGTTTTGTATCGACAAAAGTATAAGGCAGGACTCCCAAAATTTGACAATTGGTTGCTATAATGAAAAAAAAAAAATTGTATGTGACAAATATTGAGCTCAAAATTGACCATTGTCCCTTATTTGGCAGTTATTTTGCTCTGCCGTTGTATCGTGGCAAAAATAAGGCACCGTGCAAACAGTTTTTGTTAATTTTGAGCTCAATATTTTTCACGATATTTATTCACATGATAAAGAAGGTCTCAAATACCCCAAAATGACATTAACAAATTTGTGACCAAACATGATGTTACAATGTTCTTCTGTAGGGCAGAGATGCAGATGGACAAAGAATAAGAATTACCTAAACATGTGTGAATGAAGCTTTGGAGATCGAGACAGAATAAAGCATTTTTTACTTTAACTCAAATGTGTGTGAATGAAACAAAACACAAGTCTAGGTGTGTTTTTGAGAAGGGAACAGCATTCTAACAAGACTTAAAGCTCACAAACGTCCATTTTGTGTCATATAGAACCTTTAAAAACCAAGAAACACTAAATAAAGAATGGTATGTTAGGAACTGCCATATCCCCAGCGGGAAAAATGCTAAAGCTATCATGCTAACATGTTTTCCTTATCTCCCATTACCACCTCATTTTTTTTTCAACAAGTTAAGATATCTTTTTTTTTCAACTACTCCATTCCTAAACCCACACTGGATTAACGCAGTACAATACATCTTCTTTTACGTGGACGTCAGCAGAGCTAGCGTTAGCATTAGCCTGTTGACAGTTGTTGCCTTTCGTTGGCGTCTGCTGGCTCCGCTCCTAATGCCGTTACATGGAACATTAGCAGCACAGCCTGAGGGACTGCTCACAGCTTCCCACTGCACATAAATCACACAAAGCCCCGCAGAACATGCTCCGGACATGCTGGAAAATGTATTCATGTCTGGCAACGTCCTTCAGGATATTTATGCCCATCATTTGTTAGAAGCGGGAGTTCAGTCTGAGTCTGTGAGCACGAGTTTGGCTCTTTAAGTCACTGATCGTTTTTCACATATCTGGGTCTTACTTATATTGGATCGGTTCTGGTTTGAAGCCAGACTGGTATCGGGGTAGACTTTGTTTTTGGTCCTGGTTTAGACCTGGTTTTGTCCAGATCTAATCTAGATTTAGTCCAGGTACAGTACAGGTCTAGTCCAGGTTTAGTCCAGGTCTAGTCCAGGTATAGTCCAGGTCTAGTCCAGGTATAGTCCAGGTATAGTCCAGGTCTAGTCCAGGTATAGTTCAGGTTTAGTCCAGGTATAGTCCAGGTCTAGTCCAGGTTTAGTCAAGGTTTAGTTGAGGTTTAGTCCAGGTTCAGTCCAGGTATAGTCCAGGTATAGTCCAGGTTTAGTCCAGGTTTAGTCCAGGTATAGTCCGGATTTAGTCCAGGTATAGTCCAGGTTTAGTCCAGGTATAGTCCAGGTTTAGTCCAGGTATAGTCCAGGTATAGTCCAGGTTTAATCCAGATATAGTTCAGGTTTAGTCCAGGTATAGTCCAGGTATAGTCCAGGTTTTGTCAAGTTATAGTCCAGGTTTAGTCCAGGTATAGTCCAGGTATAGTCCAGGTTTAGTCCAGGTTTAGTCCAGGTATAGTCCTGGTATAGTCCAGGTTTAGTCCAGGTTTAGTCTAGGTTTAGTTCTGGTATAGTCCAGGTTTAGTCCAGGTATAGTCCAGTCCACCTCTAGAAAGTGCAATGGAGCAGCCAATCAAATCAGGGTCCGAAACACAAACTCTCATTCGTTCGCCGCAGATTGAGTCAGATGGATTTAAGTCACAGCACAAATGTGAGCGCACACAGTGAATGGGAAGAATCATTTTTTGGTCATTTTGATTCAATTATGTCTGTGCAGAGAAAGTGTTTTACTAAAAACTTTGTAGTGACAGTCGGCACAAGTTTTTTTTCCGAACATGTAAAAGTCAAACTGCCAGAATGAGTCGCCGACAGCTAACCTTCACTAACAGAATCTATTCAGGAGACAGTGATACCTGACGTTATCTCCCTCAGGGTTCAGTCAGAGAAGTTTGAGTTCTTTGAGGTTCAGATGTCACCCTGTTGAGTCAGATATGAAGCCTGTCCTAAATGTGGTTCTACACA
Source organism: Odontamblyopus rebecca (assembly GCA_030686955.1). Classification (NCBI taxonomy): domain Eukaryota; kingdom Metazoa; phylum Chordata; class Actinopteri; order Gobiiformes; family Gobiidae; genus Odontamblyopus; species Odontamblyopus rebecca. The sequence goes on from CM060668.1 coordinate 36,061,051, forward strand.
CTGAATATGGGATTCATGAACGAACAGAATAAACATCCAACTTTCTCGGGTCCATATTTTCTCATGTGGCATTGGTCTTAAAACCGGGGGGACGGGACCTTCTCTGTTACCGGCCCCGAACTCTGGAACACTCTGGAACACTCTGCCCCCACGTCCCAACAGCCCCACAGTGGAGGGTTTTGTCCCATCTTAACACCCACTTTTACGCTCTGGCTTTTAACACTGCGTGAGCTGTGTGGTCCTCTGTGTCTTTGACTTATTTTATTTATTTATTGTTTTTATCTATTAAATTTTAGTACTGCCTTTATTTATTGATTTAATTAGTTTTATTCACTGATTATTATTATTATAGATGGTAAATATTTTAACCCCTGGACAGGGTTTTAGAGGTTTTGGGTTTTTTTTTTGTTTTTACATTTATTTGTATATTATAGTTTTATCTATTGAGAGATATTGTTAATAAAGTATATTTTTATCTGGTATATTTAGTCTGAGTGAATCGGAAGTTATTATTATTATTATTATTATTATTATTATTATTATTATTATTATTATTATTATTATTATTATTATTATTTTATCTATTGATTCTATGACAGTGCTCAATAAATTTAATAAAACAACTGTCATGAAAACAATAAAACATAAATAACTCCATAGTTTATCAAAAAAACTTTCAAATGAACAATTTCATAGTTATTCATTAAGAAAATGACCAACAGGAATCACAAAATAGGTTAGGTTAGGTTAGGTGGTTTTATTTGTACTCGTAGGTAAATTTGCTTTGCAGATTTGAGAGGCTGGTCCCACATTTCATTCATCCACATTCTGCACAATAAACAATAAATAATAAATAATAATAATAATAAATAATAAATAGTCCTTGTTGACAAATAAGAACCAAAAATGTGAATATTTGGTGGGATCCTTTGGTGCAGGTCACAGCTGCATTTCTTGCTGCTTTATTTTTATGTCATTTTGAGTTCCAAATAGTTTCATCTGTTCCAGACCCTTGAATATGTCTGAGGAGCAACAATAGTTCTGTTTGATCTCGGTAACACTTTATAAGGTGCCATAATAAACAGAAAACTAATCATTACCTAAACTTTCATTAATATTTGTTAATTGTTACTGAAATGTCTATTTTGCACAAATTAATATTTTTTTCATCATTAACTAAACATTAATTGCTCGGCATAAAACTGGTGTATGAATGTTTTAACAAATAGAAAATAATCTATTAACTAATATTGTACTAATATTTGTTAATAGTTCACTAAATGTCTTATTGGCTCTGCTTAGCTCAAAATGAACCTCTCAGTGTGACACACCCACTGTGCAATATTTCTTATTGTTAATAAATGTTAAAAGAACGACACGCTCCTCCTCCAGAGCACAGTGTATCGCACCAAAACGCAAAACAACATTTGCACAGACAGTTTTCTCAAATAAAGCAATTAAAGACTGGAATAATATCCCTCCTGAAATAAAAAATCAAACAAACTTTGCCACTTTTACTCGGGAACTTAAAAAGTGGTTATGGGACGGTCAAACCTGTCAGCACTGACACTGTGTATTTATGTCCATCTTGGACCAGTGTCAGTTGGTCTTTTCTCCTGTTCCTATGGAATTCCTGTGGTCTGTGACCAATGTGCAGTGGAATTTAAACGTGTGTAAATATGAAGTAATCTGACGGATAAATGGACGGATACAGAGTGAAATGCAGTGAATGATACAGTGGTTCTATAATTGTCTGATGGTGTTTGACTGTGACTGTATCACTGAGGTTTGAATGTTGGGGAAGTTTTAGTTAAATTTAGAGACTTATAGGGAATGTGCCCTGTTTATTTATGTAAAGGGACGACAGATGGAAACGAGCTGTTCAGCTATAATCTAGTACAGTGCATCTCTGTCTTTCAATTTAATGTTTCTGTGCATTGGCCCTCAAATAAAGATTAAAGTAAAGTAAGAATTATTTGTAAATAGTTAATAATTACTGTTCCAACTGTATTATAAGGTGCCCCATGCTGACAGCTATACATTACTAATATGTTAATTAATCTTTACCAACTTTATTATAAGGTGAAAAACTATTAACTTGTGCGAAATATACATTTCAGTAACAATTCATAAATATTAATGAAGGGTTAGGTAATAATTAGTTTTCTGTTTATTATGGCACCTTATTATAAAGTTACCAAGATATGATTTTGATAAAAAAGATTCTGCAGATACTGGTGGATGAACCATTACAGAAACATAAAAAAGAGATTTTGGTAAACAGAAATACTGTTAAATTGTGTGGTCTGAGACATTTGTTAAGCACTGTAGTTCCTTTTGTTTGAATACATGATTCTGCTGACTTTTTAAATAAACTATTTAAAATATTTTGGAAACTGTCTTGTTGTCTTGTCTCTGTAAAATGTGCTAAACAAATAAAGCTGGACTGGATTAGTCCCAGTTTAGACCCAATGTAAAGGTCCAAGATGGCAGAAAGTTGACTGTTAAACGAAGCTTCACTGACACTTTAAACCACATTATAACATGACTTAAAGCAGAGGTGTCAAACTCATTTTGGTCCGGGGGCCGTATACAACCTACTTTGATCCCAAAGGGGCCGGATTGGAAAACTCCATTCTCTGTTCACGTTATTGTATTTTTCGCCATGTTGTGTCTCATAGTGGCGTTTATATTCCTCCTTTATATTTATATTCCTTGAGCTCCGCCACTTGTTGCAAACACACCAAGCACAGGTTTCCCATTCACCTCTGTGAAAAAGAAGAATTAGTAAATTTTTCTTGGAAAATCCTGCACTCAGCTCCACTTTTCTTATTTTTGACACTTTGCTGATGAGGGCGTCATGGTCACAGTCAAAACGATCGTCCTTTAAGAGCGTTTGGAAAGAGGCGAGTCTTCATTTGTGCTGCTCTGGTGGGAGGCGGCCACACACAGAAGCACTGGAGATGCTGCTATGCTAAGCGGCGTAGAAAATTACCAGAAAAATCTGAAAATTTTACATATTTTAAGAGAAAATCAGCCGAGGGCCAGATTAAAGGTCTTGGAGGGCTGGATCTGGCCCCCGGGCCGCATGTTTGACACCTGTGACTTAAAGCATCAATTAAGCTTCATTAAGTTAAGTTCATTTAAGATCATATTCTAATCCTACTTTTTCTTTTTGTTTTCGCCTGATTTAGTCCAGGGTTTAGTCCTGACCAGTCTCGGCTCAGACCTGGTTATATCCTGGCCCCCGGTTACATTTTGACTGAGACCCGGTTTAGACTTCAGACCAGCTACTGGCACTTGATGGAAAATATTTGAAAATCTTTATGGGAATCTCGTACGGTGGAAAGTTGCTGTAAAATTCTCGTGAACGTTGTAAATAGGGCATTGAGAACAAATATGGCGGCGGATAAAAGACAGGATTTGTGAGGCATGACAGAGCTGCGGTCCTCTCGTCTCAAGGTTTGGAACGAGTTAAAAACAGTTCCAGTTCAGCGACGATTGAATGTTTTGGACGGAGACCACTCACTATCTGCTCTTCATTTGCGCCGCGGTGTATTTTCTCACACACTCACTCTTCAGACGTATATGTAAACTTACTCTAACACCTCATTTCATAAAACTAAACAGACCCGTGAACTTTTAGCCGTGTTAGAATCCGGTTCCCTCCTCCAAAACAAACCCGGAGTGTTTTGTTTCATTCACACATGTTTGAATGATCCTTTGTTATTTGTCTGCATCTCCAACGCTCCAAAATGCTCCGTTCCAGCTTGTGATGTCACGAAGTGGTAGTTTTAAAGTGAGCAGTTGCTTTTAGCCTCGACTTCGGTGCGCTAGAAAACCTTAATTTGTTCCTTGTAATTCGTTTTTTATTTTTGTTCAGTAGAAATTCTCAGATCTAATAAGCTCCGTTCACGTGACGTCACAAACCAGGGAGACGTTTGGAAAAATGCATTTACAACTTCTGGCGGGCAGTAATTCCAGTCTATTCACGGTAGAAATAGTTGAAACTACTGCGAATATACCAATAAGACTGAAGTACCGCCCGCCGGAAGTTGGCGTCGCATCTTTCCAAACGTCTTCCTGGTTTGTGACGTAAACAGAGCCTATTGTAGTCGTCAGCAAATATCACTGGGACAGAGGACAACAACCGTCTAACTTCTCGGGTTCTTTTTAAAGACAATACCATCTTAAACCTAAGAAAGAAAAAAAAAAAAATCTAAAATCTGCCATATCAGAGCACTGTAACAGAAATAATCACATTCTGGACTGGGACGGGGGGCGGGTCGAACGGCATTAACTGAGCGGACGGAGTGTTCCTCCTTTCACACACCTGGGACGCCCTCCTTCAGAGAGCACCAGGCTACAGGAAGTAACAACTGATGATATACCACATGTCACTACCAACACGAGACTGTTCTGAAGACGCAGCAGCAGAAACATGTCGACAAGGTAAATACACTTTACGGTATTGTCTTTACAAAGAACCGAAGAAGTTCGAGTGCATAAGAAGACAAAATGAACATATTTGGCATCACAACAAACATCACCGCTGGATTAAGGAGGCAATTGACATACAGAAACGTGCCTCCGCTGGCAGGAAAACAGCGCCAAAACCTTAGCTTCTTAGGTTCCTTTCTAAGACAATGTAGCCAAGTGTATTTGTACCTTGTTGACATGTTTCGGCTGCTGCTGCGAGCCGTCTTCAGAACTGTCACCGGTGTTGGTGGTGACGTGTCATATATCAGCTGTTGTTACTTCCTGTAGGCGTGGTCAGCCTGATGGGACCTGCAGGTCGCCCAGACTGACCACGCCTCCTGTCGCCCGGTGGTCTCTGGAGGAGGGTGTCCCAGGTATGTGAAAGGAGGAACGCGCCGTCGTCACGGTTGATGCTGTCAGTGCCTCGTTTCCTGATCTCAATGGCCTCCCTGATCCAGCGTTGGAACTTGTTCTCCGATCCAATGACCCGAGCCCCGTCCCAATCCATAATGTGGTTTATTTGCAGGAGGCGTGGTCAGTCTGGGCGACCTGCAGGTCCCATCAGGCTGACCACGCCTACAGGAAGTAACAACAGCTGATATATGACACGTCACCACCAACACCGGTGACAGTTCTGAAGATGGCTCACAGCAGCAGCCGAAACATGTCAACAAGGTACAAATACACTTGGCTACATTGTCTTAGAAAGGAACTTAAGAAGTTAATGCATTAAGAAGACAAAATGAATATTTTTGGAGCGCCAAAACCTGTCTACATGTCACAGCAACATCACATGACTCTGAGGAAGAGCGTGGGAAACAGTCCAAACTGTCGGGTATGAAAACAAACCCTTGGTCTGATAAAAGAACCTACTGTAAAATACCAAATAGTCGCCGGGGCATTTATTTGTTTTCACTTAGACCAGGCGGAAATTTGGGGCGATTAATTCCTTCCTCACAAAACTCTTGCTCAGCAAAACTGGGAAAACGTGGAACTCATTTTTTTTTTTAACCAGTATGACTAGAATTTAGGCGACTTTCTAAACAAACGTAGGAGTACAACAAACAGCTGTTTTTTTCAGCGCTTTAGTTTATGCAAATGAGCCATGTGGTTTTCAGTTTGGTTTGTGTAGAGATGACGAGAGCATCAGTCCTGCTCCTGTTGTTGCAGCACGAACATGAGACTTTTAGAGGTGGACCCAGCTCTTATTTGGTGTTTTAGGGCAGGGGTGTCAAACTCATTTTGGTCCGGGGGCCGTATGCAGCCTACTTTGATCCCAAAAGGGCCGGATCAGGAAACTCAGTTCTCTCTTCAAGTTATTGTATTTTTCTCCGTGTCTCGTAGTGGTGTTTAAGATTATATTCCTCGAGCAACGCCACTTGTTCCAAACACACTGAGCACAGATTTCCCATTCACCTCTGTCAACAAATAAGAATTAGACTATTTTTCTTGGGAAATCCTGAACTCAGCATCTGCTTTTCTCATTTTTTGACATTTTGCTGATGAGGGTCACGGTCGACAGTCAAAACGATCGTCCTTTAAGAGCGTTTGGAAAGAGGAAAGTCTTCATTTGTGCTGCTCTGGTGGAAGTCGCAACGTACAGAAACGCCGGAGACGCTGCTATGCTAAACGGTGCAGAAAATTAACAGAAAAATCTGAAAATTTTAAGTATTTTAATAGAAAAATCAGCCGAGGGCCAGATTAAAGGTCTTGGAGGGCCGGATCTGGCCCCCGGGCCGCATGTTTGACACATGTGTTTTAGGGTAATATAATATCTCTTTCTCTCTCTCTAATATCTGATGTTGCACCGAGGTTTAATTTAGTCTTTTACTCGTGTTCATATTGTGTGGTTTGTGTTTGAATGTTTTCATGTGTGTGTTTTCATGTGTGTATAAATGCTGTGGACTCGGGCTTCTCTCATCCCCTTTTTTCCAAATAGCAAATATCAAATAAACTGAACTGAGCTGAACTGAGGAGTGAAACTATTTCAAGGAAGCTAAAACAATAAGTGTAAGTTCAAAGTGTGGCAATTCCATCCACAAAATGATTCAAGGTGAACGGGTCTTTTATTCATTCTTTATGCTCTGTCCTCTCTCTTTCCCCCTCTCCTCTCCCCCTTCCTTTCTTTTTCCGTCTGATTATCTCCTCCCTTTGTCTCTCTCCTCCTCAATCTCTCTCTCCTCTCTTTCTCTCTCCCTCTTGTAACTGATTTGCTTTCTCTCTCCTCCTACCCTTTGCTTTTTCTCTCCTCTTCCTCTCTCCTCCTCCTCCACCTCCATTCCCTCCACTTCCTTTCTCTTTCTGTCTATCTCCTCCCTTTGTCTCTCTAGTATCTACCTCTCTCTTTCTCGTAACTGATCTGGTTTCTCTCTCCTCCTACTCCTTCTCTCTCTCTCCTCTCCTCTTTCTCTCCTCTCCCTCTCTCCTCCTCTCTCTTCTCTCCATTTCTCCTTATCTCTCTCCCTCCTCCTCCCTTTCTCTCCCTCTCTCTCGTAACTGATCTGGTGTCTTTCTTCTCCTCCTCCCCCTCTGTCTCTTGTCTTGTTCTCCTTTTCTCCCTCTCTCCTCCTCTCTCTCTCTCCCCCCCTCATTTTTCTTCCTTTCTCTCCTTCTCTTTCTTATAACTGATCTGGTTTCTCTCTCCTCCTCCTCCTCCCCCTCTCCCTCTCTCACCCTCATTCTCCCTGTTTCCGCCTCTCTTTCTGTCCCTCTCTTGTAACTGATCTGGTTTCTCTCTTCTTCTATTCCCTCTCTCTTATTTCTCTCCTCATCTCTTTCCTCCCCCATTTTCTCTCTCTCCTTTCCCTCTCTTTCCTTTTCTCTTTCTCTCCCTCTCTGTCTCTTATAACTCTCTCCTCTCTTCCCTCTCTTCTCTTCCCCTTGCTCTCTCTCGTCTCCTTCTCCCCCCTCCTCCTC